>VMRN01000096.1:0-169737 GCA_010277015.1 Poeciliopsis turrubarensis
GGGGGCGAAAAAAAACAAAAACAAAACAAGACAAAAAGTGACATTTATGGTCTTCAAGTGCTGATGCAGCTACAAAAGGGACAAAGATAGAAGAGGAGGATCAGCAGGGGGAAAAAAATGTTTAGCTGGTGGATGAAAGACTGGAGAGCGAGGAGAGAGCGAGGGGGAGATAGAGACGGAGGACAGAGGGATGGGTGGTGGTGGTGGTGGTGGTGGTGGGAGGGTGGTGCAACAAGATGGAGAGAGACTGCCTGCACATACTGTCAAGGCAGTTAATATAAGGCGTGGAGATAAGGCCCCACAGACAAACATTGACCAAATCAGGCATTTCAGCAGCGCAGCCCCAACTGTCAGTCAGACTGAGAGACAGACCAACAATCAGCACTTTACCGCTGATAAGGGCTCTACTGGGCGCGTGCAGGAAATAGCCAATCTGCGGCCGGGGCCTGGCGAAGAGGAGAGAGGAGAGGAGAGGAGAGGAGAGGAGAGGAGAGGAGAGGAGAGGAGAGGAGAGGAGAGGAGAGGAGAGGAGAGGAGAGGAGAGGAGAGGAGAGGAGAGGAGAGGAGAGGAGAAGAGAGGAAAAGAGAGGAGAAGAGAGGAGAAGAGTTGGGGGGGATGAGGGGGGGGAGCAGAGGGTGTTGGAGATGATGGAGAGTGAAAGGGTTAGAGATGGAGGGGTGGAAAAGTGAAATTCAGAGAGAAGCGTGGACCGAGAGTTCACAGGCTGTTGAGAGGTTGGAGAGAGCAGATGCAGAGGGGCGTGTGGGGTGGTGTGGGGTGGGATGATATTCCTCCACACCCAAACGCTCTTGAGGAGGAAAGGATTCGACGGGGGAATGAAAGTGACAGGGTTTTCTTCTTCTTCTTCTTCTTCTTCTTTTTTTTTTAATGAAAGGAGGGGACCAGAGGTGTGATGTTGGCTCTTAAAATAGCGTCTCTTCCCAGGTTTTTGTCACCTGGGAACAGCTTGCTCAGAGAGGGTGTGAGAACTTGGTTTAGACCAACACCTTCCATTAATGATTTGCCAACAGCTTTGACTGGCTCATTCTTCAGCGCGCTGGTTCGCCTCTGCCTTCGCCTCGCGCGCACAATGGCACCGTTTCATCCTCTCTATTGATTAATGGCGCGTAAGAGTGTGTACAGGAGGAGACCCGCGCGCGCCCCGAGAGAAGGATAACGCGAGCTGCTTTAATGGAAGAATAAGTGCGGGGCTATGAAATTCCCTCCCCATAACAAAATAAACACATCCCCCCCCCCCCAAAAAAAAGAGAAAAAATCTGGACATGGAATGCCTTTGGAAGTCCAAGGAAGCGACAGGCCGCGCACAGCGCTAGTTTAGGTATACACTGACCCCTGCAGGCGGCGTCGGGTAACCGCACTCCCCCGGCTTTTAACTTTTGAAGGAATAAATTCCCGGTCGTTTACCTTTTGTCAAACACGTTTAGGCTCCTCTGAGCGAAAACAGCGGCGCTCACCAACAGCTGGCGAGTGTTTATTTTCGGAAGCGGGAGAGAGAGAGAGAGAGAGAGAGAGAGAGAGAGAGAGGCAGGCTTCCTTGATCATGAACCAAACCGCCATTAGCATGACCGCCGGTAAACAGTAGGAATCGTAAACAAGCTAATCACCCAGGGCGTATTTGTATTCGCGCTCGTGTTTGCACGCGCTGATGTGCGGGGAGAGGGAGGAGGCGGATGAAAGGGTGGCGCGAGTGCGAAAGGGTTAAGTCCCGTCCCTGGTTGCACGCTGCTTTCCCTTGCTCTGTCAAGCCCCATTAAACCTGCTACACCACAGCAATATGGTGCCATCAATTACAGGCACGCCGCCATCAATGCGGCGCGCGCGGAGAGGAGAAGGGAGAGGCAGGGACACATAAACAGGACAAACGGCCACATAAAAAAGCCCCGCAGCCTTCCTCTGTGTCTCCTCTCTCCTTCTCTCCTTGCCCCTTTCACCTCCGAGGTGTCACTTCGTCTGTCTGCAAACAGCAGCAGCAGCAGCAGCAGAAGAAGAGAGAAACCGAGACAACTTGACGCGCTTCTAGTTCACTGTCACTCACGACAGAGCTGATTTGTAAAGGAGAAGAAGAAAAAAAGGGCCAAAAACAATTCGACGGTGTTAATTGGAAATGTGCCTCTACTGCCCCCCTGTGATAGAAGTCAAAGCGTTCAGGTCATAAGAATCAAAATGCAGACACACACACGCACACACACACACACACACACACACACAAAACTTATCATCTTCCACTCCTCATACTCTCCGCTTTTATTCTTGCTGCCACAAAGGAGGAAGAAAATGAAACTGTTTTAAAAAAAAAACAAAAAAATCAATAAGATCATAGCAGAGTAAGAGCAGCAGCGTTGAGCGTTCTTTGTCTGCAACACTTTGAAATCTGCGCTTCCTCTCCGCACGACGGCGAGGCAAACATTCATTTCTCGAGATGTTCCGAGTTATCGTCGGCCTTACAAGACGAGAAGGACGGAGCCGCCGCTTGGTTGGCAGAACACAAAGACGCGTGAGAACGGAGATCCCAGCCAGCTCACACATGAATTGGCTCTTCCTCCAGCCTTTTGTTGCTGGAGAATCTTCAGCCGAGGCTTGATTTGGAGTCTTGAAGTTGAACAGAAGGAATTTCAAGAATCTAGCTTTGGCGATATTGCAACAGCCTGCAAAAAATAAAAAAGACCAAAAAAAAAAAGGGAAATATTTGAAGTATGTTCGTCTCAGCTGGGAGTCAGACTGTAATTTGCACAAGTCAAATTATGCAAAGGGATTTGCAGTTCAAGGAGTGTGACCTGAAGGAGTTATGTAGCCTGGAAGTGTGGCCCCGACAACAGAGCTGTGCGCTGAGATAATAAAACTTCTCTGCTTTTTGTTTTTCCAAAGATTTTTCTGGCACGTGAAATTGAACAGTAATTTGACGGGAAAGAGATGCAGCAAATGGCCCAAGACCAGGAGTTGAACCCCGGACAATCGCATTGAGGACTACGACCTCCACGCTTTACCAACTACCCTTTCGTATATGGTAGTGGGTTTTTTGTTTTTTTTTCTTATTTTCGATCCCTTATTCCAAGCTTGGAATCTGAAATCTGCTATTGTCAGCAGGACAGCAATTGGATTTAAAAAAAAATGTTTTATCGGATCAAGCAGCCTTTATTTTCTAGTGGTTAGACAAGAAAGAAGAAATGACAGAGAGGGAAGACATGCAGCAAAGGTCATCAGGCCGGGACTCGAACCCGCGACATTCGTGTCAAGGACCAGGGTCTCCATACATGGGTTGTGCTCTTCCTCTGTGCCGCCGCATCAATTAGTCTTCATGAGATTATTGTCCAGAGCTGCCACATGTCTCTTCTTAGGGCCACATGTCTTATGATTTTGCTCTGTGGACTCAGGACGGCCGACATTTCTGCCAAAAATCTCAGGCTTAGCATCAGCTGCCCAAACCACTTGGTTCTCAGTAAAGATCAGCAATGCCCACACGGCTATGTAAAAAGAAAATTCCCAGACGTATTTGTCAAAGAACCGTTTGGCATGTAGTGGTTGTTCTTGTTCTTCTGTCCTCTACCTTACCATCCTCTAATGGTGGAAATGTTGTCACAGTTCCACTTGATTCAAATTTGTTTTTTTATTATTATTTCCTGTCCAGATTGTAGATCTGGTGAAGACGACTCCAGAAGTAAACCTGTCAGATGCAGCAAAAGACTTGAGATGCAGGCGGTCCTCAAGAGCCCATATCATGAATGTCCTCGTTTTTCTGGAGGTTTGACAGCTGAATGAACATAATGGCTCATTAGTAGGCCTCCAGATGTAATTCAACTATTTGAATCAGTTGAGTTCAAGCATGGCCACATATTAAAACCCCCGTGGGACACTGTTGGACGTGCCTAAACACGAGGAGACTCCAGACCAAAAACCAATAGTCTTTGGAAAGACTAAAAATAGTTCACAGACGCTGTTTGTCCAGACTGACTGAGCTTGAGGTAGCATTTATAAATGTTCCAAAGTTGGTAACGAATCGATGTGAAACATTGCTAAAAGTAAGAGTAGTTTTGCCAACTACTGCCAACACAACAAACCCTTCGTTTGGTGGAAATCGTTAAAAAACAAACCAAACACGGCAAGTAAATCACAGATTTTATTTATTCGAGTTTAATGACATAAAAGCATGGACACATCATTGCATTTGGATTTTTAAGATTAAAAAAAAAAAAAAAGTAAATATTTGACACTACTATTAGTATGTCACTTAAGGTAAAATCTCCATTTGTCAAGCAACTATATTCATGGATGGATACGTAGATGCTTTTTGTTTGCCAAAAAGTCCATCATCCCTCGTGCTGAAAGCCTGCTAAAATAAAGAGGAACGGTAGTTTTAAATGTTTAGTCTTATTTGTCAAAGTGAATGTCAAGATGAAGAAAGCAACATTTCTTTTGTCGTTGTCAAGTCAAATGGACAGAAAACACGAAAACAAAGAACAAATAATTCTAACCGTTTGAAACGTAAACGGTGACAGAGTAAAACAAATAACTGATATAAAACTAAGCTACATATTTACATAAGGTCCCACACTGAAGAGGCTCTCATGACGAGTTTATTTGTGAGGAAGAGCTGCTGCTGCCTGAGCTCTTGGTCTTCTGCCCTCTGGTGGCACTTGGCTGCCGCTGCACCTTCTGGCTGGAGGGCTCTCGACTCTTCTCACTCTGGCTTGCTGCGGGTTTATTGCGCACTGATTGAAAAAAAACAAAAACATAACCAATCAAACAAGGAAACAAATTAGAGGTTAAAACAAAAGAAAGACGATTCTCTGATCTCTGGTTCCAGGGGCACGGCACTGATGGAGTCAGGCAGGGGAATGACGGCGTCAGATGAGGCGGCACGTGTCGCCAAATTTTGACCAATGCGAAATGAATCGTACATCTTTGAACGTATTCAGATTCAGTTTTTGAAAATTATTTATGATTTTTCAGATGTACAAATTCTGACTGCCTTTGCTTTATCTGACAAAAGGTCATAAATAAAAACAATTTCTCCCCCCCCGTAATTTTGTGCCAAGAGTTGAAAATTTTTTTTCATAAAATATTTACCAATAAATGTTTTAGCATTAGAAAAGTTAGCGTAATATTTTTAAATGTCAAGTCGGCATATCCTTTTTATGCTAACATGCAAATGTTAGTAACTTTAGGGAATTTAGGCTTTTGTAAATCTAAAATAATTAATTAATAATTCATATTTTTACACATTGTTTCCCCAGACATTTCAGCCACTTTGCAAACAAAACAAAATAAGATGAAAGAAGTGCATGGTGAAGGCAAAAACACTCATGGACGTTCTAGTTTATACATGCTTGCGCGGACAGACACACACACAAAAACGTTCCATTCAGAACAATAAATGGGATGAGGAAGCCTCTGGCTTTGTATTGTAAATATGACGAGATGGGCCATTTCTTCTCAGAAAGAACCCAGATGGAAGTGAAGGAGAGGGGACCTTGAGAGTGAGCTGAGCTAGCATCTTGGGGGCCGTAGACCACAATCTTAGTGTTGACCCTTGCGGATCTGGGGGCTGACGCCGAATGGTGGGCCGCGGCGGGCTTGGGGCTTTTCCCAGAGGCCAGAGATTCTTCCTCTTCAGGAAGCAGGGGGGCACAGAAAGAAAAGAAACAATTTGTGTGGAACAGAAAAGAAATCTCAAGAAACAGTGGCAGACACTTCGTTTCACCCCCATATGCCCGGAAAGCTCTGACCAGTGATGTAAACGGGGAGGAATTGGTGTGAGTTTTTAACTGAACAATAGCTTAAGGTAACGCGCGTTTTTACAGATCTGAAACAGGATGTGAGGAGCAAAGAAAAGATTGTGGGAGGAAACTAGTGATGACAACAAACAGCATTTACATCTGCCGGGCATTAGCACGTCACCAAGGCACTGCTGAGGCATGAACCAGCAAACAGAACTTTTATATTTACGCTCTCTCTGTTGAATGAACAAATGACTGTTGTGTTGTTTTCACATGTTTGACCAGGCTTGCGAAGACGTCGGTGTGTCTGGATCCGTAACTCAATCTGTGTTTAGACAAGACCGCTTTCCATATTTATCCGAACTTGGAAAACGATAAAAGCAAACTTCTTCGGACATTCAAAGTCCAGGCGGTTGTAAGGTGACTAGTTGTGACACAGTTCTAGTGCTGTCAATACTCCGGTAAAGTAATGCTTATCCAAACGGGTCCTTCAAGGTGTTTCAGTGTACGTCTTGAGACAGCTGTTCGTCCCTTGCCCGTCCTGACATTAACAAAGCACACTGACCTTTGACCTCTGCGGGTGCTGCGGTGGTGCTCGCCGTGTGCGAGGGCTCCGCGGAGCTCTCGGTGACTCTCAGGCCCGCACACATCGCCTTCAGCGTCTGGAAAACCGCTTGAGGGGCCACGTTCATCTTCAGCAGGTCCACCATAATCCTGGCGGGGGGGGGGGACAACGACAAAATCAGTCCACTTCTCCACTGGCAAAAAAAAAAAAACAAAACAAAACAAAACAAGAAAACCCCAGAAAGATTTCACATTTCTATCCAGTTGGGGCCCCTCACTTGAACACTTCCTGATCCACTGTGATCCCTGCAGCTTGGGTCAGTTCAAACAGCTCACTCTCTTCAGCACTGAGGACCTTCTTCTTCTTTATGGCGTATTTCTGCACGTTGCTTGTGACGACCATCACGGGGGAGTCAGGGGCCGTGGCCCCCGTCTGCTGGGCCTGCTGAGACATCCCTGGTGGAAACCTGAATTATTGGCGACGACAGTGACAGCTCAGTCAGAAACTGTTTTTCTCCCGCCCAACGTAAAAGCATGGCACAGTTAAAACATTAACTCACGCAGGACAAACAACACGGTAAATGAACGTACCAAGTCACAATGCTTCATTCAACAGGATCATTGTTGTCACGAAAGGAGCAGTTTACCGCTTGTAACGGCGTACTGTCGGTTGGTGAAGCGAGACGCGCCCAAAATGCGTCACTGACGCGAAATGGTGCCGCGCGGGATGATGGGATATGGAGTCAAATGCACGTGGACCTTGTTGGAGCTCGTTAGTTTATGCAAACTCGGCTTTAGCGTCTATTTTTTATATATATAGTTGGCGTACCTGTCTTGAACAGTAATATGTAAGCTACATATTAAAAAAAAAATTTAAATAAGCGTACATGGTTGCTTTGTTCAGTACACCATTTCATTTATTTATTTTTTCATTTTATGTATTTTTTTTACATTTTACAATTATGCTCCACTTTGTGTCGGTCCGTCACATAAAGACCCGCTGAAAACGGCGCTGACCTGACAAAGTGTGGAAATGCTCACGCAGGTTAGCCGCGGATGCTAAGAGGTCCCAGCAAACGAAAGCGGAAGTGCTCGGGGGGCAGTCCTCCTCTCCTCTGTCGTCTGAGAATGGCCGCCGCTGCAGCAGGGATAAACAAGCAGGGCGCTGTGGCGACGATGGAGCCCTGTCTCCGGCACGGGAGGGGAGCGAATGGCGGCACCGTCAAGGTTGGAATGATGTCCCCGGACATCAACAGCCGGACTCGGGTCGCTGCGCGGGGGGTTTCATCGGCTGGTTTTGTTGATAACGAGGAGCTAAGGTTGCTGCGTTGGCGTTGCTGGCAACGGATGCTAAAGAGCAATCTAGCTCTTATAGGAACTGCGTCTGCATGTATTTGCATTGATTTATGATCGTTAAAGGGTTGCTTCTCTCCGGTTGTTCTTGAAGATGTGTGTGGAATGTGTTGTGTTGTGGTTGCAGGCTAACAGCTCTGCTGCCGTCGCTAGTCGGCGTTTGCTTTGGTTCAGCAGCGCTGCAGCTGTTTGGTACTGAAGCTCAGCAGGGACAAGTTCACACGTCGTGGGGATGTCAAAGCGTGTTGCTTTGCATTTACATGAAGCTAATAGGACACAAAAAAAAGGATTAAAGATAATTGCAACTTTCTTCTTCATAACCACATTCCTTGAAAGCATCCTTCCGCTTCGGGTCAAATGGATCCCCCCCCTCTCTCTCTCTCTGCAGCTGTCAAAGCTTTGGAGGTTCTGCTCATTTTTGCTTCCTCTCCTGCAGGTGCTGGAGTGTGGCGTGTGTGAGGACGTGTTCTCCCTCCAAGGAGACAAGGTCCCACGCCTGCTGCTCTGCGGTCACACGGTGTGCCACGACTGCCTCACCCGGCTGCCCCTGCATGGCAGAGCGGTCCGCTGCCCCTTCGACAGACAGGTCACAGAGCTGGGTGAGGGTCACAGAGCTGGGATGAGGGTCACAGAGCTGGGTGAGGGTCACAGAGCTGGGATGAGGGTCACAGAGCTGGGATGAGGGTCACAGAGCTGGGGTGAGGGTCACAGAGCTGCTGCAGGCTGAGCACTGATGCACACTTCCTGGAAAAGTAAAACAACAAGCGTAAAGAGGGGAAAAAAACAGTTTAGTTGTATTTTGATGCAAAAAGCTTTAGTTTGTTTTGAATTACATACAGTAAAGATGCAGTGGGGTTCAGCAGCCCAGAAGTGGGCAGAGTACCCAGAAATTGTACATCTATTGTAACGGCACATTATCCATTCCAAGAAATCAGAGCCAAGTTCAATGTATCTATACAGCTTGTTGACAACAGCACAGTGTGCACAAAGTGCTGCACAAGGGAAGAAACCAACAAAAATGTTAAAACTTTCAGTCTGTCTCTCTGTGTAGGGGACTCTGGAGTTTGGGGTCTAAAGAAGAACTTTGCTCTGCTCGAACTCTTGGAGCGCCTCCAGAACGGAGCGAGCAACCAGTCCGGAATGGCCGAGGACGCTCTGAAAGGCATGGGAGAAGTAAGGCGGCCGAATTCACAGGCACAGAAAAGTCTCTACGCATGTTTATGTTTTTTTTTTTTTAAAGGTACGTAATCCAACCCTCTTCTCCGCCCGTCTCTCAGTGTATAATCCGCTGCGACGAGGACGAGAGCCACACGGCGTCCATGTACTGCACGGTGTGCGCCACGCACCTGTGCGCCGAGTGCTCCCAGCTCACCCACTCCACCCGCACGCTGGCCAAACACCGGCGGGTGCCGCTGGCCGACAAGCCCCACGAGAAGATGCTGTGTCCGCAGCACCAGGTCCACGCCATCGAGTTCGTCTGTCTGGAGGAGGCCTGCCAGTCGGGGCCTCTCATGTGCTGCGTTTGCAAGGAATACGGCAAGCACCAAGGACACAAGGTAGGACGGGTGCGGTTGCGCCCGCAGACGTCGGTGGTTTTTGCTCAGCGAAAGACAAGCATGTTGTGAATTTTGATGCTTTTCGAAACTGTTTAAGCACGGGTTGTCCCAGAGCAACACAAAAAACGTCAGGCTATTATTTTAAAGAAATCAGTAAATGTTTTGCTTAATTCAAGACTCCACTGATGAAGAAAAATTATGAAATTGTTCCACAGCAGTTAGACAAATCGGCATTGTTGGGCACACTTGTGCTGATCCGCTATCAGCGGAGCAATTATTTATTTGATTTATTTTGTTTAGCGTTTTTGCTAACTTTGAGCTATTTAGCTATTTTCGCTTTACTCTAAAGACGGGAAGCCATGTTGTTTTGATTTTCAGGATTCAGGGGAAGCTATTTAGCTTCCCCTGAATGAATTTTTCCAGATAAACTCTATAGGTCTAATTTACTTGGTTGCTTTGTAAACCTTCAGTTAAATAAAGTTCAACGTCTGAGTTGAAGTTTTGGTTACGAACTGTTAGCATTTAGTCAATGCTCTTATTTTGAAAGGCTGTTTACCCAATTGAAATTTTATTTAAACGAAGAAACGGGACAAAAATAACAGATTTGATTGTGCGGAGGGCAACATACTATGACGGGATATCAAGATGGTAGAAGTTAGCGCTTTAGCATGAGCTTCTGAAAACCCCATGTTAATAGAGGTATATTATATAAGATTAGTGCTTTAGGGTCAGCGCAGCTAACTAAAAATAAAACAGTTGGCATGACCAATCAAAATCCAGACCTACATCCAAACAGGAATCTGTGGCAAAGGCGTCAACGTTGATATTTACAGCCGCTCCTCGTCGGACACCTCGTGAAACGGTCCTGCTCCACTAAATATCCCGTCTGGATGCGTTCTGTGCAGCACGCGCTCCTGGAAACGGAAGCCAACCAGATCCGTGCGTCCATCCTGGACATGGCCCACTGCATCCGAACGTTCACAGACGAGGTGTCCGAGTACTCCAGGAAGCTGGTGGGCATCGTGCAGCAGATCGAGGGCGGGGAGCAGATAGTAGAGGACGGCGTCGGCATGGCGCACACGGAACACGTGAGGCTTCCGCCCGAATGGCGGCGCTTTTTCCTGCAAATTTTTTGTTTTTCCAACTTTTTTTTTTTTTTTTTTTTTCACTTTTACCCCGGCAGGTCCCTGGAACGGCGGAGAGCGCGCGCTCCTGCGTCCGCGCGTACTTCGCCGACCTCCACGAGACGCTGTGTCGGCAGGAGGAGATGGCCCTGAGCGTGGTGGACGCTCACGTCAGGGAGAGGCTCATCTGGCTGCGGCAGCAGCAGGAGGACATGACCATCCTGCTGTCTCAGGTCTCCACCGCCTGCCTGCACTGCGAGAAAACCCTCCAGCAGGTCAGGAACCTTTTTAAGCAAACGAGCAGTCGGGACGGATTCAGAGACGGAGTGATCACGTCATTTTCCGCCGCAGGACGACTGCCGAGTGGTGCTGGCCAAGCAGGAGATCAACTGTCTGCTGGAGACCCTTCAGAAGCAGCAGCATCAGTTCACGGAGCTGGCCGACCACGTCCAGCTGGACGCCGGCATCCCCGTCACCTTCACTAAGGTACCCACTGTCCCCACCTACAGACACTAAGAGAAAAACAAACACCAGACGGCTGACGGATGTGCTCTCCTCGCAGGACAACAGGGTCCACATCGGTCCGAAGATGGAGATCCGAGTCGTGACTCTGGGGCTCGACGGCGCGGGAAAGACCACCATCCTTTTTAAGTTGAAGCAGGATGAGTTCATGCAGCCCATCCCGACCATCGGTACCGCCTCTTGTTAGAAACAGGGCCGCAATATCAGCGATTGACACCTAAATGAAAGATGTTTCTCCTTCCTGTTTCTCCCAGGTTTCAATGTGGAGACAGTGGAATATAAAAACTTGAAATTCACGATCTGGGACGTGGGAGGAAAGCATAAACTGAGACCTCTTTGGAAACACTATTATCTGAACACTCAAGGTATGTCCAGGTTCAGGTTAGAATGTTGCAAAAAGAAAAAGTGAAATAGAAAATAAACCTAAAGACGCACTGCCCAGTGAACCAACACACACAGACATCTTCATTCTGTTCTCACTTCATGTGGTTGAGGCTACCGCTAACTAGTTGCTAATATTACTAGCTGATGAGCGTGCTAGTTTTTTTTTTTTTTTTGTTCTTTTTTTGTACATCTGCGTTTTAGGGTCACTGTAGGCAGAAGTAAAAAGAAGGTGCAGTGAATTTCCACCTAAAAACATCCATGCATGTCTCAATTTGCAACTTTTGGAGCTCCAAAACTTTACATGTTTATTTTTTCTTAAAAATATGTGAAATAAATTGCAAACTTTGAAGTTTTTTTTTTTTTTTTTTTTTTTTTTTTTTTTACAAATTTACAACTTTTGTTTTTCTTTTGTCTTTTGTTTTTTCTTAATTTCTGAACTTATAAAAAAAAAATTGCTTTTGTCTACAATGGTCCTATAAGCAGTTGTATTTTTTGCCTTTACCTAATTTATCGATATATTATCTTATCGTTTATCTAATTTACCAAAAGTGTAAATTTACGGCCTGTTTGTTGAACGACGTTGGTCTTCGCTACTGGCTCACTTCTGTTGCCAAACCACAATGTTGCGTGCATTTTGTGTAAAACAAACCTAAAAAAACAGCTTTGCACTGCTGCAATGCAATGTTCAGTTTTGTACATTTCTGTCGTGACACAAGCCTCAATATTTATTCAAAATGGTTACAAAAGTGTTCTTTATAAGCCTTGAGCCTGAGTTTGTGAAGCCGGTGGTTTGTTCACACAGCGGTGGTGTACGTGATCGACAGCTGCCACCGAGACCGACTGATGGAGGCGCACAGCGAGCTGGCCAAGCTGCTGACGGAGAAGGAGCTGCGGGACGCCTTGCTGCTCATCTTCGCCAACAAACAGGTAACGATGCGAACGTCTTCACGATCGCCGCTACTTTGGATACTGAAGCCTGTCCCGGCCCTTGACCGTTTCGCGCCGCTCGCCTCGCAGGACGTCCCGGGCGCCGTGTCGGTGGAGGAGATGACGGAGCTGCTGAGCCTGCACAAGCTGTGCTGCGGGCGGAGCTGGCACATCCAGGGCTGCGACGCCCGCAGCGGGATGGGTCTCCACGAGGGGCTGGACTGGCTCTCCAGGCAGCTGGTGGCCGCCGGAGTCCTGGATGTGGCTTGAACGCCGTCGTCGTCATTCAGCTGCCACCAACGCGTCCTGCGCTCACCGACTTCACCCCAAGCCTCCAGGATGCGGCTGGAAGCCCCCCCCGTTTCATCCTCCCTCTGGCTTTATTAAAAGCACGGCCACCTCCTCAACTTTCAGAACGAAGCCCCAGTCATTCGTGATCATCAACCTTTATTTCAGTAACTAGCCTATTTACTCTGAAACGCTTCTTGTGCTGCAACAATGTAGACTCTATTCTTTCCATTCAGCAATCCTTGTTGTGATTGTTTTCTTTTTTTCAGCTTCAGTTCTGTAAGTTCAACTCACTAACCCTCACTAACCGTTAGCTAGTTCAGGTAAGCGACTTCAGTGACCTTGTATTGTAACTCCAGCTCATCTTTGCAAATGGCGTTATCAACAGAGCTCGTAACCAGTTATCGCTTCAGTGAGTCCAGTGGCTTCTAGTCGGTGTTCACGTTGCCTCATCGCCTGATGTCAGCAGCGCCTGCTGTCGTGCAGTCGGCTCGTTTCGAGTCGTCTCAAACTAGTTTCTCCCGAGTGTGTGGACCTGTTTGATTTTCCGGACTGGACTTGAAGGGGTCGCACTGCTCGTTTCCAGTTGAATGGATTGCTTTCTGTTACAGAGTGACTGTTTACTGAATTTATTTGCAGACGGGAAAGGAGGGGGAGATGTAGGGAGGGGCGTTTCTGTGAGCAGAAGATGAAATGCCAGATTTCTTTTTTTTTAAATTAATTTATTTATTTTTTCTGTGTTGAATGGGGAGAAAAATAAAAGCCCAGCAGGAAGCCAAGATTGAGATTCAAAGTCATAATTTCGACTGTCCAAGTCGTGGTCTTGAGATGCGAGATTGTAAATTTTTGTCCCGTCTCACGACTCCGAGCCTGAGTCGCGCCGTGACTTTAAACGTCGACGTGAAAAGTTTCCGTTGGAAGTTGAAATCGACGTCGGCTCGACTTTGAATCTCATAAATACGACCTGCTGTCGGGCTTTTTCTTTTTTTTTTTTCTCTGACGGCAGAAACGAACTTCCGTGTGTGGAGCCAGATGAATCACCTCCTGTTACGTTCACCTCGTTGTTAGAGAGAAAGCATGAAAAATGTGAAACCACCTCCTCACTTTGCGCGTCGCTATTTTAAGTGCGTGAAAGACGACGCGCCGTTTTGAATCCGAGACGATAAACCGAACACTGACACTTCTTAACGACGAACCATGGTTTGAGTTGGATCTTTTATTCATTGCTATGTAATGTTTATTATTTGTATCTATGTATAAAAAGGAAAAAGAGAAAAAAAAAAAAAAAAAAGTCACAATGCACGTGTGGAAACAGCCTTTTCATGTAGTTTGTGAGAACCGAGACGTGGAAGCGCAGTACGCAGTGAAACCTTTGTTACAAGTGGACTTGATGACGGCTTTTGTAAATTATAAATAATGTGATGCTGCAAAACAAAAAAAGAGAGAGAGAAAAAAAAAAAAAAAAATTTTTTCAAACACTTTTAAGGGTGAAGTTTTCTCCTTTTAAAAATTTTTTAAAAAAAAAACTGAGAGGTTTAAAAAAAAAAAAAAAAAAAAAAAAAAGCTAAAATCCAAAGTTTTTTTTTTAATAAGTCTATAAAAACGGCCGTCACCGTACAGGAGGTTGAACGAGCGAATCATTTGATGGTGATGTTGATGATGCTGATGTCTTCGTAGGGTTTGTCGGTCTTGGGGTTGACTTTAGCGTTGGAGATCCTCTGCACCACCTCCATCCCTTTGATGCACCTTCCAAACACAGTGTGCTTGTTATCAAGCCACGGCTACAAGAGAGAACAAGGAGGGTTGAAGTCAGTCGGCAGAGTTTCTGGACGACTCACCAAACTGAACGCAAGACTTTTTAAGACCGGTATGCATAAAATTTAAGACCTGCGTCGTGACAGGAATGGCAGGAAAATTGTATATTTTGCCGTTTTCTACATCCCTAACTCCTGCAGATCCCACCGTGGATGGCTTTATATTTTTCCATTTTTAAATCTTTGATGCGCCGTTGTCGCTCGCATTTAACATGCAAGTAACATCTACATGAATCTAGATGGGCGCCACATTCAGGTAGTCAAAGGTCAAAGTTCAGAGTCGCCTGCTTATTCAAAACTTGACAAAATTTCAGTAAGTAACCAGAAAAAAAAAAAAACGTTTGCCAAGCGAACGCGACTTACTGTGGGTACCACGGTGACGAAAAACTGTGAGCCGTTGGTGCCGGCGCCTGCGTTGGCCATGCTGAGCGTGTACGGCCGGTCGTGCCTCAGCGTGGAGTGGAACTCGTCCTCGAACTCGCCTCCCCAGATGCTCTCCCCCCCCATGCCCGTGCCGGTGGGGTCTCCGGTCTGGATCATGAAGCTCTGTGGAAAACGAGAGGCTCGACTTCGGTTTTTCTTTCTTTTGTTGAGATCCGTCAATCGAAATCGGCTCATTGAAGCCCGACAAATCTCCCAGAAAACGACAACTGTTCCGCTGCTGCAGACAAAAATCTACCTTAATGACTCTGTGGAAAATGTGACCGTTGTAGTAGCCGTTCCTGCTGTGAACACAGAAGTTCTCCACGGTTTTGGGACACCTAAACACACACGCACACAAAAACAAAAACAAGCAGAGATGCTTTCTAAATCCTGAAACGCAGGAAGCAGCTCGGAACGCCTCGCGCTCAGAAGTTCAACCTACTCCACGGGGAAAAGCTTGAGGTGGATGTCGCCCATGGTGGTGTGGATGATGGCGCTGTCCGACACCCTCTTGGGCCCCTCGGCCTGAGTGGCGGCCATCACCTCCTCCTTCGAAGGCTTCTCGTTGAAGATGTCTCTGTCCGAGTCGGCGCTCTTCGTGTCCTCTGGTTCTCTTTTTGTAAACTAACGACGACGACAAAAATCGCAACAAGACGTTAAAAAAAATTTTTAAAATACAAAAAAAAAAAAG
Source organism: Poeciliopsis turrubarensis (assembly GCA_010277015.1). Taxonomy (NCBI): domain Eukaryota; kingdom Metazoa; phylum Chordata; class Actinopteri; order Cyprinodontiformes; family Poeciliidae; genus Poeciliopsis; species Poeciliopsis turrubarensis. The sequence continues at coordinate 15,383 of VMRN01000096.1, forward strand.
GTGAGAAAAGAAGCTGGCAGTTGAAAGGAGCCGTCCCGCCGTCTCACCATGTAGAAGCGGTTCTTCTTGAAGGCGGAGCAGAAGATGGTGGGGTCGGGCTCGACGTTCTGCAGGGCCGGGTTGTCGGAGGCCTTCATCTCGATGGTGGGCGCCACCTCCATGGCCTTGGCCACGCCCTGGAACAGGCACAGCTGCACCACCCGGATGTTCTCCTGCTTCCCCAGGATGCGCACACATCTGGGCCGAGAGGCCGGACAGCAAGTTTTTTAAAGAAATAATAATAATAATAACGATCATGATAAAAGTTGAATTATGTGACTAAAATGTATGAGAAGCAAAGTTCTCTCAATGGAAACTGGTGGATTTAATGTAAAACTTTTTTTTTTTAAACTGCAACTTCCTTTAGATAATGTTCTCATTATTTACTATTCATTAAAAGAAAATAAAAGTTAAAAGGAGAAGTTTACGTACACCGAATGACAGCTGCGTTTCTATTGGCTGTAAAGTTCCACAATTTGACATTTGGAAAATAAATGTGGTTTAAATGTTAAAAAAAAAAAACAACTACATTTTTTTTGTAAAACATTTTGGCATCAAGTTGATATCTGTTACCTTGGTTACCAAGACTTCATAATCCATTTTGATTATTTTGGTTGTTTTGCTTATTTTGAATATTTGAAATGTTTTCCAATTCCAGTGGGAAAATGTAAAGTTTTACTGTATCTTTGAATAGGTGTACTTAACTATTATTATTATTACTATTATACTCAATAACTATACAATCTTTTATTGCAATCATTTTTGAGACAATTTACCGTCCAGCACAATGCATGACCCACCGGTTAGTTTCCACGTTGATGACCTTGATGCCCAGCATGGTCCCATAGAGGACGAAGTGACCCGTCTCGTCGAAGATGATGTTGGTCAGGCGGACACCGTCCACCTTCTCCAGCTCTCTCTCCACGGCCATCCGCCGGCCGAACTCCATGTCGGGCAGCTGCTGCCGCATCTGCTGCAGCTCTGTGAACATCTGAGCGCGCACAAAACACCAGCGTGACGTCACTGCAGTTCGCGGCGCGGCGCGGAGCGGAGCGGAGGACCAGCAGTCAACTCACCGTCAGCGATTCGTCGAACACTCGCATCAGCTTCCCCGTCAGGAAGCGGAAGATGCGAACTTTCCTGTCGGACGCGATGGTGGCCATCTTCCTCCCGTCGGGGGAGAAGGCCAGGCTGATGGGATAGGTTTTGTGCTTGGCGAATTCGTACAAGTCCGTGTCCGTTTTGTACTGCCAGCCCACGTGTTTGGGAAATTTGAACTCGTTGGGGAGGCCCGTCCAGTACTCCAGCATTCCCGCTTTGTCGGCCGATACGATGACTCTGAATTTGGGGTTCAGGCGGATCTGGGTGAGCGGCGAGGAGTGCAGCTTGTCGAAGAGGTGAAGGGGCTCGTTGCTCCCCCGGCCGTCGTACACGAAGATCTTTCCTGTCGGTTTTTCTGAGCAGGCCACGGTGCAGATGGCGTCGCCCGGGTTGTAGATCCACTCACACTGACCTGGATGAAACCTGCCGGCACAGAGAAAAACCGTCAAAAGTATCAATACGTCTTCAACTTTGGACACATTTTGAAACGTTACAGAGATAAAGAGACAAATTTTTTTCTCGTGACTTTTTGCTGTACAAAAAGTCACGAGAAAGAAATTTGTAATATTACGAGAAAGTAGCACAGGAAAAAAAAGCCATACAACAAAAAGTCATATTATAGAAATATTCAAGAAAAGTCGTAATGTTACGAGAAAGTCATTATAACACGCAAATAAAATGGCGTAAAGGTAAAGTCGAAATAATACAAAAATAAACTCATTATCTCAACTAAGTAATTGCAGGTTTGTGGCTGTAACATAAAAGAAAAGAAACGTTTCACACCAACTCTGTAAACGCATGTAAAAAATAAATGACAATCATTAAATCAATATCTTCTGTGTCTTTGACGTGTCAGACTCACCCCATCTTCAGCATGTTGATCATGTCGAAGTTGACCACATCGAACACCTTCATGGCCTGATCGTCCCCGACGGAGCAGAACAGAGCTCCTTCTGCGCTCACCGCGATGCTCTCAATCACAGCTGCACACAGAGCAACGACAACGTTCAGAACCGGAGCCGCAGCGCAACGGGTTCTCGGTTCTCGATTCGGCTCATACAGAGATGACTGCGGAAGTGTTTCACAAACTCGATTCCCTCGTCCTCTTTCTTCTTCCAGAATTTCACGTGGCCGTCCTGGCTGGCGGTGATGATGAAGTCTGTCCTGGAAACAGGGGGAAAACATCACAACATGTTTACACGTTTGTGGATTCAATTTGACTTTATGATAAAAACACACGTTGCCCCATTACAGGTTTCTGACTTGGTCTTTCAAGTCAAACAAATGTTAATTATAGACAAAAATAATGTGATTAAATACCAAAAAGCAGAGTTCAAATGACGATTTGATTCCTAAACTATCTTAAATAAAAGTCCCGCACCAATCTGAAGACGTTCAAGAGCAGAAGAGAAACAAAGTAGGGATGCATGATATATCTGTACTAACTAGTCATCTTTTAACAAATCAATATTGGTCCGATAAATGCAACTGACTCCATATAGTGGTGAAATATATACATATAGTATCTGTAAATATCGGTTATCAATATCGGCCCAAATTTTCATATGTGCATCCCTAAAACACATATGGTCTGGGAAAGGTTACAGATTCACTTCTAAGGCTTGCGTACGGCAAGTTGTTATTATATCATGATAATCATCATAACTGCCGAATTATATGACAATAATAATATGACAAAAGGCCGTTTTGGAGGAAAGTAATTGTTGACGAACATATTTCAAATAACATTTTGCACACCGATGTAATATTCAGCCATCAACAAGTCTAAAAAAAAACAAAACAACAATATTTAAAGCACTGCAGGTGTGATTTAGCTCAGGTAAGGTCAAAGTTCATGATTGAACAAGATGGTTAGTAGTAGTACAGTCTATTTAAAGAGACTGTGCGTGAGAAAGTCCCAGATCCAAAACAACAAAAAGCCAATTCTTACATCTGGACTGCCTTTGATCAGCTTAAGATCAGAACTTAAAATATACTTAATGCTTAAAAATACTTAAAAATTTGAAGGAGGCGTCGCTTTTCACTCAAAGTCCTACTTCAAGAGTGAACTTTTCCTGTTGCTCGTCACTCACTTTGAGCAGACCAGGTGTGTGATGACGTCTCTGTGCATGTAGCTCCGCTCATACATGGCAGCTGATGGGAGGTTGTCCAGGTAGACGCGCTCAAATTCGAGCACTGATGGAAAACAACCAGCAACAAACAGAAGGTTCATTAGACAAGACATGGCCGCCATAATGTTGTTAATTCGCTCCTGAAAACACCACCTTTTCTCTTTTTTGCTTTCGTGGCTTCGCTTGGCATGGGTCCGACCCAGTCTGCATCTTCTCCCTCTGCGTCCCCATCAGAACCTCTCTCCTTCTCCTGACTATCATCAGCTTTTCGCTTCTTCTCCACACTGTTTTCGGTGGCCGCCATTTCTGCGGAGCTTCCGTCTGGTCCTTCGCTCGTCGCGGTACTTCCGGTAGGCTCGGGTTTTCAATCTATTTCTTTAATAGCTCCAAATAATTTATTATAGTGCACATATATTTTTTGTTTGTTTTTCTTAGTATTGGCTTTAAGCATGCCCTTAAACTTAAATACATTTTCTGCTTTAATTTGTGACTTCCGGAACCAAAAACGCTCGTTGCTGTTTTCGCGTGCCAGTTATCACCGAGCAATCGGATTAAACCAATGCTCAACCACTGAGGTGTGCTATTGGATGATATTAAATTAAATATTTCTGTATGGTGGGGTTTCTTGCGCTATATTCATTCAGGTTTGCTAATAAAGGCTAGAAAAATATTTCCAACTTTAATCATAACCAAAAGTCATGAAATTAACCCAAAAATAATAATTATACTTATTGACCCTACCCTTAAACTCGGAAATAAGCATCATCACACTAGCCAACATGGTTGTGGGAAGGATATCATAATAATTGTCACATTTACGAAAAGCAGTTCTCAATTGAACGATAATTCGCTGTCTTGCTACTATTTTGTTTATATGAGCAAAGCGTTTAAAGGTGAACTAACGCGAGTCTCCCTATATTACACAAAACACGCATTAGCTCAACTGCAGAATGAGCAACATTTACATCCAGGAGCCTCCCACGAGTGGAAAGGTGGGCGCTTTTCTTCTTAAACCTTCAAAGTTTACACATTTGTGGGGTTTTGACAAATAGCCGTGTCCTTGTTAACGGAAGGTAATATGTGTGTGTGTGTGTTGGGGTGGGGGGGAATGCAAAATGCAGAGTTTCAGGTTAACATGTCCGCCCTGTGTTGCGTTTAAGGTCCTGTTGAAGACCACAGCTGGAGAGATTGACATCGAGCTGTGGTCCAAGGAGGCCCCTAAAGCATGCAGGAACTTTGTGCAGCTGTGCATGGAGGGTAAGGATTTATCTGCAGTCATTTACAGCTAAATCATCCCGCATCTCGGATCCATGGCAGAAAATTGTTGTGTTTACGCTCAGAAATAACCTCTATCTCGATATTAGCTGCCATTTAAATGAATAACCACCTTACCATCCTCACTAATGTGCTCAAATATTATTTCTTATATATTTCTGAGTAGAGAGCAAAATGATGTCAGGTTTTATTCTGTAAAGAATAGCATTTTCTCTTTTATTTAGAAATAACTATGTCTCTCCTTGCACCCACTTTTCCTAAATTCTTTTGTTTTTTCCAAAGTCAGGTTTCCTTGAAGTGAGCAGCCTCCACATTTATTTTCATACCTCGGAAAGAAGTCTGAACATCTATTTGAAACAATGGAAAAATCCAGTCTTTAATTTTATACATTTAATTTAGTGGCAGTCAAATTCTGCATGAAAAAAAAAAGATTTACATGAAGACATAACCACACATTGTTTGCTTTTGCTGCTGTAATCTTCTTGAGGAATACTAATTATATTGATAATAATAATAATTAATTGGACATTTTATTTAAATAAATATCTTAAATGGTTCAGCACAATGAAATAAGATAAGGTAATCCTTTATTATTAGTCCCCAAAGTGTGAGGAAAATGTTATTTCTTGATTATCAGCACATACAGAAAAAATACTGAAAAACTATTAGTGTGACTATAAATACATATACACATATACAAGTGTATATGTTCCTAAAACAACCAAAAGGAAAAGTAATGAAATTAAAATAAAAAGAATCTATAATAAATATACAAAAATATAATCCTGTTTTTATACAGCTTAGCATTTTCAGATCTCAGTGCAAACATCATATATACATTTACAAACAGACAAATACTTACAGTAGTAAAGTAAATGGTACGTTAAGCCAAATTAAAGCTCTTTGTACTTGATCTCAAAGAGCTGCTGCATTAATTTGTAATGCGGTTCTCTCTTATCCAGGTTACTATGATGGGACCATTTTCCACAGAGTGGTTCAGGATTTCATCATTCAGGGGGGGGATCCGACCGGCACAGGAACAGGTGGAGAGTCCATCTACGGCCGCCCGTTCAAGGTCGCGATGCTTTTTTTAAAAAAAAAAAAAAAAATGTCTTAACTTTTTATAGAAATCTACGAACCAAAGACGTCTGTAAAGAAAATAAGCTTTCATCCCAAACTTCACTGGCATCACAACACTTCTTTCCTCCTGAAACGTTTAGGATGAGTTCCACTCGCGGCTGCGCTTCATCCGGCGGGGGTTGGTCGCCATGGCGAACGCCGGGCAGCACGATAACGGGAGTCAGTTTTTCTTCACGCTGGGGCGCGCGGACGAGCTCAACAACAAGCACACGATATTTGGCAAGGTAACGTTTGAGGCCCTGCGTTTCCTCCACGTGGACTCCAGATGGAGGTAACGCCGCGGCCCCTGTTCCCCATCCGTCTGCAGGTCACCGGAGACACAATCTACAACCTGCTCCGGTTAGCGGAAGTCGAATGTGACGCGAACGAGCGGCCGCTGAAACCGCACAAGATTAGGACAGCCGAGGTATTTCACCGAAACCACCGTGTCTTGTTTTGGTTTGGGTTTGTTTTTTTTCCTCGTACGATCTGAGGGGTTTGTTGCTGATACCTTCCAGGTGTTACACTCTCCTTTTGATGACATCACACCTCGGGAAACCAAAAAATCAAGAAAGGAAAAGGAAAAAGAGGAAGTGAAAAAATCCCAGTCCAAAGCCACAAAGTGAGTGTTCAGATTTTCTCTTTTTGCTGCCGATGAAGGCCCATTGCACTACAAGCTATAAAGAAACATAATTTTTTAAAACATGAATAATAGTCATACAGTTATACATTTTAAAAGAAACACCAAACATTGCCTAAACATGGCGTAATATTTTGTATTGTACAAAAACCGATCTGAAAAATCAATAATTTTGGTCGTTATTTTGATCCATGTGAAATGAGGCATTAATAAACAATTTGATCTTGATGGCAATACTTGAGTTCTAGCTATTTGACCATATTAATTTGATCATTGTGTCTTATTTGTCTTTCTTTACTCATATTGCCATTGCTCTATAGTGTCATTTGGATAATCAGATAGAGGCACCGATTCACTTTTTTCACTTCTGATTTTGATATCTGCAGCCATGACCGACCCAGTACAGAAAAACCGTATTGAATTGATCTAAATTGCTTTTATTTTTTAAACACAGACATAAATGTACTGAATGACAAATTGATTTAATAATTTTGCACCAGTATAGCACACTTAAATGCACCAGTAGCTTCACAACGTTGCTCAAACATGTAAAAATAAATTCAAGCTGTTCAGTCAGTACAGTTAGGAGTCTGACAGCCAGTGGGAAATAAATAGTAGAAACTGAAGCCTACAAAAACAACAGGTTCGAGGTGCTGCTGTGGTGGCGCAGGGGTAGAACACAACCTACATACTGAGGCCTTAGTCCTTGACGCGGCCGTCACAGGTTCGAATCCCAGCCTGGTGACCTTTGCCGCATGTCTTTCCTTTCTCTCTCTTTAGCTACTATATTTTTTTCCAATATCTTGACCGATACAAACATCATCTCTACAATCGAATACCTTAAGTAATATTTATCTCCGTCGTGTTATGTTTGTTGTCGACGATTCGATGAAAACCACTTTTAAAAAAACCCTTTTTTTTGTTTTGTTTTGTTTTTTTTGTAGGAATTTCAACCTTTTATCATTTGGAGAAGAAGCTGAGGAGGATGAGGAGATGGTGACTCAAGTTAGCCAGGTACAGATTTATTGCTACCCTCATTTCAGCTCCATCCTCGACTACAAGCCACGTTGTCGATTTTCACCTGTTAGAGGGGCTAATACTATGTCTGTTATATAGTATTATGTAAAATTGACCTTTTTGAGCTTTATGTCATGTTGTAATTTGTTTTTTCCTCATCCAAAATATACCTGGAGTGTTGCCTTGATTATTTCATGTATGTTTGAGTAATCCTATAATCTCCCGTGGCAACCATTCAGCCGGTTTTTTTTAAAGAGACAGAGACCCAATTTTAAGATGTTAAATTATGAAGTCAAATTATTCTTAAGCCATATTTGATATCTATTCAGCAATTTTATAACAACTGAATTACGCTATAAAATGACACTTTGTGTCTGGAAAATGCATAACACTGGCCCTTTAATGGGCAGGGAGACGTTTAATTGGGACAATTGATGGATAAACTGCAGCTTGGTATTTAAATCATTTAATAGGTGATGTTTTTGTAGCACCAGAGAAGTTTGTGAAGACCAAATGAGTTTTTCCACTATTCTCAAACGTTGTTTTAATCGCTAACCTTTATCTTCTTCTTTATGATTTTTCCATCAGACGTTGAAGGGAAAAAGCAAAAGCAGCCACGATCTTCTGAAAGACGATCCCAGACTCAGCTCTGTTCCAGCTGTGAAGTACGTCCGTGAAACAATGATTACTGAACCTGTTGTTTCCTATTTTAAGAATATGCCTGTGTGTGTCCTTCTTTCAAAAGAGGAAAGAAGAAAGCCAGATCCGGGGATGCGGCAAATGTAAGTCGGACGGAATGCAAGACGGATAAAGAAAGAATGACTTATGTTTTTTTTTGTTTTTTTTAAATATATATATATATATTATTATTATTACTATTTCCCAGTCAGGCAGCGAGGCAGATGACAGCGACGAGGAATCAGACTCGGAAGAGAAGGAGAGGATGAGAGAGCTCATCAGTAAAAAGCTTAAGAAAGAGAAAGGTGCAGAGCAAGCAGCTGAACCCGGCGAGGCGGAGACGGAGAAGAAGACCAGCCGCAGGTCATCTTTTATTTCCACAATTGTAAACGCAGCTTTTCCTAATTTATGATCCCATCTGCTCTTGGATTTGGTTCCTAAACATTAAACCGGTCTATTCACTTGTAATGTACGGCGATGACCTGCAGGTGGTGCTGTTGGAGTGCTTCTGAATCGTTCCCAGTAAAACCTGTGTTTTATTAGAAATGAATATAGATGGTGAGTCCAGGTGAGACCACCATAAGCTTGAGTTATTTTATTCAGATCAGACTAGTCTTGCAATTGTCCTCTCAGTTTTCAGACATATTGTTTGTCTATATTAAAATAGAAAAAAAAAAAAGTTATACTACAATAAGACATCTAAAAATGTCTCATCTTGAGGCAATCATAAACTCAACGCTGGGATTGTTTGACAAATTTGATCTAAAAAGGTCTGTGAACTCCCTCAGCGCTACCTTAAAATTTCACAACCACATGAAGGATTTTATGGGAGACTTTGGCAGCTTCTGGGCGAGGCCCTCCTAAAACAATCCTGACTTCGTATTAAATTTGTCTTATTGTGGCAGGAAATTACTGCAGAACAGCAGTTTTGTTGCGTCTGTCGGTTTCTCCAATGGGTTTATGGTGGATTTTGTTAAAGCTTTCTTTTTTTCTTTCGTTCTTTCTTTTTTTTTTGACATGCCAACAATGAACAAAGGGATGTTTAAAAATAGCTGCCACACAAAATATCTCTTGTCATTTAATGTAACATGGTTGGTTTGTTGTAGAAGATGAAACTCGGTTCTCCTTCACAGGTTTTCTTACCTGTCAGTTTTGGCTCGGAGAAAAGTTAGCCAACATCTTTTTAACGTCTTCAGAGAGCCACGTGGTAGAGATGTTTGATGGACTGGTGGTAAATTTGTCAACCTAAGATAAACGTCTCAGTTGTGCTTCATAGAAATCGCTCTGTCTCTCTCAGAAATTCTGTAAAGTCAGCCGTCACAGAGAGTGACGTATGGGCTTTGTGTGTTAGAAGTGATGTAAATTAGACATCAAGTTTAAAAAAACAAAAAAACAAACAAAAGAAGTTAGACCTGGTTTTGTAAAGTTGAGGCTCACTTACTCTAATAACCTCCCAGACAATTACTGTGATGTGTTATATAAAAATACATTTACAGGAATTTTATCCATTTTGAAAGAAAAAGCCTCAATTATCCAACCGGGATTATGCTGGTGGCTTGTTGACGCCGACAAAAACGTGATGGTATTTTCTCACAGTTCCGATTACGAAAGGCATTTATAGAAATATTAATGGATGTGTATTTGTGTATTTGAGCGTGTTCTCTAGCATAAAAGGCAACATTTTTCATTGTTTGCTCAGGGTTTCCCACAGTGTATCATGAGCCTGGCGGGCCACCAGGCTTCACTTGTGCTCCCACCAGGCTGAGCATTGCTTATTTATTTAGCTTTTTTTCAAGCATTGGCTTTTTTTTTAAAGACTATATAGTTGGAGTTTAGGTGTTAACGCAAAACTATCAAGTGATATTTTCACATTTCCCGTCAACTTTAAACACGGTGGGGTGGACGACTGCCCCAGCGCCCAGAGCACCGGGGCTGGCAAGTTTTCTGGGGGGAAACCTTCTATGCTGAATTATAAATAATTAACTTTTAACATTATTTCGGGTGAACTCCTTATTAAATGCTAACCGAATAAACAGAAAATTGTGGTTTTTCTCTCATTATTAAACTTAGACATGTTTGTGAAACATAACAAAACAGCAACCTCTTATGTTGCTGCATAAAAAAAAATAAAAAGACGGAAAGAATAAAGATAGAATAAAGTATGTGAATGTATGAACAGAGCTGTTCGTACAGAAGTACGGTGTGTGGCTGTTCTGGGAGCAAAGTTAAAACTTGACTCCACAAAGTATATTATCTAACGTCAGCCCTCAAACTCAACCTTGCTTATCGCATCATGCTTTTTTTTTTCCCCCCAGCATGAAACTATTTTTTCTTAATTATCCCCTCCATTTTCGTAGCACACAAATACATTTTCGTTAAGTAGACGGCGCTCAGTCATGAATGAGCGCTGTGATAACTTTAGGAGCTTGTCGCGTGTTTGGATTTCAGAACAAAAAGTGCATTTTGCATCCCATGCCAGAATCGTTTCTCTTTCCCGTTATGATATGGGCTCTGCCGTCTTTAACTCTGCATCAGCTTTAGGATGACCAGCGGCGCCCACTGCTGGACGGAGGCCAGACTTCAATCAAAGGTCTATAACTCTGAAAAACTCTGAGACGTCTCAACAGATGTTCCTGACTCTTTCCGTTAACGTCCACTTTCCTGAACTCCATTTCCATCCACATCAAAAACAAAAAAAACAAAAAACAAAAATACACACACGCCTCAGTTGTAGCTCACTGGACCAACATCAATCGGCCTGCTTTTGGAAAATAGGAATGTTGGCACGCAACGCAAATTACTTACTCTGTTGAAGCAAACAGCGAACGTGTCTGAGCCAGCAGTGTGTGTGTGTGTGTGTGTGTGTGTGTGTGTGTGGGTTTGCGTGTGCGTGCGCGTGTGTGAAAAGAAGGCGATGGTCTGCAGGTCAACGTTAGTCCGAAAATGACCCGAGAAGAACGAATGGCGATTTTGTCTTTGATCTCTCTTTGATGCTGCGGGTCGTTCTAGTTATTCCTCCTCCGTATCCTGTGAGCAGGTAGCCCTCAACACGCGTAATGAACGTACCCTTCTCTCATTAGCGCTAATGGGATAAGGAGCCGGTCCTCACTCGGTTACGTGTGTATGTGTGTCCTGACTGACAGCCAGCCCGATGCAGGCAGACTGTAGTATATTAAACACAAGTGCAGATTGTTTTGCCACAAGAACTGCAACCCAACACAGTGGTTTGTCTTGGCAGGAAATCAAAGAGCAGGCTGGTAGGTACGGTGTTAGTCCAGGACAAAGGGGGTATTGTTGCAGGGTGAGCTCCGCTCACCCACCGCCGTGAGCGCTCAGCTACTCTCCGCGCTCAGGATGAACAAGGACAAGGTCGTCAGGGTAGAAGGGAAAACAAGACGTGATTGAGTCGTACAGAATTATTCCCCTTTAATCTTTGCACATTTTGTCAAATTGCAACCGAAAAACTTTAATGTTTTTCTACTTGCTTTTGACATGACGGACATGGACCGACGCAAAGCCTTGGAGAACTGTAACTAGAGATGAAAATTATCTGTGGTTTATAGGGGCAGTATTATGTAAAACCAACTTTTTTGAGCTTTATATCATTTTATAAAAACATACCTGGAGTGTTGCATGTTTGAGAAATCCTTTAATCTCCTATGGCAACCGTTCCGCTCTGTAAAGCGCCATGCTCAGAGCTGCAAGTTCACAAGTTTCTGCCTCATAGAGCACTCGTCCCCCGTGACTCATCCCCTGTGACTCCTCCACTCAGCTCCTTCAGACTAGCCTGCAGCAATTAGCAAACAACTGCTGGAATAGCGCATCTACTGAGCTCATTATATGAGCTACTTCAACAATGCTAGTGAAAACATTGTTAAGGTGTTAATAGAGGAGACGTGTTGTGGCGACTTCCTGAAGGCGGAGTTTCAGAAAGAGCAGGAGTTTCTTAAAGAGACAGAGACCCAATTTCAAGGTGTCAAATTATGAGGTCAAATTTCTTATAAGTGACATTTACTATATACATAATTTTTGTAACAATTGAATGTAACATAGTGACTTTATTGTGCTATAAAATTACAGAAAATACATAAATACTGCCCCTTCCAAAAAATATATGACTGGATACAATTATGTGTCGCATTTTTTCAGATACTTTTTTTTTTTGTAAAAATTCTTGAAAACCATGCGTCGTTTTCATCCTCATCCCTCATGCAAATGTTTTTCAATCAGCTGCGTCACTCTGATGCAATCCTCTTGCTGTTAAATTCTCTCCACATTGGAAAGAACTGAATAAAACACAATTCTGTCTACGGTGGAGAAAAGCTGCAGCTTCTCTTTAGCGTAGAGAGCCAGAAAGCGGGTCTTTAGTGTCCGCTGAGTACCAAAGTAAAATTTATAAGCCATCGTGAATTTTTCTCCTCAAAGTTGGGGAACACCGTGACATTAGGAGTCCCTCTCAATACCAAATGGTTTTCACATCAGGTCAAATCAATTCTGCCTTGCTTTCCAGCCACCAGATGATATTCCGCTGCATTATGCCATGATTGTTGAAACAAAAATCTTGGAGCGAAGGTTGCCAAGTTATGGTTAACTTCACCTGGGCTGACAAAAATACATGCACACAATTAAATAAGGAATGTGGTCGAATCCAGTTTGGGTCTCAGGCTCAGGGTTTGACACGCCTTTTGTTCCTCCATTGAGCAAGTCTTCGTTTTGTGTTTGAAGACGTCCGCTTTAATCGAGAGAGCGGCGCATTATGAAAGATACCACGGAAACGGAGTCCCAAAAGCGATGCATGTGGTAGTCGGCACTTTTGTTAAAGCCGACGGGGCATGACTGGGGGAAGCAAAACGCTTCCATATGGCTCTGGGACACAGTGTGAGCTGCTTCTGCCAGCAGGGCCCGGCTCCGTCTACCGCTCCTGGTAATCGCTTTTCAGTTTCTGCAGCCTGAGGACGGCGATGTGGCTGCAGAGCCTGTTAATCAGATTATCTAGCTGTACTTTTGGAGATCCTTAATGATGCAGGTGGGCGATGCTATAGTCATAAAACACAAGGTGACATCCAGCTTTGAGCATTGTCAAAACGAAGTCCTGTTACGGCACGTTCTGAAATAAAGAAGAAGATCATTCATGGGAGTCCTTCCTCCTTGGGTGAGAATCCGTCCCATTGAGGCAAAACATTTTCTTTTAAGGTCCAGGTTTGGGGACGAGCTTAAAGAGTGAATTCTGGCGGGTTAGAAGACATCTTAGGAATGAAAACACACCAATGAACACTTCCGGGTAGGGATGAAAATTTGGCCCAATATTGATCATTACTGCAGATACCTCAGTGTCTATGACTTGCAACATTTGAGGTCTATTCTAACTATTCTAGACTTTTACTGAGCCGTGCAACTACCACTGAAGTTGTGTTTTGCTTTTCGGAACGTCTCTCTAACATCCACAGCACTTTCAGTGAGCAAACTTTTATTAGAAAAAGGTGATTTAAAGGGGACATCAAGCCCTAATTATCCTGACCAAGGGCCCGTAGCGCAGACAACATGTCGCAGTGCATTAATTGGCTGCACCTGTCTCTTGTCATTGGTCATAACCCAGTGAGTTCTCAGGGAAAGGTCGCAGAGATCAAGAAAGCATTCTGAGCCACTTTTGTGCAGACAACTATTTGAGATAATCCAGTTCTTGGCAGTTGGGTCGTGTATGTTTTGGAACGGCCAAGTTTACACATCTCCAGACCCTCAAATGTGGGGCACTTTCTCAATAGTTCCAGGCAGCAATGCACAACAATCACATGAAGGTTCCATTATAAAGACACATTTACAAACAAAGAATTAGACGCAGAAATCATCAGGGTCTCTTTCCCAGTCCATACACTGCTGTATAAACAAGACTTGGAAGATAAAATTTTACTTTTAAACATGAAATTGACTCATCCGAGCGCCGTAGCTGCCATGTTCAAAACTTGAGTTCCTTGATTTTTGCCAGTATTTACATTTCTTAATGACAGACAACTTGCGTCTGTTTTTTGCGTTTTGGAAAAGCTACTGAATTTTTCTTGTGAACCGTACAGTCATCACTGGACTATTTTTAAGGTTGTCGGATTCCTGTGTCAGCTGTGGACTCGGAGCAGACGCTGCACGGTTCGGGATCATGAGGGATTTCTTGGTCCACTGCCAGTCACCTTATATGCTTTCTTTATAAAAAGTTAATTATCCACAGCTTTCTGGTTTTCACATTTTTTACATTTTCTGAAGGAGTGACAGTAGCAGGGAGCCGCCAACTAGAATCCGGCTGCCAGCACTAGTTGGGAGTCGCAAAAAGGATTCAGAATGGCTTTGCCAGTTTCGGTCTGTTTATCTGGAAGTAAATGACAAAACATGAGTGAGGAATGAGAAGTCAACAGAGAGATCGGTGAACAGATGGAAAGTCCTTTTGGTAATCGCTGAAACTGACACGACAGAAACTTTTTCTTAATTGCGTTCGGAACTGAAACTGAGCTGTAAGCAACATTTTCTTCACTTTTTATAACATGCCAGCCTGTTTTAGGCAAGTTGGTTCTAATTTCTAATCATGGCACCAACCTCAAGTTAATGTTTTACAGCAAAATAAAAACATTTTTACCAAAACAGTTAAAAAAAAAAAAATTTGTACAGTGATGACGCAGTCAACATTAACAGCCTGTGTGTCGATATTACTTATTTTCGAGTCCTGGATTTTAATTTCTTAAAACATTTTCTATAATCCATTGATATTTTTGTTATTTTCTGAAGAGGACTTAATCTCCAATTTTGGTAAAACTCAAATGTCAAATGTTGACATTAAGGAAGACTGAGAGGTTTCATTGGATTAACACAGTTTCCTTGCAGGGATGCAATGTCCTGATTTGTTTGAGACATTATTTTCTTGGTCACAACCTTATTTATGACGGATTCCTTGTGTATTTCTCAGAGAAGCCCAGGAAACTAGAGGAAGAGACATGACATCAAGTCACACACAGCTGTTAATATTTCCCAGGCCCCACCAGTTGACACCCCTTGATGCCTCATTGCTTTTCCTCTGGCGGAGTCAGAATACAGCCGGCGTAACATGAGCTACAAACAGACAAACCAAAGCCAAAGATAAAAGCAAAGAAAATAATAGAAGCAAATGTCAGTCCAGAGAGGCAGATGTAGGTAACAAAAGCCTCCATTGTTTGTTCTGGAGATGCCTCACATGTTGCTGGGCCAAGACTCTGCAGCTTACCTGTGCTTTTGGGCAAGTCAATGGCATCACACCAATAGTTGTAAGGCAGTACAAAAATATTATTCTTTTCTGACATAACATTTTTGCTCTCTACATGCAGTAGTATTGTTCCCTAAGTCATGAAGAGGAACAATACCTGGCATTGACGGTCCTGTTGAGTTGAGTCTTTAGCCAAGAGGGACAATATGTTGGATCAAGGATGTGCCTTTGCCTGCTAAAGGTTTTAAAGGGAAAGGAGGCCACAAACATTCACTGTAAATCTTAATGTAGTGCCAATTTGAGCAAAGGAAGTATAAAGTTAGTTTACTGCCTCTGGCACGAACAGTATTGTCCAATTCTTGTACTGCAGAGCATTTTGTGGTTTACTGCACACAACCAAAGTTTGTTGTAAAGATTTGCTTGCATATTCGATTTTTGCCAGTGTTTTTTGAAGGGTTGTGGAATTTTTTATTTTTTTTTAATTGGGACAAAAATATAAAACTATGTGCTAAATAGAAGCCAGAAACTTTGGCCGATGTTTTAAGAACTGAGCTGCTCATAAATTTACATCACAATGTAAAACACAAGCTTTTTGTTTTTGTGGTTTTTTTATATCTGCATGGTCTGGTTCTACCAATTTGCTTTTGACTTTCAACTTGATGGCCTTAATCTGAGACTTGATGTTTTGTTCTACTCTTACTTATCTTGACTTCTGTCTCAAGGGTATTTTTAACTTTTAACAATGGGCGTGGGTTTAGACTTAATGATCTCGACAGACCTAGTAATCAAGGCTTTAAGCCAAACGATTTTGACTTTGGACCCAGTGACCTTGACATTAGACCCAATAACTGAGTACGCTGACATGTGACTCAGTTGTCTTGATCTTGGATCTGATCTGGACTTTAGACTGAATGTTTCTGACTTTACATCCAGTAATCTTGGCATAAGGCCCAGAGATCTTGATCCAATAATGTTGATTTTAGGCCCAGTGGCCTTGACTTTAGACTCAACCATCTTGGAATTAGACCAATTGATCTTGATGTGAGATCCAGTGATGTTGACCTTACAGTCAGTCATCTTGAATTTAGACTCAGAAATCCAAACATTAGACTGGGTTATCTTAGCTTTAGATGTAATGGTTTTGACTTTTGATCTGACAATCTTTACCCTTAATCATCTCGGATTAGTCTTTTTGATAACTGACTTTTCCACTTAATGGTTTTTAAAGGTCTTTTCTCACAATTCAGATTATCCCAAAACATTTTGTATAGAATTTAAGCATGTCAGTAATGGCTACATTTTTCCCTGAGATAAGTTTGAACTGAAATGTTTTTGCTCTACTCTATACAAATTAGGACCCAAGTCTTCTGGGGAAAGCCTTGCCGTGTCAGTAAAAACATATTGTCAAAATGTCTCATCAATGTTTGAGACGACTCGCATCACCTGACATTGTATTTCCACATCTACAATGTGAGAAAATGAAATTAAACTTGCAATCTTACCCTTCCTCTTTATTGCAGGTTTAGAACTGGTTGCATGTTGTGCCTGTTTTCTCAAAGTTTGTTCCTTTGCTCACAGCGATGAATTAAAGAAGGAGGTCCGGCAGCTGAAGAAGGAACTGCAGGCCATAAAGCAAAGGAGAGAAGAGCGTTCAAACCCTCCTGCAGAAGAAGTCAAAGAGGGTATGTGCAAAGCTTTTACTTGTCTGTATGTACATGTAAACGTTTACTAGCGCAAGTCATTAAATGTCGAATTTATTGGCGTTCCAGGACAAACTATAACTGTACACGCGTCTTATAATAACTTAGGTGCCTTTTTTTTTTTAATGGCTTAAAAAGTACTCTGTCATGACTCCAGCTTTCAGTGTGAACACACGCTCTAAGAGGGTGGTCCATGCTGCATTCTCTGCTAATGTACACCAAGTCAGACAACCCTCTGATTTAGTCAATTAGCTGCAGAAGTTTATCCTCTCCCCGGGGGTCTGCATTTTTGTGTTAAAGTTGCTGAAAATTGCATGGTTAGAAATTGTTGAGTGGCCGCCATAGTTGCACATCAAAACCATAGCGAAGCCTGCAGTTTCGGCCAATGCGATTCTGTAAAAAAAAACAAAAAAAAAAAACCCTGACCCCAGATCTCCTCGGGGTCCTCACCACACCGCAGTCTGTCATGCTCTTGTCAATTTTTGTGTGGGGGAGGTGGGCGGTTTGTGTTGTCTTTTTTATTTCTCTCTCTTTTGTTGGTGCTGAAACACATTTTTAACATTACAAAACCCACTTAGGCACAGAGGTTAGCCTCATGTTCTGTGTGTGTGTGTGTGTGTGTGTGTGTGTGTGTGGGTGTGTGTGTGCGTGTGTGTGTGTGTGTGTGTGTGTGTGCTGTTGTGCAACAGCAGAATAGCTTGCACGGGGTTCTTCTGGAACCAGCCTAACTGTATGATTACCATCAGCCAAAATTTATAGGAGACAACGATGAGGGGTTTAGTTGCTCAAACGTTGTTTTTCTCTCCACAAACACTCGTGTTGGGGTTTTTTTTGGTACAGAAACTGAGACCAATCCCAACTTGTATGATTTTAGGAAATATATTTGGTGAAAGAAAGTAAAGTTGGTCTCAGTGTAATTTGAGGATTTTCTTGGATGCACTGGTCCGATATTAATATCTGTATCTTTCCTGATATTGAATTAAACTATAGAGTATCGTGATAATGTGCCAGATCCATAAGGGCAGATCTATTCAGTCTAATTCCATGCTTTAAGCGACAATGTGCTTTATTATTAATTTCATATAATATTTAGAATTCCTAGTTGCACTTTCTGAACCATTTGTTTGTTTGTCGCAGTTTATTTTTGCATGTTTGACCAACGTAATTGGTCAATTTCTTAATTCATTTCACACCGAATGATTGCAGAGACTCAACAAATTAAAGTCGTGTGTTTTGACACGTTTGACCAAGCTTGGGATGCTGTTGGTGTATTTACGTGTGCTGTACTGGTGCAGAGGGATCAAATATATTTGTAATTAATTTATATCTGTGTTTAAAAAAAAAATTCAATTCAGCTCCATGTTGCTGCTTCGGATCAGTATCGGCCGATGGTAAACCTCAGATATCGGTATCGGAAGTGAAAAAACTGGATCGGTACATCCCTAATTGTTACTTGCATCTAGGAAGATTCTTTTTCACCTCCCTTAAGCTTAATTTTTTATCATAGAAGGTATCCAACCTACGCTCTGTACCTCCATACCAGCTAAGCCTGAGGCAGGACTTGAGTTTGGGAGGCTGTCATTACATCTCTGCGCTGGAAGAAACGGTTAATTCCATCAGATGGAATCCGTCGATGTCTCGGGCCAATGACCACTGCAGGGGAGACGGATGTCTGCCCGAGCGCCGTAAATCTCTGTGCTCTGCTCAGCCGCAGACGAGCGCTGCGGCGAGGATTTGTTTCATCTCTTCCCACTGGGGGAGACGGCGAAGCTGAATCGCGGGGCTCATATTGACACCCCCGTCACTCAAGCCCTAAATCTCTCTCCGTGTTCAGCCGTCGTCTCGGCGAAGACCTCGCCTGTGGTCAGCGCGGGCCCTAATGTGCGTTCACATTCAGCTTTTCATAATTGTTATTTCCGGAGAGCAGAATTAGCGCGTCGTGTGTGGCGTCCAGTTCACACCCAGAAATCTATATAACAATATAAAGATGTTAGAACTAGAATGCATTAAAAAGTGGTTCTCCAGAGACTTTTTCAACGGAGCCTGAAAACAAATGCAAACCACATTTTTCAGATTTTAATTTTGTAAAAATAATTTTGAAAAACAGCTCTTTTTTTTTACCCTTTTTGTTTGTTCAGTTAGTAATAAATATATTCATAAACACGGAAGCAAAACATTATATCTACAATTTCAGTATGTGCCCGTTAGTTTTATAAATGCACATTATAGTTCCTGTTAGCTATAATTTTCCCCCATTAATTACCGTTCAAGTTTATTTCAGTTAAAGAAGATGTTTCCCCAATTTCAGTTTTTGTTATTTGGTTAGTTTTAGTGAACGATAATCACTTTGGTTCCACACAACATCCAACAGTCAATATTGAGACTTTCGGGCTGGTGTGCAAAAAGATACCAAATCATATTCTTCCACCAGGGGGCACTTGTTGTCATCCACTATTGTGTACAGATTAACTCCCCTTCATCAGTTGTTAATGTCAGATTGCCTTCTTTTTCTCCCTGTGAATTTATTAGTGATTGGTACAGTTCATCAATAGTTTTCTAATACGATGTGTCCTTGTATCCTGCCTTTGCAGGAACGTTACGAGCGTATTGTTAAGCTTCTAACTGGGCACTCTTTAACAGATGGTAAAGAATATCGTTGCCTCACAGCTTGACCTCATCCCTCTGTGAATTCCCTTCAAAATTGTTCGATTGTTGAAGAGATAAGGAACGTTTTCATCTCTGGGAAGCAGCGTTTTGTCATTCACAACGGCCTTCGGTTGCTACAACATTAGCAGCTTGATTTGTTGCCCCCCGGAGCCCAGGTGACAGGAGAGGGGCAGGAATGCAGCTAGAAAGGCCATCAAACTTAGATAGTAGCTGCTGACGACAGCTGGAGACGGTGATGTGTGCTTCTCGTGTGGAACCCGAGGGCATCATCAGTCAGCATCCAGGGTGTCCCGAGAAGGCAGCTGCAGCGAGAAGGCCGAGTAGCAGAGGTGACCGAGGAAGGAGATCACTTGTTGGCCTCGTAAATCAATTTGAGGAAAGTTTCCCCTGAAGCAGCACAGTCGAGAGAAACTGCAGTAGACAAACCAAAGTTCAAGGCTGCTTTTTTTTTTTTTTTTCTATCTTCACATGTGACGTTTCTGCACAAAATTGATCTTCATGATTTTTCTCTCCAGATAATGACTTCTTGATATTAGAAGGTCATTTTTTTACACAGGTAAAAACTTCCACACTGAAGAGTGTTGTATTTGGTCTGTTCAGTTAGAATTTAGTTGCGGTACATTCAGTTGTGGGGAAAATGTCACGGTTCATCTCTAACAAAGATAACAAAACACATTACTGTGGAGTTGGACAGCCTGAATGCAGAGGTTAGCGACTACAACCACCTGCAAACATCTGCAATACGCAAATACTTGAGACCCCTTCTAAACATGCTTACAATTTCTTATTTTAATGGTTTAAGCACCAAATGTATCACAATATGCATTAGTATTCACAGTGGAAACTGTCTTGGCACTAAAATGAATGGGGCTCCTGGACTGGCTGTTTTACAAATGTGCCAGCCAATAGCATGTCAAGAAGCTTTGTGCCTAGTGATTCTCCAAGATGCATTTTATGTCTAATATTTTAGATATGCTGTATCTGCAAATAGGCAGATTTTCTTCAAATGATTTGATAGTTATGTTTCACAACAAAAAATAAATGCAAAAAAAATATCACAGCATGTAGAAAGTGTATGTTCCCAGGTCATGTCACTCAGTCTATATATATATATATGTATATAAACTACATTGCGTTGTAAGTCGATCAACTTTTTTCTCCTTTTCTTTCCTTTTGAATGGACAGTCGACAAATGAGCACATTGTCTCCATTTATAGAGGCTGAGAGAGAACTGCATGCCAACGAGTGGAACATTGTGGTCCAGCTGACCCAAGAACAAAATGAAAATGGCCGCCAAAAGGTCCAAAATTGGCTCGCACGAGGCCTAAAATGACACAGTGTCACTGTCTAATCTTAACTACTAACTTGGAGGAATTACTCCTCTAAAAATTAAATAAGTATTCAAATAGTCTTTAGAAAGCTCTCAAATATTGATGGTTTAAACGGCTGCAGACGTTTCCAGCATCCTCTGCGTCCAAAGGAGAGATTGGTTGATTTTTATTTATTTATTTTTGCTTGATGTTCGATAATAAAGGGTCTTTTTTTGGTTTATGATGGCCTTAGATGATTTGTCGAGGGTGATGGACGACTTGTTGCGGAGAAAGGGTTGCATGGCTGAGAGGTAAGAAGCCTCCTCCGGGTGGCTAACTGAGAACACCTGGTATGTTTGGGTGGGCAGCAGAGGTGGGCTGGGCTTAAAGTTGGCCTCCAAGAAATGACAACACTGTTGCTGCTCCTCCACTAATGTTTGCCCCTTGCGAAAAGAAAGGATTGTGCAAGAGGTTTTGCTGGAAGCTGACACTTTCACATTCAGACTACAGAATCGTTGCTATGCCACGACACCTGTGTCCTGATGCTGCGGTGAATAAAATGTGACACAAGAGTTTTCCAATATATCAGATCCAGTGAACAACTTCGTACCACATCTTCAAGCTCAAGTTCTACTTCGGAAACTCGTGATTCCTCAGCACCAACTTTGAACCAAGCTAAACGAAAGACTTGCCTTCATTTGAAGCCGTCGTCCTTAGACTCCAGGAGGTGTGACACCAACACCAACGCTCGTTGTTTATAGCTGCAAACAGCTCTTGTAACATGATGCTTGATAGGATTTATAACAAATGTAATTCACTCTGACGCGATGTTCTGGATTGGGGAAGTGTATAACCCTCAATCGTCTTGGCCCTTTGACTTGTTGACAAACAGACAGATGCTTTTGTGAAGTCTGCTTTTTTTCCAACTAAGACAAATTGCCAAAGTGAAGTCATACCTCCCAACCAAAGACCTTGAAAAAGTGATTCCTGCTGTCGTTACCTCTCTGTTTGACTATTGTAATTCCTTGCATGTTGGACTAAATAAATCATCTGACGTCATCCAGAAAGCATCCAAAACGCGGCAGCTTGTCTTTTTTTTAATAAGTACTAAATATGAGAACCCGTATCTCCATTTCTGGCCGCTCTTCATTGACTTCCTGTTTACCTTAAGATGGATTTTAAGATGTTCTTTTTGGCTTGGCCCCAATCATATCTCTGTCCACAGGCCAGTAAGAGGACTTTGGTCAACCACCCAGTTTCTCTTAGATGTTCCAGGTTAAAATTCAGAGATGATCAGGCTTTTTGCAGTTTGTACACATTGGAACGATTCACCTTTTTTTATACAGAGACTGTCAAGTCTGTTGTGTCTTTGCTTCAAGACCCATTTTTGTTCAAACAGAGTTTGAGTGTCTTTCAGAATGATGGGTATGGAGTACATTTGTATTTTGTTATATATTCATCTATATTGTTTTCATTCTAAACGTTGACCTCTGGGTCAATGTCCGTGACTTTTGACGCAGTTTTCTTGTGCCATCTCTCCCCAATCGAATCCTCTGAATAAATCGCCTCAAAAATACCAACACACTAAACAGAAACACGTGACGTTGAAACTCATACCTTCATAAAACCCGGCGGTCTGGTGTTTACTTTGTTACATCGTTTATTTGGCTTCACCCAAACACGTCAGAGCATCCAGCCACTGTCTGCACATCGCGTCCAGTCAGGTAAAACTCTCCTTGTGCTCGCCATTGGTGTGACATCACATTTTGTTGTGGAAAGAGAGAGCTCCTCCAGCCAGCAGACAGTGCTCACCGTCTGCCACTCTGACTTCACAGGCTGTGTTGGAGTGCAGATTTACGGTAGGCTGCTGACTGCATGAGCTACCAGGGCCAGCATGCGGATTGTTGCTCCTGAATAGTGTTTCCACTCATGAGTTGGGCTTAGTTTTCCTTTTGCCTCCATCGTATTATCTGTGGGGTTGCACCGTAGCAACATGCATCTCAGTGTCTGCTCTGTCTGCTCTTACTTCAAACTGTGGAATTTGCACCAAGGACCCAGCATAAGGTCCTAGACCAGAGAACTGCTTTCGTT
Organism: Poeciliopsis turrubarensis; assembly: GCA_010277015.1. Classification (NCBI taxonomy): domain Eukaryota; kingdom Metazoa; phylum Chordata; class Actinopteri; order Cyprinodontiformes; family Poeciliidae; genus Poeciliopsis; species Poeciliopsis turrubarensis. The sequence continues at coordinate 38,371 of VMRN01000096.1, forward strand.
AGCAGCTAGGGGCGGGCTCGTCGGAAAGCGCAGCCAATCAAAACAGATCGTTGTTTCAGATCGTTAGAATTTAAAGCACGAAAAAGTAAAACCGCCCCTGAAAATAAATCTCAACGTCCGATTAGCATCAGAACGTGTGACTCTCATCTCCCTGCAGTTTATTTTCAAATCAAACCCTCCCAGAGTTTAAGTAGGTCAACGTGCCGCTTATAGCCGAGGATGTTCCGCCAAATCCATAAACTTTATTTCGGACTGTGTTCTCGAGTCCTGTTGGTCTTTCAAAATCACCAGGTGGCGATCATAAATCTCGCTCCGAAAGCTGTGTTTAGCTCCCGTTTCCCAGCTGTTGGTGCCGATGAGAGATTAGCCGATCAGGATTGTGAGGCGTTCACCAGCAGCGCTGGTGGTTTCGGAACGGCTTCACTGAATTATGGCGGGGGATATGAGAGCAGGGATCCAATGGTAATTTGTGTGGTCAAATTGTCTCCATGCACATCTTTCACTAAAACACAGCATAAAATGAGCAAAATAAAAGATTAATGGTGATGTAATGGCTTCAATCTTGTGGATCCTCGTGATGTCTCCCGGCAAACGAAGGACGAATCCTCGTGGTTTCCTGGCCTTACGAGTCATTGGTGCGTCAATGACTCAAGTTGATTTGCATATAGCACTTTTCAGCAAGACGGCAGTTCAACGCGCTTTACATCACCGGGCAGTCAGTCATTCAGCTGCCTGCCGTGTTTTTGAGTTAAAAAAATGTTCAAAGTTGACAGGAAATTTGAAAATATCACTTCATAACTATTTGTTATTGGAATGTTAATAAAGTCTTAAAAAAAAATGTAACACATTTAAAAAACCAAACTAACATAAGTAGGTGCTGCTTAGCAAGTTAAGCCTGGTGGCCCGCCAGGCTTATGATACTCTGGGGGAAATCCTACATCAGAAAAACATCATGCAGTCACTAATTATGAAGTAGGCAATACGCATTACATTTTGTCAAATGCCATTATCAAAATCATCAAGCAAATACACATCCAATACGTCGATCAATGTCAAACTTACGATTCATCAAAGGCAAAGCAAACAGGTGGATTTTTAGCCTGATTTAAAGGAAGTCAGTGTTTCGGATATTTTACCGTTTTCTGGGCGGTTTGTTCCACATTTATCTGGATCTTGGAGTAATTTTGGTTGGCCGGACCGTCTTGGGAAGGTTCACCACTGTATCACGTTTTCTCCATTAGTGGACAATGACTCACTGTGGTTCACTGGAGTCCCAAAGTCTGAGACATGATTTTTTTTTTTAAACCTGTCCCAGACTGACAGGCCAGCTTGGAAAAGGGTTTTTGTCCCTTTATGAATAAAATTGTGAGTTGAATAAAATAATTTGACTTTGGTTACTCTTTGAAGACATCTTAAATAAGGCCACCTTCCTAAAATAAAGCCGTAAGTCATTTTTCTTTGCCAAAAGGGGTTTTTTTGTGCCTAAAACATCTTTTGGAAAGAAAGAGTTGGTGATTCCTGGAGAAACAAACTCCTTCATCGAGTAAAAATAAGTTTAAATCTAAATCTGCCAGCCGTGCAATTCATTTGGGGCTGAACTTTACACTGTCGTGTCGGCTGTAGATCTAGATGTCTTTTTCTTTTTTTTTTTTTTTTTTTTTGCCAGAGGTTGTTTATGTTCGTCTCTAAGCAAGACAAAGTGATGATGGTCCACTACGGTCCAGACAAAACACGTCGGTCTGACGTCAGATGACTCTCCTGTCACCGTGGTCCTGGTTCAGTTACATCCATCACAACCGTCTTCAAAAGTGCAGTTTTCAACTTCTTTGAACATGCTTCAAAACAAAAGTCAGCACTGCTGCTCAGCTTTGACTGTAACAGATCAGAAGCCATTCAGATTTTGTCTTAATATTGCATCCCATTTTGTATTGGAACCAGATATTTACATAGACTATAAAGAGACACGCAATTTCTCCATATACTGATGATACTGCAAGGACTATCGGTATAATCTTCATCTGAATAAATATTTATTCTCTGCTTGTTCTAGAATTGCTTCATGTTCATCCTGATTTCTTCATTTCGTTGTCGTCTGTTTGTGTTTTATTTAATTTTTTTGGGTGGGTCGTTGCACCTTTAGACATTTATTCCACCTGGTTTTGGTGGAATAAATGGAGGGATTTCTGCTTTTCTTTATTTATTTTTTACTTTCTAATATTTGTTTCTATCACAGTCAGTGTGAACAACTTAATCACACTTATTCATGTGACTGGTTTCCCAAGAAAAGCCTGTATTTCCCCAAGAACAGTATTTTAAAGTTGCCTAAAAAATGAGTAATAAATATTTCCCGTCGTCACTTTTATCGTTCTCACGATAGTGCGATAAAATATCGTGATAAAACATTAAGTCCATATCGCTTAGCCCTAATCTGTAGAGAAGTTTTCAAAGTATTCTTTAAGTTGATTTCTTTTTTCAGGCTGTTATAAATATAAAGTTGCGTTTTTGTGTTTCTTGGTTTGGTTTCAAACGTTATGAAACGGGGAAATGTCTACATGTGCCGCTAACCTGTGTTGCATTTGCGCGTCGTCCTCCTGACAGAGAAGAAGCCGACCAGCGAGGCCGTGGCGGAGTACCTGGAGGAGAGGAAGAAGTACGAGGAGCTCAGGCAACAGAAACGCAAAAAAGGCTCAAACAGAGAGGAGCAGGTAACGTCTCGTTCACCGACTCGCTGGCCCCGGAGCCGCTCCGTTCGGGGTCCCGTGAAAGCTTAGACGGATGTGCGATGAATTCGCAGACGCTGGCGCTGCTCAGCAGCTTCAAGTCCAAGCTGTCGTCAGCCATCACCGAGGGAGCAGAGGAGGAGGACGTGGAGGAGCTGGCAGAGGATGACGACAAAGGATGGTCAGTGAGATTCACAGTTTCATTTTGTGTCCAGGTATTTTTTTTTTTAGTTTTTGTTTGTTTTTTTTTTTTTTTAAATTGCGGCTGTACGTTTTCCAAGTCTTGTAAATCCAATAAGGACACAGTTTGATCTGCCATTTTGGCTCAGCAGTGTTGTCATAGTCTCTGTTTCTAAGATTTGTTCAGAGCAGCGTTTATAGGAGCCTAATGATTTTCACAATGCAACAGTTTCAAACTCAATGCCTCCTGGGAAAAATCAGTCAACCATTTTAGAAACCGCAGCGATGAGCAAAAAATATGATTAATTACAATATGGCTATTTTAACTTCCTCATCTACAGCAAAACCGATAAGTCAGGGACGATTGAGCCCTGGTCTGGAGAAGAACGTCATCGCTGGGCTGTCCGTCTCCATGGAGATAACATTTTAAGAAATAGCATTAGCTCATGTCATCCAGGAGTTGGGAAGTAAAAATTACTCCTACTATACTTTGCTTTCAGGTTTATTATGCACTGTTGCTCCTCTTACTTGAGTCAAATTTCTTCACTGATTGAGGAAAAATCATGTTTCAACCAAGAACTCATTTTTTTCTGTAACTTTTCAGACAGTGTCTTCCTCTGGGCCCTGTTCAGGACCAACTTCGGTATTTTAAATTCCAGATTAAAAGCCGTTTATTCCCATAGATTTCAGTTCATTCTGAAGGGCTCAGGTCCGGCGGTGAACCCCGACCTCTCTCGGAGCTCCAGCTCGCTTTATGTTGTTATAGATGTGTGCGAAAGTTCAAGTTGTACTTCGGTGCGCGTGTGCGCGCTGTGTCTCTGCGTGTGCGTTTGTCAGGCTCAGAATGTTACTCGCAGCCACCAGATTGGCCATCAGGAAATCAGCCCTGACGCTGTGTTTTCCTCTCATATTCTGTTTTTCACCAAAGATCTCAAACGGCACCGAGCGAGGGGTTTGAAATGAATACCATGTGTGTGAATTTGAGAAAAGTGTCTGTGCGCGGGGAGAGAGATTTTTAGAAAAACAAAATCTGTACTTGCTATTAGTCTTGAGACACTCTGGATGTGAAGTCTGGCTGTGTGTGTGTGTGTGTGTGGGGGGGGGCCCTAATGAATTTGCGAGAAGCGTCGTCTGGCGCTCGGAGCGTCTCTCGGCCAAAGATACTCCTCACTATGCCAGGTAGGCTGGAGGGACAAGAGGGGCGGAGGGGAGGGGAGGGAGCGCATAGCAGTCCTAGAAGAAGAAGAAGAAGAAAGAAAAAAAACAGTGGGAAGTCTGTGCCACTCTAGAGGAACTGTGAACAGAATGTGGGTTACAACAGGTCAGAGACTCAAAGTCAAGTCTGGGCCAGAGGAGGTAAACTATTCCATCTGTGTGTGTCTACGGCTCCTGGCTCTCTTCCCTCCTCAAGCCCTTCCTCCCCTTCAGCTAACACTCACATCCTCCCAGAGGCTGCAAGACGCCCGATTGGCCGACCGTCACCGTCGCTTCGCCGCTGCCCGCCACGAAACGCAGGAAAAACTGACGTGCCGGCAGCAGAGCGCGGCTGCCATGACGCCGCGCAGCGTCGTCGCCGCGCAGAGGCCGAGCGGTCGGCAGGCTGTCATCGCCGAGGCTGCTAGACGAATTACCGGAGGAGCCGCACTCACACAGCAGGGCTCCACAGGAGTCCGCCAGACTCTGGCTGTGACATTCTAGATGAGCTGTCACGACAATTGAATACAGGAAACACACACGCACACATACACATACACACACACACAGAGGCTGATACAGAGCTATACCCCAAACGGTTGGCCGACCCAGATGAGCCAACAGTTTGGAAGCTAGAAAATGCCAAACATGTTGAACAGAGAGAACTGGAGTTCCTTTGGAAAACCTGGAAATGGCCACCAGGAAATCAGCCCTGATTTCCTTTCGTGTTCTGTTTTTCAAAGACGTGTTGGACCTGTGGTGTTGGGGCCGCCAGGGCTTTCCACAAGCATCCCACCATTATTTGTGTGAAAAAATTGTTAAAAGTTGTAAAAATTCCAAAAATATATGTGTGCGTGTGTGTGTGTGCGTGTGTGCGTGCGCGTGTGCGTGCGTGTGTGTGTGCGTGCGTGTGTGTGTGCGTGCGTGTGTGTGTGCGTGTGTGTGATGTCAGGCGTTCAGGTAGGATGCACAGCGCTGCAGCCTCCTCATACTGAAACACATTCCTGTACGTGAGCTGGTGTTTGTTCGAAACGTTCAATCTGGGATGTGTGTAGATTTTATTCTTCAGATGGCTTTGATTTAAAAAAAAAAAAAAAAAAAAAAAAAAAGAAGTTTGGGTAGGAAATTTCCAAATGAGCAAATCATTTGTTTACCCCAATAGCCTGCAGCAGCACAGAATAAGTTAGAAAGTCTAGAAAGTTGTGGAATTTCAGCATTTTCCAGGTCAGGAAAAGAATGAAAATAAATATAGAAAGATGAGATAATATTTGTAATTCCAGGCTGCATTCCCTGTTTCATTGTTCTTCCTTCATTTGTTCCTTCCTTGTTCTTTGCTCTTTCTTTCCCTCCTTGTTTCCTTTCTTCCTTCCACATTCCCTTCTCTTTTCCTTCCTTGTGTGTTCTCTTCCTTTCTCTTCTTCAGGAAGTCGCCTCCTTACTTGTGTTCTTCTTTCCTTCCTCGTCTCTTTCCGTTTTCTGTCCTTCCTTCCTTCCTTCCTTCCAGTTTCTGATTTTTTTTCCAAGTTGCAGTTGAATCATCCATCAATAGTCGTTTTCAAACCGGGAGGGGAAACTCTGGACTTTGTAAAAACAAAAAAATAAATAAATAAATAAAAATGTGCTGGGACGTTGCATACTGCATACTTGCACATTTGTCAGTAATTAGTAAGTTAATTCTGCTGTTTATGGCTGAGTGAAGGAAAGTCGTCTGATCTGCCTGCGCGACAGCAGACGCTCTCCTCTTGTTTGTCGCCTCCGTCGTCCGACGGCTGAGGAAATGCTTTTCGGTTTATCTGCGAAGTGCCTGACGCTGACGGTGGAGAAGAGGAAACTGACTGGAGAAAGCAGGAAGTAGTCTTCTTTTCGTGGTTTGTTGTTTGTTTGCTCTTTGGTTGGTTGGGGGGGCGATGAGCAGCTCACAGAATCCCACAGCTCATAAAGAGAAATGAAACTGATGATTTTAGTTCAATTTCTTATTTCATGGAAATAATCACAAAGTTGTGTTTTTCCCACTTCAGCAGAACGTCGACATTTTTACCCGCATTCATAAACGGAGTCGTAGCTCGTGAGAGCGACGCGGCAAAGGATTGTGGGACGTTGGCTCTGACCGCCGCCCGCCTCTCTCCGTCTGGTTTAGGATGGCCCACGTCCTGCAGTTCGACGAGCAGAGCAGGAAGGTCAAGGACGCCAACATGCAGGACGAGGACACGTTCGAGATCTACGACCCGCGCAACCCCGTCAACAAGCGCCGGAGAGAGGAGAGCAAGAAGATCATGAAGGAGAAGAAAGCCAAGAGGTGAAGTCCCGAGGTCAGGGGTCACGCGCCGGGCCGCCCGGCCACTTTCCCGCCTTTCCCCCCCAAACAGTCTGTTAGGTTTGAACATCTGGACAGCTGTTATTGACAAACTGTAGATGATTGTTACATGAGAGGCTTTTCACTTCTGACTTGTTTGCTTTGCTCTGTGGGGGGAAGAACTCTGTAAAGATTTCCAGAAAGACCCAATAAACCACGTTTATGTGAATTTCGGATCAACGGTTCTTTTTTTTTTCTTTTTTTTTTTTTTTTTCCGTCCTCGTTAGTGACTTCTGGACAAACGAAGTCCAAACGCGGAGAGAAAAAAAAAAAACATGTCTTGTGTTTGAGTTAGAAGGCAATTCATATCCTTAATCTGCTTCACATTTGATCACTTTAAGACGAAAGAAGATTAGGGCCAGTGAAAAAGAAATAAAATGCAAAGAATTCACTCGGAATTGACTTTTATCCCTGAATTCGGATTATCTTCTCAGAATTCTGACTTCAATCTTCCGAGATCAAAAGTCGGAATAAATCTGAATTCTGGCTTCGCACAAATGTTCTGCTTTATCTCATCAAGTCAGTGAAATGCGTCGAAGGTCACAGTTGCGTCACGACAAAAAGTTTTCAGGCTGAATATTTTGGCAGCAGTTTTTAACCTCTAGTTGTTTTTGGATAAGTGATTTGCCACTGCTGCACGCGCGCGCGCGTGCGTGTGCGTGTGTGTGTGTGTGCTCCTACACACCATTTCTCTTAACTCCGCTAATGGGATTGTGTTTCCATTTTTGTCTGGAATAATAGGCAGAGTTAATGTTGCACTATGGGAACGCCCGGTGCCTGCGTGGTGGTGAAAATGTGAAACAGGTGAGACAGCCGTCCTCTAACCGTGTTCTCCTCTGGGGCCCTTGTCCGCTTCAAATGTGTTACTGTTGACTTACTAAGAGAAGCTAACAAAAAAAAAAAAAAAAAAAAAAAAAGATGACGAATAAGTTGAAGCTTTTAAGTCCGAGTTCAAAGAGTTCTGCACTTTCAGGGTAATTCTTCTTCCTGTCTGCGCGCAGCCTAAAGAGCTCCCCAGTTACTCTTATGCAGCCAATGTCATATTTAGGGCTAAAAATATATTGTTTTAATCATTTTAATGCATGTAAAAAAAAAATAAAAAATGTGTCACAAGTACGTCTTTGGGGAAATCTTACGTTTTTGTTTTTTTTTATTTTTTATTTCCGAGAAGAGAAGTTGTTTTGTTGCTTATATGGTCGCGTCCTTTACTCCTTTCAACTTCAAAGAATTTCCACTTATTTGATTGAAGATGCGCAGGAAAGATTTTTATTTTATTTATTTTTTTACAAGGACGTCGCCTGACACATAAATCGGTAATCGACGGTTGAAGAGAAGGTCAGGACGGTGTAATCTGTCGTCATGGTGACGCCGCTCACAGCTCGGAGCACGAAACCGCTCCTCACTTTGTCACTTCAAAGGAGCCGAGATCGTTCTGGTATTCTGCAGCCGTCTCGCACTCGGTGAGCTCTCATCACAGGCCGCAAGTCTCGAGTGTCACGGGTTCCTCTGTCTTTCTGTTTGCTTCCTGTGAGCTCAGACTGACCTTTGGCCTTTTCATCAGCCAGAGTCACACAGATCAGGCCTAATTCCCTACGGCGCGGATTCACTCCGGGAATGCACGTCATGAGATTCCCCTCATGGAGTCGGGAGTCCAATTCGGAAACAACGTTCCGCCAAACCCGCCGGCGTCGAAGGCGATCTGGACGTAGAGAAACGTTGAGATGGTGTTCCGTATCGACCGTCCAAGATATCGTTACAACAACTAACCAACCAGACGCACGTTTTCTTTCTTTTTCTTTTCATTTCACATATTTCAAACTTTAAAAGAAATATGCTCCCTACACTGTATGCCACTTTGTGTGCTGATATTAGCTTTATTGGCTGGTTAGCGCCTACAACCACGAGCAAAGAGCACAAGTTGCAACCGCAAGTCGCTCAGCTCAGACTGTGGCGCCTTCTGTTAGCGTCCCGTTTCCTACATATGTGCGTTTGGCAAACCGTTCCTGACCCGTCCACCTGAGACTGTCGGATGAGTTAACTTGAGTTCAACCAAAGAAACGGTGACGACGTTTCCAGGGAAAGACTCCGTCGATTAACGCCGAAGCGTTTTATGCATCGTGGCTGCTCGGGCTCAGACGTCCAAGGACAGAGCAGTCGCTGCGTTTGTCTCTGCTGTCAGCTCTTTGTCTGAGCCTCAGTTCTAAGGACAGCTTTCAGGACTTTCCAGGCTCGCATTAACGCAGCAGACATGTGCTTGTGACGGCAGTAAAACACTGAGTTAGTGTTCTTTCTGCTCGTTCTGGCTCTGCAGAAAGCCAGCAGCTCCTTTGTCGTCAATCGAGGGGAAAAACGAAAATAACGAATGGAAATGAATTCGAGCAGCTAAAATGTGTCGACGGTTTAAGGTCAAATTCAATTTTGCCTGATCGAATCAAGGCGTTTAGAAGAGAAAAGCAGGTCATAAGATCGGTTTCGGTCCAAATTTAGTACCAATAAAACCAGCTCATCCCAGTCATACAGTCATTAGGTACAGAAAGTCCAAATCAGGCCAAATTGACACACTTTACAGTCGAGTTGAGCTAATTATTTGACTCCGAAACATTAAAACTAGTTATCTGCAGACCACCTGATGATACTGAGTTCATTTTACATTATCTTGGTACGTCATGTGGAAGCCTCCAGCAGAACCAGAGAAACTTTGAGAAGCCACGTGTTTCAAGGATCTCATTCTTTGGGTCGCGTCTCATGACCAGAGGCGCGGGTCAGACGGTTTTAGGTTTTATACGTTGTGCCGTTACAGTTCATGCAGCGACATGATGAAAGATAACGGGAAGGTTTTGGAAGTGCCGGACGCCGTCCAGGTTTTTCCTCTCGGACAAGCAGATCCAGGACTCATTGCCCTTTTACATGCTTCACTTGGATAAATGTCCTCACGTCTTTGCTCAAGTTGCACAGCCACTTTATAAGATTTATTGTATTTATTTATTTATTTCCCCCCCCCCCCCTCCGCATAACTCAAAATCTACCGAAAAAAGATTTTGAGTTCTTGCGTTTCCACCGAGCTAAAATTAGGACACGGTCTAGTTTGAGTACAGGGAAGTGAGGTGAATCATGTTCCTCCGAAAGCTTCCAGGACGCTTTCCAGCACCGTCTGCCACGGTAATAATTGGTCAGAACAGAACAAGAGTCGATGCCTCGTCTTTCAAAAAGCAGCTCAAGAACACCGCAGTGGCTCAAACCAAGGCTACCACCCCCCCTCCCCCTCCAACAGGCCCCCCCCCCACCCCCACCCCCACCCCCAAAAGCATCACAAATATTTCACCCCAGACTTGGGGTTGGATTATTTAGCATTGAGTTACACGAGTTCCAGCAAACATCTTATTCCAATTGTAGGAAATACAGGCCAGGAATTCACCGTAAGTATGAAGCATGAAAGATATTTAAAGAGACCCACAATCACATAGCTTGTAATATTATGGTTTGGCAAGCTTGAAAGCCAAACAGTCAGAGTATATGTGCTGCCGTATTAATGGGAGTATTTTAGATATTAGCTTTTGTCGGACGCAGCGGTTGACGGTTAAATTTGATCGCGTAAGTTTTGTGTTTCCAGCCACCGTGACTGTGAGGGATGCTGGAGTCAGTTTGTTGGCCAGTCCGACTCAAATGGACGAACCGCGGCTGGACGGAGTGCAGAATGTGGCACAGATGTTTGTGGTTTACCCAGCCATGCGTCCTGAAGATTTAAACGGCGCTGTGACCTTTCTTCAAAAAAAAAAAACAAAAACAGTTTCAACCAATTACTTTGTTTTCTACTTGAATGACGCCAAACTTTTCGCAGCAAGATTGACCATGACTTCAGAATTCTATTATTAGAAATCAAGGATTGCTTCATTTTTATTAAGGCCACTTAATTCTGATCTATCAATTATTTAGACAAAAAAAACAAACAAACACCTATTTTAACAAATGAGGGAGCATTTATAGCATCTGTACAGTATCTGCGTTTCCATGGTGTCGGAAACATTTGTAGCTTCCACAAAATTAGCATTGCAGCTTTCACACACTACGTAGTCTGTTCATGTTCACCACTGATCTAAATTTAGCACAGATACAACACAAATATTGCGTCACAGACCCGCTGGCAACATTCCTTGATCTCAAGCTAGATGTTACCTGCAAAAATGAAGATCCACTCACCTCTGCATGCTGGATGCATGAGGCTGAATGTGGCAGTGGCGGCTTCATCTTTCTTCATTGATTCAACTGATGATTATCTGAGGAACTCAAAGGACTTCCCCTGATTTTGATTTCCCAGAAATCGACCCCGATGCAATCAGTTGACCCTACATAAAAGAAATGAAACATCAAAGGATGGCAAAAGCGAAGTACCCAATTCAAAGCTTAGACTCATAGAATATTTCAGCACGATGGGTAAAAAAAAAAAAAACAAAAAAAAAAAAACAACCACTACAGACATTTTGGCAAATAAAATGGAAAAGAAAGAGGAAAATAGAAAACAGAGAAAAGAAAAAAGGATAACGAGAATATTTAAAAAAAACAAAAAAAAACAAAGGCTGCCTCTAACACCTGTGAAAAGAGAGAAAACAACCACCAAGAAACCACAGTTACAAAGATAGGCACACATGTCAATAACAGTCACTGGAAAACACACAGTCCTAATGGACACAAGATGTATTTAATGGCAGCCAGAGCAGAAGACAGGATGCATCTCTGAACACCTGTGTGTATGTAAGGTTTCCCCATGTAAGGAGCTTGACAACATAGGACACGCAACGTAAGGACACGCAAGACTGGACGCCACACACCAACACACTCTATACTCCCAGGTCCAGGGACCAACACCCCATCCCGTGTCAGAGGCCCGGTTGTCCAGATGGTGAACCCAGATGGCGAACAGAGATCGGGGCTCTGGGACGACTCCAGGCTTTTCTCTGCCAGCTCAAATGTGGTGCGAATGCTTGTTGCTTCAGGATGGTTTAAAGAGGCAAAGTCTTTAAGATGTTACTTTACAGCATTGTTTTTGTTTGAAGGACAGGAACAATGTGCAGATTCAAGAAGAAGCCGCTCAAAAGTCCAAAGCAACTTTGGGAAAAACCTGAAACTATTGATTGAACTCACTTTACATGATTGCATATGACAAACTATAAAGGAATTGGGGTTGAGCAGATATTTTTGCGGAAGACTCTAATCAATACTTGGCAGCACTAAATAAAGTGTCGTTTAGTTTGTGAAGTGAGCCAGAGAAGCTGCTGCCGCCTCATACTCTGCGACTCCTCATCTCTGACCTGCAGGTTCACCGTCACAAAGGCAAAACGGATCTAAGCAGCGTTGAGGTGCGGTCTTGATGTTCCTCAGAGAATCAAGCAAATGTAAAAGTAAACTCCCAGACACGGCACACCTCTAGTGATGCTGCAGTCAAGAGTATTTTATTGGGCTTTAGTGACAGACCAGGGCAATGTTTCTCTTCAAACTCTCGTCTGGATTTACAATGAAAAACCCAGAAATAATTCTTTTTGGGCCGAGCAGCGAAAGTGCTGCAAAGGTCTGTTGTCATCCAAATGTGGATTATTATTGACAAAAATAAATTGACTATTTGTGAAAATTCACCAGCTTCCTGCTCGTTGCTCATGTTGTCAGTCGTGTGTGAAATTTACAGTGTAAACTTTTGTGCCGTCCAACCGATTTCTCCTTACATAGGACGCTCCTTACATCCTGTTGTTTTTTTTTTTTTTTTTATGAGTCAGCCTTTAAAGTTTTATGTTGACTGCTTCTTTATATAGTTCTGTCTGTCCCATCTGAAAGTCAGACGGACAAAAGAACAGGGACTTTGAAAGACTTGGATCCAATTAAAGATTTTGTCTTTTAATTAAATGAATTGCCCCGAGGCAGATCGTTCCGTCTTTTACAGCCTCCTTTTTGCCGCAGTGAGAAGGCGGAACGATGACACTTAGTAGAACTTACAGAACCCATTAAAAAAAAAGATAACTCGGTGTATTTAAATTTTTTTTTTTTTTTTTTTTTTTTTTCACGGACGGTTACAGGTCACTGAAAGTGATCGATCTCAGAGAACACTCGCCTCCCGGTAGCTGCCAAAAAAATGTCAACTGGGACGATCGCAGCTTGATCGGATTTTATGGAGAGGTTCACCTTTTTCCTTTCTTCTGGGAAGGACGTGTGAGCGATTTAATGCAACCAGAGAGGACAGCCGTCCTGTCGTCGTCCGTCCCCTTTAGCTTGTTGTCATTTATTAGCCGAAGGCGAACAGGGCAGGGGAGGATAAATCCTGACATAATTCATTGGTGACGCACTTCATAATGTTCTTGCTGTTATAAAGTACCATTTACCCAAGCGAGGCAGCACACACACACACACACACACACACACACACACACGCACACACACACACACACACGTACCTCTTCACAACAAAGAGAAAATGCCCTGGACTTTACTCCAGTGGCCTAAGTGATTGGCTATTGATTCTTCATGCACGTAATCCACTTACCTGTCCTCTCCCTGAGCTGACAGGAAGGGCTGGATGGGGACAGCGGACCAAGAAGGGAAAACTCCTTGAAGGTGACTTTCCCTCCAGCCAAGTTGTGATCCATGCAAATCCAGAAGATTTAAACCTTTAGTAAACTTGTAGCACGCACACGCGCTCGCGCAAGTATTGGAAGAACACAAAGTCGTACAGTTCAAGCTCACCCAGATTGAACGCAGACCGTCTGTGAACAGATGTTTCTAAGCAGCCTGGTAAGAGCAGAGGGTCTGAACTCTCAGCTGTTGAGAAGGATTGCTTCCTGGAGGCGTGGACTCTGTTCAACGTTTTGACAGAGTTAAACAAAGACAAACGTTAGCGAGTCGCTAACGTTTGTCTGTGAGGTATGTCATTTCTATTTTGTGTTTGGTAGAGAGAAACGCCGAGACGAACAAGATGGCTGCCGGTGTTATTTCGGTGTTTAGGCCAACTTGGGAGTGAACGGCTTCATTCACTTCCTCCACTGCTATTGATGGAACTACAGGCAGACGACAATGCTGAAAAAAAAATCCACAGAAAATCAACGTGTCGTTCGCGACTTCTTCTGTTTGCTGATTGGTTGGAATTCTGCTGAAGGAATCAAAGTCAAAGGGAGAAAACTAAGATGGATCAGTTTAGGGAGATGAGAATACAGAGGAACTGCATAACCAGGCTGATTCTCAATTGGTTTTAGGTTTGGACTTTGACTGGGCCATTCTTTAATTTTATAAATTTTATTTTCTTTGGGTGGATATTCAAGATCACATGTTGGAAAGAAAAAAAAAAAAAAAAAGTTCAATTTTCAGATTGGGTGATGCTTCCCAGATTATTCCAGCTGTGCGTGTGTTGGGGGGGGGGGAGGAGGGGGGCACAGCTGAAGCTTCTCTTCGCACATCCTCCTGGTTCATTCAGTGTTGACGTTGTTTTCTTTTCTTTCTTTCTTTTTTTTTCTTGATTGCAAACAGCTCATTCTGAGCTCTCAGCTGTGGGAAAGAGCAGTAAGGATTAACACGACAGAGGCCTGTTGATAGCAGGTGCTGGAGCCGTGACCTTCCCATCCCGGGCCGACATTCCTTCCTGTCATTCACAGACCCCCCCCCCCAGACCCCTCCACCCCCCCCCCCCCCCCCCCCCCCCCCCCCCCCTCGGGTCTGTGAATGCTCCATCTCCAGCCACACCATCTGGGTCTGTTTGTTCTGCAGCGCCAGGTTCGGATGGGAGAGTGTTGGTACCGCTTCAGTCACTCAGCGCGTGGACCGCTGAGTGACTGATCATGCTCATCGTCAAACTACCAACGGATTAAACCGCTGAGTGGCTCCGTATAGATTCAGATGTCCAAATCTTTGTCTGTGTTCAGCTGATGTGTGTGTGTGTGTGTGTGTGTGTGTGTGGGGGGGTTGGGGGGGGGGGGGGGGGATACCAGCTTCGGAATGACGGCGTTTCCACTGAGTTGAGAATCGAAATGAAAATTCACAAGTGAAAACATTTTTGCGTTCACGAGACAAGTCATGAATTGGGTCGTGAACAGGCTGATTCAGGTGTGATTTTCAGTTCTTTTTTTTTTTTTTACATGATCAGAATACATTTGTAATATATATATATATATAAAAATCGGCTCGTGTTCATGGTTTGGATGGGAGCCTAAAGCGCTTCAAAAGGACAGAAACTCCCTCTGAAGGACTTCAGACCCGCTGATCTCTCCGTATCTGCGCCGCTTCGCTCTGCCGTTCAGCTGCTGAGGTATTTCATGGCCGATAAGCAAAACGCGGTGGCTTCTCTTAACCTCCTTGGTTTCCAATTGAAGTGCAGAGTCGCAGAGGAGAGGAGAACTCTGCTCCCCGTCCTCTGCACACCTCTTATCGTAAACAGGCTGTGAACACCATGTCTCCACCAGCAGTCACTGGGACATCGGTCCAGTTGGAGACACACTTTGCGCCAGTCGACTCTCGCTGATTCTGTGGGGGTTCGGGGAGGCTAAGTGTAGCAGGGGTTGCTAATCAAATGCAGTTGATCATTAGCAGCTGTGTGACCAGCTCGGGTTCTGGCGGTTTGCTGGTCTGAAGAGTCCAGATGTGTGTGTGTGTGTTTACACAATGCCAAGAAGGAAGACATCAGCAATTACTCTGAAAAGAAACTGTGATCCATTACTCTCAGAAGGGGTTGTAAGTCCATTTCCAAACTACTTGAAGGGTCATTCCCTTTGACTTGGACCCGATTATTGAAAGGGGCAGTATTATGTATCGTGTAACACCATCAAGTAGCTGTTATCTTCTGTTGCTATAAAACTGCTTTGTCAAATAAAAATTCAAAGAAATTTGACTTTGTAATGCAACGCCTTGAAATTAGGCCTCCGTCTCTTTAAATTCACCTGCTCTTTCCGAAACTCCGCCTTCAGGAAGTCGCAACGTGGCTCCTCCATTAACTGTTTCTACCTGCATTTCGCTGAGAAGTGGCTCCTATAATGAGCATATGTGCAGTTCCGACACATGTTTGCCAATTGCGGTTGGCTAGTCTGAAGGGGCTGAATGAGGCACCAGCTCAGACGCTTGGGAACTTCAGCTCTGAGGAGGAGCTGTGTTCTCAAAGGCGGAGCTAGATCCAACCAGGCGTTTTGGTCAGCTGAATGGTTGCCATGGGAGATTAGAAGATTTCTCAAACATGTATGTTTTGGTGTGTTTTGGATGAGGAAATGACATTGTAACATAATTTAAATCTCTAAAAGGTCTGTTTTTCATAATCCTGCCCCTTTAAAGTTTGTGTTGTATGAGTTCGTTAGTAGGGCAAAGTCCAAGTAAATCATTGAATCTCTGAAATAATGTCATATTCATGTCATAAATGAGTGTACGGTGACTTCTGACCAGCCCAGGATCTCTCTCCGTCTCTTTGCGTTTCCCTGAGCTCTGCAGGTTGGAGCGAATGTAATCCCTGAACCCCACAGAAGCTGGCCCTATTCTCAACCGGTTCTGCTAAGCCAGAACAGGCCACCATTCTCTTTCTGTAATCGGACACCGCGGATTAGACGGAGACGGCGGCATTTCCCAGCCGACTGGGCTTAGTGGCTGTTTATTTGGACTTAATTACCAAGGAGAGTGGAAACCCTACAGCTTCCGAAGACGGAGCCCTTTCAGTCTCGGGCGAAGCAGGAACAATGGCTGAGACGGTTTAGGGAAGGCATCCGACGCTTCTCCCGGTGGTCCACCTTTGTTCTGTCGAGCCTCAGAAGTTGATGAGACCGAAATATTGGATTAAGAAAGGTAAGAATTATGGGTGCTTCCCCCTGTTTGAACGCCATACCCAGAGTCGGCGTGTAAACGGATCTCTTCAGCTTTGGTAACACGTTTGTTGACATCATGCCAGCAGTTGTTCTCTAGCTGTGGGTGCTTTCCAAGAGCTGAATGAATGAACAAGAGTTTATCACCCTCTAAAACCAACTGTTCTTATCTGATCTGCAAATGTTTGAACGTGCCTGATGGTACAAGGCCTGTGAAAAGTATTCAGCTCCCCTTCGATGTCTCACACGGTCATAAATCAAGTGAGTTGGAGTTTTAGAACAGAAAACTTCTGTTAAAGTACATGATAGTACTTTATGGACATGTTTAGCATGTAGATTAGCCTACGGGCTAGCATCATATTTAGGTCAATATTTAGTTCACAGCGCTCAACCAAACTCAATGTGTAAAGTAAACTTTTTTTAAGCTTTACATCATATTATATTATTCCCTTTGATTTTTTTTCCATGCCTGTTTGAGAAATCCTTTAATTTCCATGGCAACTATTCAGCTGTGCAAAACGCCTCGGTAGACCTAGCTCCGCCTTCACGGATGAAGCTCCTCCTCTGAGCAAGTTTCCAAGCGTCCGCCTCACAGAGCAGCCCTCGCCCCCTGAGCTCCTTCAGACTAGCCAGCAGCAATTAGCAAACACCAGAGCTCATTATAGGAGCTACTGCTCAGTGGAAATACTGGTAAAAATGTGAAAGGGTTAATAGAGGAGCCATGTTGTGATAACTTTCTGAAGGAGGAGTTTCAGAAACAATTTCAAGCTGTCAAAAGAAATGTAACTAAAATAGCACAGTGGATGGAAAACACATTACAGACTCTAAGTCAATAATTCCTTAATATTGATGAAAAAGTACTTGTTGACAGATCGTTTCATTTATAGTATCATGATGGTTCACGTGGACTAAGATTAACACCACAGTTCATGTTGTTGAAGTGGCGCTTCTTGAAGAAAATCTACAAGCTGCAGCTAAACACTTTGACTAGGCCTGGCGACTGACCGTCTTCATGTCTTTTCTCTCGGACAAACATTCATAAGAGGGTCCAACTACATTTATTATTTATCTGGAAGCAATTTTTTTGACCTGAGGCAAATATCAACTAACTTTTGCGCACATTTTTAATGTAAACGCAGCTAATTACACACCATTTTGTAATAATTTATTGCATAAAATCCTCATATGAAGCTTGTGGCTGTGACGTGGCAAAATGTGAAACAAATCAAGGGGTGTAAATACTTTTCCGAGGCACCGCAAATAATGAAAATCTACTAACAAATGCCCCTCTGTAAAAGCTCTTTATTGTTTCTACCCTTTAAAAAAAAAAATGGTGAAGAGCTGCACCACTGCACTTTTTTCACTATGCTTAATTTCAGTTTGCATGCAGTGAAATAAATGTACATGTGAGACACAGCAATAAATTAGCACATTATTAACATCCGAAAAGAAGAAGAAGAAGAAGAAAAAAAAAAGCAGTAACAGTTTACCAACAATTAATACTGAATATAAAATAAATGCAATTTAATCACATGACGCTGGCCATTTCTCTGGCGATTTCAGGTACAGACTCGAGCAACGTGACATTCAGACATCCAGGTTCACAGCAATGAGTACCAGCTGGACTGAGTTCAACTCTCCGGTCTGTGATGGCTGCTTGTCCCCACAGCTGGGTCAGTCCCCCGCAGAAAAATGCTTCTGCGGCTAATAAAAAAAAAATAAAAAAAAACTGTTCGACATCGTCACGTGGAAGGTGGCTACCAAAAAAATATATATTTAAAAAAAAAAGAAAAAAAAAAAAGAAGTAGCAGCAGCAAAATCAGAATATCGTCGTCAACAGCCTCAGAGACGTATTCATGCTTCTTCCTGTGTGGGCGCTCAGATTTGACCCCCCTCCCCTGACCTCCCACCGTACCGCCACAGAGGTGTTTCCCTTTCTGTTACATCCGGGCAAGCGTCCATTTTGATCAACTGGACGAACAGCGTTGCCCTATTTGAACAGCAAAAGTTCCCAGTGTGAGGTATAAACAAGTAAAAAGAAAACAGAAAAAAAAAAAATCAAATCAAATCAAAACACGACCAGCATTTACCAGCAGAGATATCAACAAGTATATCAACTTGTCTTATTTGGCTCAAACTTGAACTCTTAAGCACACCGGAGAGGGCTTTGAATGGAAGCACCTGTTGATAGCACCAGAAGCCCGGGAAGGCTCTAAGTCTTGGAGGCTAGGAGGAGGAAAAAGCTAAAAAAAAATCAAATTAAATGAAATTAAAAAAAAAAAAAAAAAAAAAACACCAGAAAAAACGGAGAATAAAATGAAAATGACAAGGAAAAGAGGGAGCCACTTAAAGCAATAGTTCAACTTTTTTTTTTTAAGCCAAGTTCTGCCACATCTTAGCAGACGTAGCTGGAGGCTAATCCTAGCAGCGAAGCTCAGAGGGGCCGACACAAATGATGTCTGAGTAAAAATCACTGGTGTGAATATTCTTGCTTTTTACACTGATTTATGTTCATCTTATGGTTACTTTTATTAAAAAAATATTTCAACAGAACCTTATTGAAAAATGGCTCATCAAAATGAGATCTTTTTCACTTTAATATTTGGTCTTAAAAGAGATTAAAATTAGGCTGAGCCAATCACACCTCCAAGTCTCGCTGTGGAAACTGGGACCTAATTTGGAGTGGTGCCCCAGTAAAGCAGCTGCAATGGGAACCTTCTGTGATTGAGGTGCATAGCGACTGGTCAAAAGGGATTCACTACACACCGACTGGTCCTAACACGTTGAGGATTCAGGAATGGGTTGATTTTACAAAGTTTGCTTTTTTTGAAGTGCAAAAAAAGTAAACTCGGAAAAAGTTGAAGCAGTGCTCCTGAACAGGGACCTCCCCAGTTCCAACAACCTCCAAAGTCCTTAAAGTGTTCAGTGACGTTGGGAAGACGTTGCACAATGTGAGGACCACTGCCATTCACTCAACTTCTTATGCTCCTATTCCTACGCTTTCAAAACCATCAAGAACGTTCCAAATCACAATTTCATTGACCCGTGGGTAGTTCCCAGAACCGCATGGTCCCATACCGACCAAAACAAACGAAACAGTAGGAACTCTTGACGATGCCACATCCAATTGAGCATCGGTGATGCATCTGACATCCCTCCTTGTTCAGTGAGATCTAGAGGTGTTGATGTCCACAATTGCAAGATGCAACAAGGCCTGGCATTTAATTTTCAAAGCGAAACCTGATCTAGATCGGCCTTTTCTCTCTTATTATTTCTTTAAATACTCAATCGGTCACATCATTGCCCAATTTCTTCCCGGCTTTTACTGAGAGACTGTACCACTTTGTAGCGTAAGAGAACAATATCCATACCGTTCCTCAAATGAACAAGGTGCTTCAAACGCTTCCTCAAAATGAATCCCTCACTCGTGAGCTGAGCTCTGGTTGAACAGAAGTTGAGAAAAAGCTTCTTGTCGGCAACGTTTCATGTGGTCCAGGCAACATCAGAGAGTCTACCTGGGGGTTAATGTGAAATTCTGCGAGAAGTAACGGATGCTTCTATCACCATGTGTTAGCTTCTGGTTTTAGATTAATATCATTATAATACACAAATCCGTACAGTATACACAATTCTAACATGGATTACAGTATAATTCCATTCCAGCACACAACGTTATTGATTATAAACTCAATCACATTACATTCCCTTCCATGGCAGTAGGCTACTGTTTGACAGAGGCATCCGAGGACGCTCTGTTTGGAGTTGTACAATAAATATACAGTACACACGGGTTCTCGACTATGCCTGAACTGTAAATTGGAGCATTTACATGGAAAAAAGTGCACCAAAGCCAAACGTCAACCCAGCACCTTCTCAAAGGCGGGAATCCGACGGAGCGGCTCCAGCTCTTTCTGGCGTTCGTCTCGTGGGTACATCGTGTGAGGAGCGATGTGTCCAGCCCTTTTGGATTTACACCACAACAAAACACGCAGGAAGGCTCACGATGATATCATCGATTATTATTATAATAAAAATAATATCATCCAGCGGTTGATCTTCTAAATTCCACTTCACAGAAGCGAAAAAACACAAAAAGCAAAAAAAAAAAAAAAAAAAGGAAGAGTTTCTTTCAGCGCTACGGGCTGAGCAGTGGTGTGGTTTCCACCGGGAAGGAGGGCAGAACGAAGGGCTCCGACAAACATGGAAGGCCTTTTCTTGTTTTTGTTCGGGCGGCAGCTCTGGTCTCTCCTTCCAACATTCGAGAACTGAGCAGTTTTATCTGTTCCTCCTGTTCAGCGCTTTATCCCTCCATCTTCTTTGCCTTTGTAACCATGTCGTTCTTCATCACTACTCGTCGCTTTTGCGCCAGGGTCAGTGCCCCTGGCAGGTCTTGCAGCACATCTGTCTGAAATAGCCTCGGCTGCAAAACTTGAACTTCAGCACCAGCGGGCAGTAAGCAACTTTGTTTACATCTTTGCATTCTGTGGAGAAAAAAAAAAAAAAGGAACAATGTTTGGTTATTGAGCGGGAACAGCTTTCATCGGCATGTAAGCCTTTTAAATAGTTGACCAGCATGTGTTCTTCATTCGTGTGTTTTTGATTTTCAGATACAGCCGACGTGATTCAGTCAGTATGACGAGAATGTGAAATATCGGTACATAGAAGGTTGTTCAAGCTTAAAGGGAAACTGTGTCACTATGAGCTTGTTGGAGAAGCAAGTTCATCCTCAGGAGCTAGTTAAAGCTAACTAGCTAGCTCTTCGGACGTACACAAAAGAGAACTTAACACGGTGACAGCGTTCTGTAAAAATGGTGCTGTTAACGCTGCTAACACAGTGTTGTATCCCACCGAACTGAACATTTTCATTTTCAGTTGAATTAAAGTGCTAAAGTCATCTCATATTTGTCATATTTGTGCTCATCATTTTTTTTTAGGCCAGAGAAAAAGATGTTTGTTATTCATCTACACCCCCCTTGGAAATGTTTTTGTCCAATCAGCAGATGCAGAATTGCCCAACTCTGCAATTGGAAATTTACAACGAGACGTCCATTTGGCTAACCATGCTAACTGTGCGACGTGGTAGTGAAGCTCGTTCGTGTTTCATTTCAAACAGTTATGCTCTCTCGCATGCGAGAGCATCACATCTGCTCCAAACATACACAATCACTGATCAGGAAAGGTAATCTTCTTTTGTAACCATTATTAGCTAAAACTATAACGCAAGATGGGCTAATTTCGGCATCAGCTGCTCAAAACCTTACGAAAACAGATATTTGCTATAAATTTCTCATTAGTGCATCTCCGCTTTTTAACTTATGTTGAAATTTGACTCCGAGGTCACTAACAGCCATAAAGTGTTATTCCACGAAAGCTGCAGGAAGAATTCAATCAATAGAATTAACCTGTGAAACAAACCAAAATATATATATTTCATACATGTTTTATGTATATTTTTTAGCCTGATAGTTGCAGGTGTACTTAGGCTTAGAGAATGTTCTTCTATTGATCATGGAGGAGTGAAATAACCTGATCTAACACTTAAATTCCAGCTAGTTTATGTGGAGCAGGGGCCTCAACAGAACAAAACTCTGCAGCTACACTTGGATACAGAAACGAGGACTGAGACAGATCCTGGCCTCGCTCACTAACTGGGCTGACTGCCATTTCTGGGTTACACACACACACGCACACACATGCACACGCACGCACTTAAAACTCCTGCTGGATGCCAGACAGGCAGTGCTCTAAATGCCTTATCACGATCAGAGTGTCTTCCCTTATTAGGCTTTGGCCCCTGCCTCCTCAGAGCCAAATGAAACGAGACGTTGCCTCACTGCTCTCCGTAAAGGAACAATTAGCCTACAGCTAATCCCATTAGCCAGCCTGTAAAAGCTGCTCACGTTTTCCATTCGGCCTAATCGAAAGCCCCCTCTGTACGCATCCGAATAGCCATCCATCATGTGTAAGTGTATATGGAGGCTCGAGCTGTTTCGCTTTGACCACGAGCCAACATCACTGGGAAGATTAATGTAGCTGGCAAAGTGTAGAGGTGTGTGTCATCCAGGAGTGTTTGGGTCACGGCAGAACTGTGAAGATGAAGACAGAGATGGTTTATAACCCTTTCTGCTCGGTGTTTGGGCAGAGAGCCGTTTGGTGACCGAAAGCTTTTATTCTTCTTCTGTGCGCCCGTTGCCAGACTTTCTCGTCTGACGGTCTTACCGTCGCTGTTGGAGTTTGGGATGGCATCGCACTTGCTCTCACACTGCTGCCTGGTGGCGGGCCGGAGGGGATCTGGACACTCATTGGACATCTGTCCCGTGTAGGACAGGCAGGTGACCGTCCTCATCTGCTGACCCAGGCCGCACTGAGCTGAACACTGAAACAGAGTCACCGCAGAGTATCATCAACGATGATGGTAAAGAGTTCCAGGACTTTTGACACAATGCGTAGGGTTACAGGCCATCGTCCAGTGGTGCCCTGTAACAGAGTACATTTGCTTACGTGCATTTTTCAAAAGTAAGTACTACGGTACTTGAACTTGAGTAAACCTTTGACTGATCAACTCTTACTTGTAGTGGAGTAAGATTTGACCATGAGCATCAATACTTTTACTCAAGTGCTAGAGTTGAGTACTTTGTTCACCACTGCTCTCGACATAGGTGTTTCAAGAAAGAATTATTTAATTTTAACTTTTCATTTGTATGACTGACCAATCAGTCAACAAAGTATTTCTATTATTTCGAAAGTGAAAACTGGGTGCATACGTTTGAATTTTTCCCGAGCCACACAATGTAAAACTACAACATTCAGGTCTAAATAGAGACATAAACCTCAGATAGTATTTGATTAAAAGCCCCTTTACAAGTTGCAAATGACTATGTAGAAGCAGTAGTGATAGTTTGTGGTCTCATTTTAAGCGATGAAAGATGTAACAAAAAGAAAAGACATTTGATAAATGACGGTGGGAGCAGGCGCTCCATTTGCTGCACTACGATCCGGAGACAAGTGATGTTTTTTCGTAGTGAACATTTTTAACTGAATAAACCTAACCACATATAATAAACATATATAAAAATGACCTTTACATATAGTAATAAACATTTCTACATATCACCTCCAATGTTCACAGGACTCTCAGTTGCGCCATGTTTGGGATTCCCCTCCATTCTTACGTCACCGCGCTTTCTGATTGGCTACCTGTCACATTCAACAGGCTGCATTCTGCTCCCAGTCAGGTCAAACCCCAAAGGCTGCGACAATCGGGCCAAGATAGTGTGTGGTGTGATACCACCACGTAACACACCACGCACTGCAGGACATTGTAAGATTGTCATAAAGGGAAAATCAGGGCAAAAAAAGAAAAAAATGCTTTCGCGGGAACACCAACATGGAGAAACGTTGATGGTTCCTCCCCCGGGCCACAGCACAACTGCCAAGTCTTGACCGGTCCGTGGTAATAAAAAGTTTGGGGACCACCGAGCTAAAGGACGGCAGGTTGCAGAAACTGTTCAAACTTGGTTCCTAGTCCACCAAGACAAACTGTTAAACATCCATCCAGCAAAACAAAAGTGTCCACATGTGAAGAGAGATGCCTCTTGCTAATGGACAATCACATCTTTATGGAGTTTATTTTTTTTTTTGCAACCTTTGTTTCAAAGTTACATGTTGTAAGATCTTTTCACCCTGGAAAGAATCTCTTGCATTCAAAAAAGCAACACACAAGTATCTAATAAATATTATTAATCGGGACGGATTCCCAGAAGAATGAAATGTTTTATTAAAACGAGCAAACTCTGACGGCATGCGGGTCAAGCTGACTCTGACGCTGTTCTTCTGGAGGTAACTAATGAATGTTTTGGTGGGATGTGACCCAAAGTGTTTTCTTTCTTTCCTTTTTTTTTTTTGGACTAACCTTTGTCAATGTGCCAGTTGTAATAAAAAACTGATGTTTGGCCCATTTAAGTTCTCAAAAGAAACAGAGAAACAAACAAAGGCTAATAAAACACAAAGACGGGAGGTGCCAGGTGACCTTTGACTTTACTGCAGTAAACAACATTTTCCTACAATGAAGCAGCTGAGGTCGAACAACACACCTGTGGCCGAAAAGCATCACCACTGTTGTTTTCTGTCTCCACGCATTTACACTGTATTCAGATGGTTTGATTGGAAAAAAAGTGATTTTTTTTCTCTTTGGATATTAAGGCGTGCTCGAAAAATGTCAACATTCTGAGATCAAAGTCAGAATCGATATTAAAAATATTAATTGGATGAAATTCAGACTTTTTCTTCAGAAATCTGATTTTAAACTAAAAATCTGATGGTTTTTTCCCCTCAAAATTAAAGTCAGAAATCATTTTAAGAAATTAAATGGAAAAAAAAACAACTCAGTTTTAAAGTCAGAATTCTGAGAAAAAAAAGTGATTTATTATTTATTTTTTTTTTTTCTTGCTGTGGCCCTAATCGTCCTCTAAACATCAGGGTGTGATCTCATCGAATGTTTTTACATGATTTATATGATTAGGTATTTTACCTGTACTTTGTTTTATTCAGCAAAATAAAGACAATTTTTTCCTCAATTAAAAAAAAAAAAAAAAAAAAGGCAGAATAAAAATAAAAATGAATGGTTCGTGAGCACAAAAACTGAAGCGGCAAAGTTTTGCAAAGCAGTTTTGGCTGTGGCGCTGCGGCGCGAGCCGACATCATTCTTCCTGTCACCTTCAAAGATTTCATCTCCCTGTGCCAGATCAGCGACCTCGCATGTCATCCCTTCCCAATTAGAGCGTCTTTATTATGGCCGGCCCTGACAGACGGCGTGCGTCAGTGGTGCGACGTATGTGGGATTTGAACTCCTGACCTTTTGCCCTCAGACTTTCAACCTCTCTTTTCTGCCCACGCAAGGATAAAAGCTGCTGCCTCTCTGATGCAACAAACCCATGACATCATGACAAGGCGAACACGGCGTTTAAAAATACCACTTTCACTTTAAATTACAGATAAATCCTGCAAAAATATTGTGCCGTACTTTTTTTTTTTTTTTTTTGCACATACAGCTATGTGTGACGCACAACTTTTTGGCCTCTTCTCGCCCGTGTGAATCAGCTGTGCTGTAAAGTGTTCAGCATTTTTTTTTTTTTTTCAGGACGCACTCAGTCATGTCAGGGTGAGCTGAAGAATGCTACTCCTCTGTGTCGCTCCGTCCAAACCGGGTTCCTGGAAGTGACAGAGAGTCCTGCTCCGAGGCAGAGATAAACTTCAAACAGCCAGGAGGATATTACTGCCAAAAATCACTCACAGGCCTGCTGGAACGCTTAGACCGCTGAGCGCATACACACACACACACACACACACACACACACACACACACACACACACAGACAAATACGTGTCACAGCAGCTCACTGTGCAACATTCAGGTGTAAATTATACAAAAACTACCATTTTTTCTGTTCAAACATTGCTTGAAAATATGAAACAGCAAGCTATGTTTTAGAGGTTTTACCCTAAGTTACATATGTATGCTTTTTCTCACACACGACAAACCTTTATATATTATAACGCACAATTTTAGGAAAAGCTTTGTGTTTTTCTGTTGCAGGATGTCGACTATTTTGAAAGAATTTTCCTCTGAACACTTTCTAAAAACCAGTCAGATGTTGTGAAAAGCAGCCAAAGTTTTTACAACCAGCCCAAAATCAGTTGTTTTTTGTTTTTTTTTTCCAAAAGACACCCTATTGGGTCAATCTAGCAACCTCGCTCCAGTCGTACCTGTCCCCAGTCCCCGGGGATCCAGCGAGGAGGAGGGCAGCGTCCCGAGCTGCAGCGCATTCGGACCGGAGGCTTGTTGTGGCTCGGGCAGGTGGTGGGCGGGAAGGTTTTGGTCAGGTCGCTGCTCTTGCACAATGCGATGCGGTGCTTGAAGCCTGGGCCACACTTCGGCGTGCACTGAGGCGCGAGAATAAAACGTCATATGAAAATCCCAAGGTCCCAACGGCGCAGTGAGCTTCAAGAAACTAGAAAACGTCGTCTTACCTCTGACCATTCCAGAGTTACCCACTTCGGCGGGCAGGACTGGTTGTTGCAGGACTCTCTTTCAATGGGTCGATGAGTCAGGCAGGAGGCGTCTTCCAGCGTCTCCTCCTCAGTGGGGCCAATCTTCCTGATACACAGGACGGTCCTGGTCCTCGTCCCGCCGTCACACGTCTTTCCGCACTCTGACCAGTCGCCGATGAACCACCTGACCGGGAAAAGAAAGAAGGTTACTGAGACTGGAAAATTACAACAACAACAAAAACTTGCATAATAATACCTGACAAAAGTTTTTACTTTCTGGGCAATCGGCTTTTCCTGTGAAAACTATAATCAGTGGAACAAACTACCTGTTAGTAGCTCCAGAAGTTACTTCAAATCTAGTCAAAAAAAAAAAAAAATCTAATTTAGGCAACTTAGTAATGTATTCACCAAGTCATAAAACATAGTAGAATCAAACAGATAAAATTTGATACAGAGTAACCTGATGAGCTAAAGGAAACATCCGCCTGCTTGATTTTAAGATGTAAAACTTCAGCAGCTTTGATCAGCGTCTCTGTTTTGTTGTCATTTAAAACAAGACAGTTTTCAACAGAGCCAGTGACTAACTTTGAATTGTATGACATTGGGGAAAATATCAGTAAAAAAAAGAGAAAGATGCCAGCTAAAAAAAGAAAAAGAAAACAACAAGGGATCTAGAAATGAGCCTTGTGGAACACCACAAGGCAGCAGAGGCAGAGGAGAACCTTTCTCTCCTGATACAGGATGACCTCTGGTCCGGTCAGAAATCCAATTACAGAAATGGAAGTATGATGCATGAAGACGACATTTTGTGTCATTTTCATTTATCTTTATTATGTCCTGACTTGATGCCCAGGTAAACCCAACTTGCCTTGCACCTATTCCCAAAAGTTTAACATTAATTTATCAGGGTAACATCAGTAATTTAAAATAATGTGTAACTTTATGTTTAAAATGTGTTTTTTTTTTGTTTTGTTTTTTTTAGAAAAGGAACATAATAAGGTTGGCAAGTGTAGCAAGTCTTATCAAGTGTAAGCCACATACGCCTAGAATCTCAACAACTAGCCAACTACTGAAAGGAAAAACGTATTATAAAACTTACCGAGAAAAAAATGTTCAACACTAATTAGGACCTTGTTGGTCGTACGTAACCACATCAACATGAATGATGTCAGTAAGCCGATTGTGGCTACTTGGCAGCCAGCTAACGATGAGCGTATTTTAGTGTCCGGTGCGTCATATCGCAGACCAGAAAGCTGCTTTTGGCCTGGAGAAAATATGACATTCCTGTTCAAGTCTGTCTACACACTAAAAAAATTATCATAAAACAACAGCCCTCCAAACATTTTCAGCCAATGAGATATTACATCATGTGCTGGAATGTATACAGAATTAACAACTTGGTCAAACATCTGTGTCAGCTTTCATTAGCACAGCCCATAAAACCTGGCGATTCTAAAACAGTGATGTTTATGGTCTTCTTTAGCAGGCCTTTCCTGACTCGGTGAGGGGTTGTTTGCCTTCCTTAGCAGAAACAAATGTCATGTGTGCGCCATAACTCAGCACAGAAATGCAACGCCGCCGCTTTAATCAAAATAGATGCGACGCGGCACGTCCGACTCCGGCGAACACAACTGCGGATAATGAACGTCTGCACTCATCCTCCATTTCAGTAGTTACATCTTCCAAGCCTTTTGCCTTCAGAGCTGCCTTCCTTCTTTGTATTACAGATTGGACAAGGTGTCAGAAACATTTCTCAGACAATTTTGGTCCATATCAACATGATGACATCACACAGTTGCAACAGATTTGTTGGCCGCGCATTCCTGATGCAAATCTTCCACTTAGCCGCATCCTGGAGGCGCTCTATTGGGGTGAGATCTGGTGAATGTGAAGGCAACTGGGGTCTAGTGAACTCATTGACATTCTCAAATAAAACGCTACAACAGAGACTAAATTCACTCGCAAACTGACCAGGGCTGTCAAACGATTACACATTTTTGTCTGATTAACTGCTGTGAATGAACTGTGATTAATTAATTGTGAAAAAAATAAGTTTTTATTAGGGGTGTCAATTGATTAAAACAAAATGTAGCAATGATAAAGCATCATGCCTTTGATGCTTTATCATTGCTCATGTTTTTTATCTGTTCGAAGCAGCTTAGCGTCGCTTCAGTCGTGAACATCTGCACGTTGTTTCGTCTACAACAGTGACATCATTTCGACGTTCTTCCTGTGCTCTGGGGCAGACGGGAGAGGAGAGAGCGGAGCTGTCGTCAGAGATCGCTTTTGTAAGAAACAGACGGAGATTATGTTCAAACGCAGCGCAGGTTACGTCCAAAAAGTACACGGCCCTACGTGTTTAGAGTATGCAACTTTTTTTTTTTTTACATGTTAAAAAAAATACAAATTAATGTAATTATTATTATTTTTTTTTTTTTAAATGAAAGAAGTTTATAATTGCATCAATATAAACTTCTTTATATTGATCTATTTAGTCTTTAGTAAAAAGACTAAATAGCAGGCTTGCAAATGTCATTAATGTTGGGACAGAGGTTGAGTAGATTTAACCAAATGTTGGGTCTATACCTGTGACCAGGTTTTGGATTAGAGAAGAGATAAAGGAGACTCATTGCTCTTGAGAGACCGCCATTGTGGACGACGAAACGAGCTGATCAGGCTTCAATGAACATTTCCTACTGATAAAATAGGAAACGGTAAGAAATTACAACAATGCTGTGTAATAATGTGAATATCCATAAGTTTTGACAATGACTCGTTTGACTGACAACAGCTCCGCCGGAGTACAGAGACTCAACACCAAAAAGCACAAACATTTCCCACACTAAGAACAGAACAGTCAGTCTGTTACATTTTTATGTTTTCAGGCTTGATGTTTATTTTGCAATTATTAATAAATGACTGTCGGAACACAGCAGTGGCTGATTAGCTAATTTAATCAACCACTACTCTACTGATGATCTGCCGGAATTGCTGTGAGTGTTGGCTTTATTTTTTTTTCCAACTGAACCAAAACTCTCCAAATTCTACAGCACATCTACATGTCAAGTTATCAAAGTCAAGTTAGCATAACTGAACTACTTCCTTCTCCCTCGCTCTTTGTGTTTGATTAAAGTTTTTTACTGACCTATGAAACGTGGAATCCTGGACAATGTTATCTAGCAGCAAAACATTGAATCCCATTTACTTTTATACATAAATTTAGCACGTCATGTTGACAACTTGACAGTTAAAACCAATGGTAGTCATTGGCACCTTGTGTATGTGACCCAAACCCAACCAGTTGATATTACAAGCTGAAACATTACGAACTCTGGAGGACACGGCTCAGGGTTGCAGTCTCTCAGGTTCTCTGGCGGTTTGCTGTCTGGCTCACAGTAGCTGTTCTGCACCACCGAGTTGTCGTCGAGCCTCTTACACACCACCTCCTGCTTCTGGGAGCCTGCAATTGGGA
The DNA here is from genome assembly GCA_010277015.1 of Poeciliopsis turrubarensis. Lineage (NCBI taxonomy): Eukaryota > Metazoa > Chordata > Actinopteri > Cyprinodontiformes > Poeciliidae > Poeciliopsis > Poeciliopsis turrubarensis. The sequence goes on from VMRN01000096.1 coordinate 68,149, forward strand.
GAAAGAAAAAAAAAAACCCAACAAAACAAAGATCAATACGGCAAGTCGACCCTTCAGATACAAGCCAGGCGCCGTGTTTGGGTATTGTTTGCGTTCTGCAGGAGATCCAGACATGTAAATTCCCGATTCTTTGCGGGATATGTTGGCAGATGGTTTTTACAGAGCAGGGAGCTCTTTACTTTGGCTCCTGCCAGAGAAAGCCAGGGCTACCGTATCGGTGTCACACCGTTCGCTGTGTGAATGCGTGTGCAAGGATGTGTGTGTAAGTGGCACACTAACCTGCGCTGGGTCTGTTTGGACCCTCAAGGGACATATCCGGCGTTAGACTTGTCTGGCAAATGTAATGAGATATGGTTGTATGTGTGTGTGTGTGAAGAATAGGAAGTGTATCCATCTGGGTTCTGAGTGAAACGCAGTTAAGATGAATAGCCCAGGCCTTGTGGTTAAACAGTTTCAGTTGTAATGTGTCAAAAAGTGTTTGTTTTGGACATATTATTAGTTCAGTGACATACTAAATGCCACTTAGTGATTCCTTGAACTCGTCCTATCAAAAGGGAGAATGATTAAACCCCATTTTGCTGATTTAAATCCCCGTATGGTCAGAAGACGCATACATCTGGCTCAAGTTACAAAGTTGTGATTTACAATACAAAGTGGAGTTTAGGAAACAGGAAAGCCAAACGTGCTTCCCCACAGAAAAAAAAAAAAAAAAAAAAGCTCTGCTGTCGATTTAGAAATCCTTCCCCAGAATAACCCGCAAGCTTACTCAGTCATGCTTTTACAAAATATCACAAACCCAGTCCAGGCCACGTTTGACAACTGCATAGAAGCGCTATTTATTGTAACATGAGACCCATATCTTTTGAGCTAAAAGGTTTGGGTTTGCTATTCTTGAGGCCACGGGCAGCATTTCCCTGTGGTTTCAGGCTGAATGTCTGATTTTGTAAGACGGGTAGAGCGGTCACATCTCTGCGCAGCACGGGTAAACCAAAAGCTCATCCACAGAATGAATTTTCATTAGTCTGGATCAAATCAAAAATATTATAGTATTTTGCTAGTACAATAAACACTATATGCAACAAGAAGCTGTTTTGAGATCCCTGTTGAGGCCCACATAAAAGATAACGGTTGTGTGTTTCAATAATTTCAACAATCAAATCCAAGCAGTAATTTGGTATGTTACCAAATTACATCAATGCCAAAAGAAGTTCAATATCATTTATTTTTAAGTAGTACTGGCCCTTTAAGGACATTCTTAATCTCGACAAATGAGTTTGGCACACCTGAACTAGAGACTAGTCAAGAGTCTAGAAGGACGTAATTAATGTTTTTGTCCTTTAGTGTTTTTGCATTTTCTGCATGGCTGTTTTTCTTGAGTATCTCTGTCTTGCAAAAGAGTGAGATGATCCAGGACAGGCAGAGGGATTACATTTTAGGGAGAAAAGGGGTCAGAAAGTTAGATTTAAAAAACTGAAACGAAACAGAAATATTTTGAGATTCAAAGATAATGTTGGAACTGAAAAAAAATGGGGTGAAAAAAACTTTAAAAATTAAGATTTGAAATTAAAAATGTTCATATAAAGTTTTTTTTTCAGGTTTGGATTTTTTATTTTCCAGTTTCGAACCTTTGGCTCTGTTTTAGCTTGGGGGCGGGGCCTCAGATGTGGAACCACGAATCGCAGCTCACCACAAAAACATCTTGAATCTGAAAAGTAGTTACGAAATTATTTTGGGAGGGGGGGTTTCTCAGGTTCAAAATAACTTTTCAGTTGCAAATGTGTAGGTTCAGATTCAATTTTTTTTTTTCTTTTGGATAAACTTTAAGGCCCCAGAGGGACGTGTCAAGCCTTAGAACACCAATTGTGAAGAACGGGGCGGCAGCATGGTGTTGTGTGTGTTTGGCTGAATAAGGAATTGTTGCATTTTACACAACAGAACGCGACGAGGAATGAACAATATGTGGAAATATTGAAACAACATCTTTAGACATCAGCCAGGCAGCATTCTCACATCTCAGAGTGGCGGAAAGACAACAAAGTACATTTTTTGAGTGGTTACAACTTGGCTGAGCTGAAAATGTGTGTGAGCAAGACAGCCTATGAGACTGACTCTGCTTCTTTAGTTCTGTCAAGAAGAATGGGCCAAAAGGCAACACCAGAAATTAAGAAAATGTAGGCAAACTTCTCACTTTGAAAAGAGAAGAAAAAAAAATTAACATTTGTTCTGGGTTTAAGAAAATGCTGAATCATTTTAATAATTCTAACTGATCTAAAACAGTCAAAGTTTAGGCAAACAGACGTAACGTGCGCAAATATGAAGATCCAGGTTGATTCCAGAAAGTGGTTGCTAGGTAACAACCTCCACATGGGTTTCCTTTGCTAATGTGCACAAAACTTAGTCGATGTTCTGCTGATGTTGAAGAAACGCAATTTTAGGATTGCAAAAAGAAATGCTATCAGGAAATACTTGGAATTACAATCACACACGAGTAAGTTTGTTCACGAGGTAGGTCTTTAAACAGAATGTAACGTCATTATTCTCCTACCACTTCATGTCGTTTTTGTCGTCTTTTCCACCAGTAGAAACATGCGGTTATTGATCACGTGATGCAAGGAGTGTTTCCTTTTCAGTTTTGAAAAATAAACTCATTTCGGTACAATTTTGACATGTTTCCATTAAGCAACTTCAATTTCGTAATTCCAATTTGCACATTTTCATGGTCCATGGACACAAATTAGTGACAGAGTCTCATTTCAAAAGCATGAAGGTAACAAACACATAATATGCATTCATTTTTTCCACCGTTCCAAGATGTTTGACGCGTCAATTAAAATGTAAAAAGTGCGAAAACTACAACATTGAACATTTTACAAATTGTCTGACATTTGTCTTGCAGCTTAAATGCTTCACATTAAAAAAAAAAAAAAAAATGTTCCTTTGGCAACAGGAATAAGAACAGTAATCTCAGGCTTACCGCCAGCGCAGGTAGCCGAGCACTCGGACCAGGGGGGGTGGTGCCAGGAGAAGCCCACCTCGTTGTCACCGCTTCCTGTCCGCTGGATGGGAACGTTGAACCTGTAGCGTATTCCTAGGTTGTCTTCTTGAAGGAGAACCTGCAACAACAGGAGGGAACAAAGACGTTCACTTAGCTTCTCAGACTCGTAGCAGACATTTATTGGAAGTAGAAATGTCCAGGGAGAGAACTAAAACATGCAGGATGCCGGCCATCCAGGACCCACTTTGGGCACCTCTGGCTTACTCTCCCACACTGTAAACACTGATAGCCTTCACTGTGTGATAGGCTATCACTGTTTGCCATGAAATGATACAGCATGCATTTAATGTCAAATGTAGATGTGGAAAAAGAAAAAGATACTTGGTTTTTGATGTTTTTTTACAAATAAAGAGCCTCTCTGCATCTATGGTTTGTTGAGCTAGCTTCCAGTCCCTTCAGATGCTAACGCTGAGTCAGACTAGACATCCGGACATCAATTTTCAAATCTTATCAGAGATACAGTATCAGATTGGATTTCTTTTCGTTCACCAATATCCTTTAACAAATGTCTGAGGTCTTCACAGAAACACTGGATCAAATTTCCCTTACTAATTAGTTGACTTTTGAAAGATTTTATTTTTGGGATATCAGAGTAAATGGGGCAGACAAAACTGGGCAATAAATCGATGAACTGATAAGGCAATAGACACGCGATCGACAGGAATAGATTCAACAGAATGTTCAATGCACAGCATTCTGGGTGACCAGTAGTGGAAAAGCTCAAGGGGCATGAAGACATTAGCTAAGCGCTGTTCATCCTGCTAACAGTGCGACTGCCATGAGGGGCATTAAAAGTTCATCGCCGCACCGTTCTCTCATCGCCACTCGAATGGCAAGAAAACACAGCAATTCACCAACAAACCTAAAGAGAAAGATCGAAGGAAATGATGCATAAACAGCAACACCACTGGGTGTAAAATAGTTTATGATCACATTTATTGGAGGTCAAGTGTGCTAAAGCAGTGATTTTATTGGAACTACCAAAGATTTTATGAGGAGGGGAAAGAAACGTGTTTTTTGAAAGTTATGAGCACAACTTCAAACTATAATTAGCCAATTCCTCGTTCTCTTTCTCCCGTTGTAAAATACAAGTTAGATTTTTTGCACTTTTTGTGGTTTTACAGCTCCGAGTTTGACACCAAAAAGCAGCTTTCCTACCATAACAGAGAGGTTTTCGGCGGTGGGTCCCAGCGCCTCCAGAGACTCGGGTTCATCGGTGGGTCTCCTGTAGTGGAAGGCCGTCCCGGCGATGTCAAACTTCCTGGGCCAGTCGATGGTCCAAGCTCCGTTGATGTAGTAATCGTCTTCTTTGGATTTTAGAGCTGAGATATAACAACAACCAAAAAAAAAGAAAAAGCATTTGCAAAGACAATTTATGACTTTAAAGACTTGGAACTCGTCACCAAATACCAGAGGAAACATGCAAAAACATGACCAGCAGTTTTAGAAACGATGTCCTACTCACTATGGAGAAGGTTAGCAATTATTTTTAATAAATATATATAACTTTTTTTTACCAAGACAAAAAAAAAAAATCAAAACATCTTAATTTTCTAAATAGAAGCTTTAACATAAAGGTAAACAGTTTGTGTCCAGGATGTGTGGGGTCTGCAGAGATACTATCTGCTCTTTTCCTGGATGACCTTCCTGCATGGAGGGAAGGTCGTCCTCAATGAGTCACTGGAAACCAATCAAATTAAATAAGCTTCACCAGTTTGGAGTTGCATTTCACTTTGTAATTTAACGCCTTGAAATTGGGTCTCTGTCACTTTAAGAAACTCCTCCTCTTTCTGAAACTCCGCCTTCAGGAAGTCATCACAACATGGCTCCTCTACTAACCCTTTAACTTTTTTTTTTTTTTTTTTTTTAAACCAGCGTTGCAATGAGAAGTAGCTTCTATAACGGGCTGATGCGGAATTCCAACAGGTGTTTGCTAATTGCTGCTGGCTAGTCTGAAGGAGCTGAGTGGGGGAATTGCAGCAGGAGGAGCTGCTCTGTGCCAAAGCTAAAATACGCGGAAAATGAGACTGACATGACACTGTCAGAAACATGAAGGAGTCTTCATGAATGTTTATGACCGTTGTCATGAAGCGTCATTTGGTAAATAACACTTTTAATGGACATTTTATGCTAATTTTAGAGCAACTTTTCATTCTATGACAACAGCTGTAAACATTCGTGAAGACTCGTTCACTACATGACAGGTGTCATGACAGCCTCATGCACGCCCCTTCAAATAAACTGATATCCTGCTTGTCTTTGATAATCATAACATAACATAAAACTCAAAAAAGTTGACTTTACACAATAAATTTAATCAAAAATTTATGGGGGCTGAGGCCTAGAAAAAAAAATCCACAATCAATTCAAACTTGTTCACTGAATTCACACAAGAGCATCGCTTTCAAAGTTACGTTTTCTGTGTATCCAATCAGGAAAAACAAACTATGCAGTTACTCAATATTCTGACATTCTGTATCGTCCTCCACAACTTTTACTTGACAAACAACGCTCCTTAACATACCACAGCCTCCTCCTTTTTCTATAAATCCATTTTCAGCACATCTGGCACTGAACGCGAGCATTGTGATTTTTTTTTTTTTTTTTTTTTTGACCATTGCAGTCTGCAAATATTCCCCTCCCTCACCGCCATCACCCTTCAGCCGCCACCCATCTCTGTATTTATGCTTCCTCATGCAGACCTAATAAAACACTGGGGGGAAAAAATCCAAACTTCTCTAACCAGAGGAGCAGAAAGTCAGGCAACGCTACATAAGAACAATATTATCATTTTCAACTGAGGTCACAGATGAAATTCATAACAAAGTTGCAAACCGCTCGGATGGGAAAATAATAGCCCACCTCAAAAAAAGCAAGTCTTTAAACTGTGATATATGAACATCATATCCTCGGTGTTCCCGGCGGAGCAGGCAGCTGTCACCACGGCCCTATAAATCCGACGCGGCTCTCCGCTTCAGAGTGTGACTTAAGTCGTCCATCAACGCCGTCCGCTATAAATCCAACACGCTGCCACACGTCTTTCTGTGGCTAATGATAAGACGCGGGGCCGACTTAATTGAATCCGGTCGTCTGATTGTTTTGCTTCTGACGCTGCCAGCGATGTGAATACTATTTATTTGTTGTTTTTTTTTTTTGGTTTTTTTTTGGTTTAGTCTGGAATAAAGTGGATGAGTCTTATGCCAAGGTGGTTGCTAATAGAATTCAGGGAGGTTTTTTTTTTTCCCCACTTGTGAGAGATGGTGTTTTACGGCTTCGCGTGAAGCAAGGGGAGATTAGATGATGGGATTCTTCAATTTGCTTTTTTCTTTTTTAAAATCAGACGTGAGGAAATGTGGATGACGTGGAAATAAATATGAAACAGCCTGGCGTAGCAAACTGCTAAATCATCGCGAGGCGGTAAATTAACTCCTCTACACATCAGCAAAAAAACGAGATTGTATGGGAATCTTCTTAAAATGCTTGAAGTTTTGCGTGTTCGTGTCTGATTTCTTACATTTAATTTTGGAAGAGGTAAAACGTTTGAATATAGCTAAGAATATTAAATCCTTGCAGTGGTCCAGATCTTCACGGCACGATTGCGACACATTATTCATTCTCCTGTTTTCTTGTTACTGCTGTATAAACCTGAAAGGGTAGAAAATGCTTAATTTCATCTAAACGGTCTCTGACTTTTGGTTTGTATGCGAGTAGAGATCATTTTGTCCATGATGGGAGTTTGTATAATGTTTGGAATATTTTGACAGGAAATTAACTCCATAGAAAGTCCCTGCTGATTCCAACACATTTTGGGATCTCAGACCACCAACTTGTTCTCAATGAGGTTGCAAACAGGAGACGACTGCGGTCTATGACTCACCTATGTAGTTCTTTGACACGGCGACTTCTCTGATCTCGATGTGAACCGATCCTTTTGGGATCTCAACCACCTCCATGTAGCCTGGAATCCCAAAAAAAAATATAAAAAAGATAAATTTGAAGGGACAGTGATTCCTCCTCCTGTAGTGACATATTACTCCAGCACACACGAGACGTAAGGTGACGTCTGAATCTAAGTGGGAGGACATATAGATTAAATTCCAAACCAACAACCCAAAAAGGACAAAGCAACCCTGCAGGAGGACAAAACGGCTCCATATTTTTCCCCCCTTTTTCTTTTTTTACTGTCCATCATGCACGTCGTATTTTAGATGGTTTACAAGCCGTACCATAGAAGGAGAAATATGTTTTCTCGTACTCCTGCTCTCTATAGACAAACCCAGACTGCACTAAACATCAAGCGGCTGATTTCAGCAATGGTGATCATGATAAAGGGAAACGTTTACCTTCCCAGTTCCAACCGAGACCGGTTTACCAAAAGAGGGCTGAGTCACATTATAGCAGCAAGTGCTATCTCACCACTGCAGTTCGTCAGTGGAGATCAAACACAACTCTGACTAGTCGACCCTCTTCTCCTAAACGTCGGGGCAAGAGGTCAGACATGGTTTACCTCCTCGAGGCAGAGAGTCGTTGAAGAGCCCCTCGGTGGCCTCACAGGTGCTACCGTCCCCTCCACACACGCGGCAGCGGTCTTCTCTTGCGGCCGAGTCCAGGATGTTGTCGCAGCCCACATGCTTTGGAGGCAACAGAGGAAGAGAGGCAAAAGCAAAAAAAAATACAGTATATTGTTATACTGTGTAATATGGTGATTTCTGTCTTTTTTTTTTCTTTTTACTCAAGGCTCTCATGTCGACTTATCTCTTCAGTGGAGTGACATTACCCTCCTTTATACATGTTTCGAATGCTTTTCTTTCTGGACCAGAGTGAGACAATTTTGCTTCTAGGTTAGGTTCTGATTTTTTGCGGCGCTTTTAATCGAGAGCAGCCGTGTCGGGGATAGGTTTGTGCAGCGTTTTGTGCCGTTTGCAGACTTGCTGTGTCCTTCCGGCAGTACCGTCCCAGCGATTTCTGTCTTTTTCCAGGGTTTTCGCTATGCTAAGCTAACAGCTGCTGCATCAGTGTAACAGAAAACAAATGAACACACTTCCCTCCTAGAGCTGAAACAGGACGGGCTCATCCAGTGTGGGGGATTTCAGAGGGAAGGATTTGTCTTTTGTTTATTTATGAAGGAAGTCACCAGAGTATAACAATGCCCTCCACCTTTTATTTAGCCAGTATTCCCACAGCCTCATGGAAAGCCACTTCCTCCGCTGTTTCAACTCCAGATTCAGACATTTCATACATGAGCTGTAGTATAATAATAAAATGCAGCGGGTGTCTGTTGCTGCTAGAAAGTTAATCCTCTTCAATATTCTGATAACACTAACTATATGATAATTCAGCTAAGTTCAAAATTGAAGAGTTTAGATTTGCAGGATTGTTTATGGTTCATTTTGACACCTGACCTGAGGAGCTTACTGACATCCAGCCCCTTGATTTGTCATTTGACACCTCAGTTTTCAACCATTTCCAGTTCCTTTCATATATTGTTTTTTTTTTTTAGCACAACAAGAACTGTTAGCCAGGTCATGTCTGCACGTTCGCAGGAATGTCACACCTGTTGCAAATTCAGCAACTTTCTTCCTGTGTTTAGCAACATTGCAGACAGAAACATCGGAATAGTGCAAAATCGCAATCGGCAGGTCAAATGTTTTAAAAATCGTAATCGGCAGTCGGAAAGAAAACTGCAATCAGCGCACCAAAGGTGAAGTTCTGCCTCAGCCTCGAATCTGTGGGGGTCTCCATCAACTCTGCTGGAAGCAAAATCCCATTGCATGACGCTGCCACCACCATGTTTCACAGCGGAGATGTTGTGAGCAGACAGGCTCTGTTTTACACCTCAACTAAGATGTTACACAAAGGGAACTAAATGCAAATGTATGTCAAGCTTTTCAGATTTTTTTTGTTGTAAAATGAAGAAAAAAGTAAAATCATTATGTGCTGCTCCTTGTTGGCACATAAAATACAAATAATATATTAATATTTCTTTTAATTGTCAGAATTTAAGCAATTTTGAGTTGGAAAAATAAAGCTTAAGGATCAGAACATCAGAGATAAAAGCGGGTCGCAGGATTCAAACTGTAAACAAAAGTGTGCTGGTCGAGCTTCTGGCCATCTAACAACACACAATGTGGTGTGTGTGGGCGTGTGTTGGTTCCACTCTCTTTTTTTTTTTATGAGAATCAGATTAAAGTTGTGGGTAGAGCCGCTGTGTTTCTGTGCCAAGCTGGAATCAAATTGTACGGTCAGGTGGAAGTCAAAGCAAATACTTTAAGTGAGGAACCAAAAAGTTATTTCAGCTGCATCTGGAAGATTACACAGAAAAACCTTCTCCTGCACACACACACACACACACACACACATGCATGGACACACACACAAGCCCCACAACATGATTTATGCTCATGAAAACAAAGCGAGCACCAGCTGCCAACTCCTTTCAATAAAACCGTATTTTGCCTTGTTATTAAATCGGCCTTTTCAAATATAAAGAAAGTCGTTATTCAATAAAAACTGGAATTCTTTTTTTTTTTTTTGCTGTTTTATTTACCATGAAACAATCCAGAGTGAGGCTGCAGGGCCCTGATAAGAGCGTCACTCGATCGCAATCAGAGACTCAAAGGCCTGATTGTTCCTCACTGGAGAATAAGGTTGTTTTTTTTTCTCTTCTCTCTCTTTCTGCTTCACGAATCGTGTTTATGGAATCGGTATCCAGCCGTCAAAGACGACCCAGCGACGAGCTGGAGGAGGAGGAAGAGGAGGGAAAAGCCGAGATAGAGCGACGGCGGAGCGTTTTATTTGACAAAATTAAACGGCCAGCGTTTACAATCACAAGAGTGCACTTAAGATTACGCGCTATCGGAGTGAGCTCGCGCTACGGCCGTGTGATGAATGCGGGCTTCCAGCGCGTGCGTCTCCGTTGTCCTTTGAGCTTACTCAGACAAACTGAAGGGAGGGTTTTCTCCTCTTTTCAAGGGAATTAAGAATAATTGGGCAAATGACCATAACTGTAAAATGTTGACTTTTTCCAGGATTATTTAAGAGGGAGGCTGCTACATGAAGTCTGGAGCTGTGCGAACAGACCTAAATAATGGGTTTCCTTGCCCGCCGTGCCAGGTCATTACTGTTTTGTTTGCGGCTCGCTCTCTGCCTCTTGTTTGGGCTGAGCTGAGTGAAGAGCAGCACGGCGAGGATCCAAAGTCACAATTCTCAGATTAAAGTCAGAAATCATTTTTTTGTTTTTTCAACAAGCCTCCACAAACAGCTGTTTACAGATGTTCTCCATCCAATCTGAATGAGCCGAGCCATTTTGCAAAGAACGCTGCAGAAAATCTAAATCTTTTGTTAATTATATTGGCACTACTTTACAATAAGTCTCCCCTTGTAGATGACTGAAAATAGTTTGTAGATATGTTTTTAATTCACCTCTAAATATTTTATAAATCACTGACAACTGTAAGTTATGCATTGATTAAGGAGACAAAATTTACTGGTCGTCTCGTCTTCTCATTGACCTTATATAATATATAATAGTATAATAGATGCACTGTTAGTTGCTAGGAAATTACTTTATTATATACATTAACTGCTTCCAGTCATATTTTGTAGTAGAGAAGGTTCTGTTATCCTGAACACTATTTTAAAAGTAGAAAAGCAACTTCTCCGTTTTTATTGTTGTACTTTCCCGCTACGTTTGCTAACATACTGTGCGACTCCAGGGGGCAAAGCCCCCCTTGCCTTTAAACCTTAGTGTCGCCCCTGGCAATGATTTCAATCTCTGGATTTAAAAAGGTTTTTCTTTTACCTCCCCTCCTCAGTTTGGGGTGTGAATACTTTTGCGAGTCACGTTTTGTTGCTAAAATAATCTCAACTATTTCTTCTTGAAGGCTGTTTGAGTTGTAAGCTAAAGTACTCAAAAATAGATTTCATAAAAGATCATATAAAACACACATTAATTTATGCACAAATCTAAACGTTAATGTGTTTCTGTATAAAAACCACCACCATTGAAGTTTTTCCTTCAGATGTTCGGGTAAATTATCCTGGCATGTGCTCAGCATTCCAGATGAGTGATGCTTGCTCGCCTTACCTTGCACTCCCCGTTGATGCAGATGTCTAGAGAGTCAGCCTGACATCGGGTGCCGTCGACGACAGCAGGGGAGCGCTCCGTGTAAAAGTTATAGCCCTCCGCCAGGCAGTTGAGTGCGCAGGGCTTCACGCCACCTGGAACACACAGCGAACACGTCGTTACCTCCAGCAGAGCCTGCGCACGGAGACAGGTCGGCGTGACCCGAACCCTCGCAGAACCCGAGCCGCACGCTGAGCTGCAGCCGGTGTTGACAAAATGTAAACGCGGAGAAACACCAACTAAAATCCACTCACCAAAAAGAGAAATTGTGAAATCCAAAAGAAACGCAACGACCTGCCAACGACAATCAGCCGTTTCTTTTTCTTTTTCTTTTTTTTTTTTTACATAAACATGAAGCAATGTAGGTCAAGAGGTCAACGGTTGAACTGAACAGCTCTTTTGACAAATGAGATCACACTTGCATTGCAAGAATTTCAAAGACCGACCGGTTCCCAAAATCTCTGCTCGTTCGACTCAGACAACTATGTCTCATCTTCTGGTTGACTGTTGACCCAAGATGCATTGAGCGAGGAGTCCAGGACTCCAAGTTTGGTCCAGCAGCAGCGGCTGAAAGGATTCAGAGGAATGTCAGGAACTCTGCAGACATCAAACAGAAGCGACTCGTTGTTGGAGGGAGCGGGGAACACGGCTCCAGACGGGCCTGCAAGCTGTCAGCGGTGACACGGAGAGGACGACAGGCGCTTCAACAAAACAGGCTTCCTATGCAGTCTGGACAAGCTGGATGGGTCTGGGGTCCGATTGAAGTATTTGAAATGTTTAAGCGGGTATGGAAAAGGAGAGTAGGGTATTTATGGACCATGTTTCTTCCCACTGTCTCCATTCCTTCATCAGTTTCTCTTCCATATGTAAAATCTGACCACTGTGGTTCATTTTATGGATCTTAAAGGAGCCAAATTATGTATTTTCCAGGCACAGAGTGCCATTTTATAACACTATCAAGAAACTATGTTGTTATAAAAATGCTGAATATATCAAATATGACTTAGAAGATTTTTGATTTTGTAATTTAAAGCCTTCAAATTGGGTTTCTGTCTCTTTAAAAAATTCTTGCTCTTTCCAAAACTCTGTCTTCAGGAAATGATCACAACATGGCTGCTCTATTAACCCTTAAACAACGTTTTTTTTTTAAAACCAACGTTTCACTGAGAAGTAGCTCCTATAATGAGCTATAAAGATACTCAGTTCCACCAGGTGTTTGCAAATTGCTGCTGGCTAGTCTGAAGGAGCTGCCTGGGGAGACGTTAAGGGACGGTCCCTCTGTGAGGCGGAAGCTTGGAAGCTGCAGCTCAGACAACAGGCTTCGTCCTCGAAGGCGGAGCGAGGTCCACCCAGGTGTTTTTCACAGCTGAATGGTTGCCACAGAGACTAAAGGATTTCTCAAACATGAATGAAAGAGTCAAAGCAACACTCCAGGTGTGTTTTTAAAATATGATGTAAAGCTCAAAAAAGTCAATTTTCCATAATAACACCCCTTTAAAGGTTGGCTTTAGCCTGTAATTGTTGCTTCTTTCATGAGGATCTTGTGAACTCACCCCCAGTGTAAGGCTTCCAGTTGTAATACTTCCCACGGAAAGGCATGTTATCGAAATCAGCGCACTGCTTCTCCCTGAAATCCTGAGACCCAGCTGGGCAAGCCTGGAAAAAACAAAAAATTAATACTTAGGATTTTAATAATCAAACACTTAAACATTATTCACTTCTCTTTTATTTTCATGAGATTTAAATTCCCGACATGTTAAGTAAAGATCCATGTTATATCCAGCCTCTCACCCAGTAAACACTGGAGACAACATTACTTTCAGTCAAAAGAAATGTTAATAAGCTAAAAGATTTATTTAACCAAAATACCCCAGGGGTATGAATAATTTCGGCCTCATCTGGAAATTCCACCTAAATATGAAGTATTCGCGCTGACGCCACAAAGCGCACCATTTCTGCCCAAAAAGTATTTTATTCATAGTTATTTTGGAGCTTTCCAATCCTGCAATGCATGAAAAGCAGAAAAACAGTGATTTTATCTTTCAGCCCCCCCAACTCTCCTGAACCAAAGTTTACATCAACGCCTTTTGCTATCTGTGTGTAAGTTTACCGACGCAGAGGCCGATCATGATAACTCCGTCTCCACTACCTCCAGTTCGCAGCAACGGGCCAATAAAAACGCCAGGATCTCCCGCAGAGACAACAACAAAGGACAATTTAAAAATAAAATTTAGAAAAATCTGAGCATCTTCCAGCGTTTCATTGTTGACTCAGCGGGAACTGTGGTCCGCAGGCACGTTTCCCTAAAGCTTACTTTTCATTGGGAATCGGTTCTACGATAAATAATTGATCTGATTTAGAAACAGAAACAACACAAACCGCAGTCTGCGCGGGGACGCGTTCGTATTTTTCACCGAGCATCACACACGCGCTCGCAGAATTCCCTGGACGGAGATCGGTCGGCGGTATGAAGCAGCGGTCGGGGCCTCTTGTTTGTTTTCCAAAGAAAGCACTCGCCGCTTGCTCGCTGCTGTTAGTTATAAAATTTGTGGTTAAATGTCTAGTAGGGCTTAAACTATTTCAATTTTCACCAAGAGGAAAAAAAAAAAAAAACAGAGACATCAACCAAAGGACAATTTCAGAAATAGTTGAGCAGAGGTCTCAGTTTGCAGCCATCTTAAATATTTGCACAAAGCAAAGCTCTGAACCTTACAAGAGCAGCAAAAGAAAAAGAAAACAAATGCTTTGAAATAGAGTGGTATTGAAGTGCACCACAATATTTTCACTGTTTGAAAGCATGTCAGCTGATAAACATTGAATTTACAGTTAGGAAGCAAGTTAGGAAGTTTAATTATATTTCCACAACAGCATAGCAAACTTCCACCAACAGCAGAAAAAGATTAACTTATTGCGTAAGAACTATACAAAATATTATAGAAATAATTTTTTGTAAGCGTAATAGCGATTACTTCATATTAGTCACTGTTATTTTAAATATATATAAGTATATATACATTTTTATCATCCTAACTTGGTGCTCTTGAGGGCCCCCTGGTGGTGTGGAGACCCTAAGTCGCCACTTAACTGCATCGGTTGAGTGGCGACTATAGCATGATAAAATTTTATTGTGAAATTTTGCGTCACTGTTGTGATAACGATTAAGATTATAGTTTAATTTATTACTTGATGTTGGCTGCATGGCACTGCATTCATAGCGCAACAAACACAAAGGTTGTTCTTGAAGCTCAAGCCCATCAGAAACAGGCTTCTTCAGGACACCACTTACTTAAAAACATGTAATTTATATCACTAAACTGTACACAGCACCTGCATTTAATCATATTTTTTAATTTATTGGTATTAATTGATGCTCTTGTGGAGTAAAAAGTGGCTAAAATAACATTACCGATCACAATGTCACCTTACCTGCTTTTTTTTAATAACATCAATAACTGAAATTGATCATAACAATATTCTTATTGTGATAAGAAGTTTTCCATAATACATGATAAATACGATAAATGCCCTCCCCTCAGGCAAAGTTATAAAAACGGACTCACGTCGGTGTTACAGGATCTGTACCGTTTTCTCTCTCCAAGACAGTACTTGCCTCCTCCAGACGGGCTGAAAGGAACAGGAGAATTGAATGAATGGGGGGGGGAAAAAAATTGTTAATTTAGCATCTCGAATTGCAACGATTATTTATTTTTAGAATGCGACACAAGAGCGAGCGGCTGGACTCCGCACGGGGACAAGTTTTGGTGACAAAGTCTCTGCCGGGACACAGTGGCGTGTTTGTGTGTGAATGCGGTGCCTTGCTGAGTCTGCGTTTCAGTCATGAAACCCAAGCTCCGCCGAGACCCCTTAAGTGTGACGTGACATTTAGGTTTGGACGAGACGAGCGCTCTGTAACTCCAGAACCATTCTCTTCTCAGAAATCTCTCTCTTTTTTTTTTTCTACCTCCACTCCGTCTTTGAGGGATTTATTTTTCTTCTTTTATCCCTCCTTTCTCCTTCATTAGCCTCTCTTTTCCCTCCATGATTATTTCCACTTCAGTGCAAAAGAGGCTCCTGTAATGAATGTGTTCGAGGCTCCTCTGGCTGTGTTTATTCATCCCTCCCCTCCACTTTGCACCGATGCCTGAGCTGCACTGATTACCGTACACAGGTGGTCCACATTACGCTGGTGCCTTCCCTTTCCCAAACTGTTTCTCTCCTCACCCCTCATCTCATTCGCCGTCTCTTCCTTTTTGTCTTCCCGTGGCGTGTCTGATGTAACACCTCTGCTTCCAAAACAACAGCATGCGACAGTGGAAGGAGAGTAAAAACCGCCAGATGTCTACATGCAGGCCGGGCATGCGCTTGTTGCTTTGAAATAAAAAAATAAAACATTTACATTTTACCAACCCAAAGGTTTGAGGAATTATCCACTCCTGGTTTGACTAGTTTTAAATCTGTTAGATTTTGAACTGGAAGATGATCATTTTGTACAGTAGCTCTGGTTTGTTCTTGTAGACTTTAGTTCAGAATTTTTCGGGGTTAAGACGTTCCACATGGAACTATAATTTCGTCTAGTTTTGGATGCCGTACAACTGGAAGGATTCTTGGGCTACTTTTTTAACTTTCGGATAGGTAGTCATGAAGCGTAACGGTTAGCAGTGCTCCGATTGCAGTTTTCAGACTGATCTTTAAAGAGCCTAACCTGCTGATTCTCAATTTGATTATTTTTTTTGTCTGCAATGTTGCTAAATAAAGCAAGAAGGATGTCGCGCACATGCAACAAACGGAATAGACACAAACACACACTTGTAGGCAGGACCTGGATGTGTGTGTTCGGCTTGCTGTGGCTTACTTTTGCCTACTTACGCTGGGCTGTCACAGTGCCTCATGGAGGAGGAAACGCCGCCTCCGCAGGTCCGGCTGCACTCTCCCCACAAGGACCACGGCCCCCAGCTGCCGTCCGCGCTCTCGGGCCGGGAGCCGAACGCGACGCATTCTCCCTGGTAGCACCACTGGTCATGGATGGGCGAAAACAAGCAGAGAGCAAAACAGGAAGGTTTTGTTAGTATAGAGTTAAATCGGTTATTAAGCAGCAGTGGAACTTCACAAAAATTAATTGTTGTGTCTGTAATTAATGACTCCCGTCTTCATCAAAAACGAGATCAACAAAACAAGTAACACACAAACCTTTCTTGCTGCTGAATTATTGAATAAATAGACATACAGGCTCAACAATAATTATTTTTTAATCTACTTTTTAATCTGTTATGGAGATTATTAAACCCTCAGTTTGGTGCAAAGTGTTATTATATCCATTCAGCTTCCAAGTGTTTCAGGAATCAATCATGGAACTTTTTTGGAAAAATCTCTCTTTACAAATGCTGACGTTAGCAGTGGGAACGCTGATTGGCTTTGAGTTGCTGTTTTGCGTCGCTGATAGGCCAAGGTCTTTTAGCACAGCTTGAGCAATAGTCTGTTCCAGCGTCCAATCAGATTTTTTTTTTAAACCAAACTTTTACCCCTCGTTGGCCAAAAGAACAGACTTTGATGGGTTTTCTGCGGATGTCGCTTGTGCGTCAGATTTACTGGTGTAACAGAAACATGAATATAAAGGATCCTTTATACGGGAAAAAAAATAAATAAATAAAGCAATTAATTGGGTTGAAGTTTCTTAGCAAGGAACTTCACTTTGTGACAATGGTTCACATAATATCAATGAAAAAACCTTCCATCACAACCCCTATAGTTGCACAACAAAAAAGAAAAAAGGTGTTTAAAACATCATAAAAAAAGAAAAACATTCGGCTATTGTGTGCCTATTTGAAACGTTCTAGCTCATGGCTTGACAATTTCCGTGGATGTGTGATGGTTCCCGAGGCAGGAGAGGAACAAAGAGAGCGGCGAGTTATTTTTCAGGGGCTCAGCCGGTCAGCGTTGGAGGTGGAGGAGGGGATCAGAAAGTGGCTTTTGTCTCTCCAACTGGGTCAGTGGGTTATTGTCTCGCTGAAAGTGAAACTGAAACAGTCAAGGTGAGGGCTTCGCTAGGGCCGCCGTTCTATTCGTCTGACTCGCTCCATTCATGTGCCGAGGCCCTGTCTAAACAAGATTAGCATTAGCAGGGGGAGTGAGGATGAAGGGATCGGTACTCAAAACTTTAGAGTATAATGCATATCCGTGGGTACGTTTGAAGACAGTAAAAACTCAATAGCTTGACTGACTCTCTCTTATCCCCTCCACTCCCTCCAATAGTCTCTCCCTCCAAACTCTCTGCTTCTCTGCTCTTCATACGCTGGAAGAGAAACGGCTGACAATCATATTTCTCCCCCCACAGCCCCCTTTTTGGTTTCAACCTGGGGCCTCCCTGTGTAGTCCTGGACACCCGTACGTGAGCTCCGGTCCTCAAAGGCTCCAACCAGCTAATGGTAATCACAGGCGACAGCTCGTGACGCTCTCCTATTCTTCCCTTTTGGAGCTCGGACCGTCCGGCGACAATGGCCGCCGTAATCCGCGTTAAAACTGTCTCCCCCTAACCTGACTGGCATAATCAGAGGCCTGATGATCTACAGCTCATCAGGATTGCATGAGTGTGTGTGTGTGTGTGTGAGAATGGCAGTAGAAACTGGAGGAGAGAATATTTATGGAAAAGAACCCTCATGGAAGTTGAGATTGGTGAATGTCACCAAACAAATGATCACCAAAAGGTTTAAAGGAAGAAAAGCTAATAGGAAAGTCTACAGGCCTTTAAAGGTAAGGCATGTATGTCTATGATGCCTTGCAAAAGTATATATTGAACTTACTACCAAAAAAGCTATTTTATTTTATAGATTCAAGAAAGACGTGCATAATGATGAGGTGTCAGAAAGTATCAGACGGTTCTAAAACTTAGCCAATGTGAATGCGTAATGAAACTGTGGTCGGCCTACAAACCTCAGTCTCAGTTCAGTTCAAGTGAACTCTGGTGCGGTTCAAATGGATATGTGAACGCTATGCGGACAGGAGCAGCTTCCTGCTCCAAAAGCAGGAAGCCAACTATAGCGCAAAACATTCTGGGTAAAATACAACCAAAACAAATGTCTGAGTGAACCGTTAGCAGGAGAAATGGGTCGCAGTCTTTCACTAAAGACAAAAGAAAAATCCTACAACTGGAAAAAACTAACCCCACTCCATTTTTGTTTACATTTTGTGAAGAAAGAAATCTTCTTCAGAGGTTTCCCCTGGTGTCGTTTCCTTCTTCAGTTCTTGGTGCAGCGCCACCACAGGTGAGGAGGTGAACAGGCTTGTTTTGCCAGCTTAGATGCATCAACTGTGAACCTAGCTTTAGGTGTTACGGCTTTAAGGATGCTGTGACACAGTGCAACACAAACCAATTCCTCGACTGGTTAACTGGTTCCCACTGCTTGGTGCTGTCTGCAGCTTCCAAGTGGTGCGAAGCTAAATGACTGTTTTCAGTTCTTTCATGAGTCTGGACGGCATTTGATCATATTAGAATAATCAAATCTGAAGTGGAAGATCCCACACCGACTTTAATGCAGCTTCGGGTATATGAAACCATAACTTTATCTCTTGAAACACCAAAAGTGGATTTTTAATCCTTTTTTTCCCCCATCAGATTTTCAACATCTGGACTGAAGACATTCCTTGTCTTTATATCTTCAATAACATATTAAATAGATACAGAAAGTAAGCTAATTTTATAAAAACCAGGTCTTGCATAGTTGCTGTATTCAACAACAAATAAATATTGTCAAAAACCTTTTGGGGTTTTATCATCCTCATTTGTACTCCTTTTTTTTTTCCCTCTATTTTCGACAACAAAGGTTGCGCAATGCTCGTTGGAATTAGCAAAACATAACCAATAAAACAGAGACTCTTAATACTTTGTCTTGTACCTAAATAAATGTCTAAGAAGGTTTTATTTGGATGTAAAAATCTCAAATTAATTCTTAAATTGTGAACCAAGGGGCAAAACAAAAATCATCTGGAGGGCCACAAATGGCCCCCTGGCCACACTTTGGACATCCCTGGTTTAAGATGAGATTCAATCTTCTAACTGGTCGTTTGAAGATTGGGTGATCTCATGAGCCTGGAAAAGAAACTCGTTTCTTTTTGTTGTGAAAAGAAACTGTGGAATAGTTGGGAGAGGGGATCTTTTGGGTTGTTTCAATAATCTTTATATGTAAAAAAAAAAAAAAAAAAAAAAAAAAAACATGTGCTCACTTACCCCTTTCTCAATGCTGCCAGTCTGACACAGAGTCCCCTCTGCAGCTGGGATACTGTTAGTTACACAGCGGTTGCTTTTGCTAAGGCACCAGAGCTCTCTACACACTTCCTAGGAAATAAGGCAAAAAGCAAGTTGGTCAGAATAAATCACATCAGCAGACTGAGGGGCTGCGGGGGGTGAACTGTTGGGAAAAGAGTGAGGATGATTTATCATTGGATTTTTGTGGTTTTCCTCTTGGTGTTTTTCTTCTGCTGCCTGGCAGTTGTGAGAGCAGCAGAAAAAAAAAAAAAAAAAAAAAAAGAAGATAAATGACAGAAATTCATCTATAAATCGACATCGTTTGAGATGAAATCAGAAAACGAGAGGAGTTGAGAGCGCGTCTCGTCTTCTGACATCAAGAGGCCATATGCTTTAGATCACAGTGCATCTTAAGCAATAAGCCAAGGGTCATCCGGTGCTCTTAATGTGCTTTTATGAGAAATGAAGAGTCAGCTGGATCAGCAGCATGACTAACATTTTTTTCTTTTTTTTTTTCCGCATTTGCCTCAGAACCACATGGGACCGTGACATCAGTTCAAGAAATCCCCATTTTGGCGCCTCATTATGGGAAACCATGGGTGAGCAACAGGCCTCCCAAGTCTAAGATAAAGACAAGTTCCAAGCCCTGACAGACATCTGCAGTATTACTGAGCGGCAGGGCCAGACTAAGCCTTTGTGGGGCCATAAGCAGATTTTCATTTGGGGCCCCTATGCCAATATGTCGACACCTGATGCTTTTTCATTCATATGCTACTTTATGTGTGTAACCACACCTATTATGATTTGCAGAAATTAGTGGCATTAAAGTGTGCCATACTGTTTTAATTATTTGAAAGTAACAACTGATAAACATTAAATTTACAGTGAACAAGTTGACAAGTTTGATGTAGCAGCAGGAAGAGATTAATCTATTGCATGTATACCAACTATAAAAACAAGAAATGATTTTCATCCAATGTTACTTTAAAAAGAAAACATTTCTTAAAAATCACATTATTAAAAAATAAGTTTTATTTTTTTAAAACATTATTTTTTAAAGCATTCTTAAACGTCACATTGTAATGTGACGTCACGATGACAAGCAGCGGTTTTAGCTGTGAAGTTGTCAACATAATGTTAAGTCTTAAATGTACGTGTAACGTATAAAAGAAAAAGGGACGCAGTTCTTTGC
The DNA here is from genome assembly GCA_010277015.1 of Poeciliopsis turrubarensis. NCBI lineage: Eukaryota > Metazoa > Chordata > Actinopteri > Cyprinodontiformes > Poeciliidae > Poeciliopsis > Poeciliopsis turrubarensis. Next base: position 88,760 of record VMRN01000096.1, read on the forward strand.
TGCTAACCGTGAACACTGCGACAACTGGATTTCAAGGTCGAGAAAAAGTTTGAATGTAAAAATTAGTGAGGGAGAGGGAAGTAGGTCAGATGTGCTAGCTTGACTTTGACCATTTAACCGGTAGATGTGCTGCAGAAATTGTGTTTCGATTCAGTTAAAAAAGAAAGGGCGACTCATACACCAACTGTGACGGATCATCAGTAGAGCAGGGGTTTAAATTAGCCGATCATCCACCACTGAGTTCAGACGATCATTTATTGATAATCGCAAAATAAACCTCGAGCTTGAAAGAATGATACTGTAACAGACTGAATGTTCTGTGCTTTGCGTGGGATCTTTTTGCATGTTTTTTGGTGTTGAATGAATCCTGATACACAAGGGGAGCTGTTGTCAGTCAATTGCTATAGCAACAGTTCTGTGTGTAGCATCAAGTCATCACCTTGGTGGTGTGGGATACCTAAGTTGTAATCAGCAGCTTCACTCTCATATGCCTTGGGCCGGTTCTGCCGAGTAGTTCTGAAGCGTCGCTCCTGGAACTCCTATAGAATCCATTTGGATTACCGCAGAAAAGCAAGGCAGCATAAACGGATCATCCGTGCTACCAGAACAGCCTGGTCCAACCCCGCATTAGATTTCCCATTAAGCCAAACTGGACTGCCCCAATCTCTCGACTTCAAAGGCTTTTTTTAACGGGACAGTTGTAAGCGGCAAATGAAAGAAAGTTACGGCTCCACGCATAGATCCTGAGGCCCGGGGTCAGTAAATACGCTTGCAGCTCCCAGAGAGTGTCCATATTAAATAAAGCAGCAAACTGACACTCTCGGGTTGCAAGTTCTCCCCTTCTGCCAGCTGCTTTCAATAAGCCGCCGCGCCGCTCCGTTCACCATCATCATCCACACTCAAAGGTCAAGCCGTCCAGACCTCAAAGAGCGGGGATGAGCGCTAGGATGGATTTATGCGAGCCAACGACAAGCTGACGATAAAAAAAAGACTTTTCTAATACAGCCATCAAATGGTGTTTGTTTTATTTTAAAGGTTCCAGCTTCCACTGCACTTGGGAAGAACTCCCATCTATGCCGGTAAGCTTCCAGTGCGACTCAACGATGGGATGGATCCATGTAGCTAAATTACCGCTGTAAAAAGACCCAAACATCCTCTCTTGACGACTGTAATGCTTTTCCTACCTCTGACGCAGTCTCAAGCTGAGATTTAAAGTCTGTGATGACCCCCCGGGCTCAGTCGTCAACGTGGGTGCGTTTAGTTAAAGCCTCTAAAGCCCATAGTCGGTGAAATATTGCAGCCGTGTTGGTCTGCACCAGTGTTTCCAAACTTTGTTGGGCAATTCCCCACCAAAATACCAAAAACACAAAGTAATATACTGCCTGTGTGCTCTTCAGCTCAAGAAAGGTTTGCTTTTTCATCGTGGTAGATTTGAACAAAGCTTTATTTCCTTTCAGGTGTACCCTACTGGGCTTAGGGCAGCCTCAAAGAAATTAAATGTTTCACGTTCTTTGAATTTCACTCTAAAGGTATAGGTCACTCATTACATCCAATGCTGGTCACTGCCGAATGACGCAATTCCACTCCACTTTAATCTCTTTTCACACGATGTTCTGGAATTTCTCCCATTGACTTGGATTGCCGCCGGTAAAATTTCCAGCGGGGCAATCAGTAAACAGGAGAGGTTGTGATCACCAACATTGTTTTTCTTCACCGATTTAGAATTGTAGTCTGCCTGTAGTTTTAGAGATGGTGGCAGAAGAAGTGAACGAAGCCATTCCTTCAATTGAGCCTCCAAATACTGAATTAAAAGACAGCCCGTCTTTGGCACTTCTCTCGTCACAGTTGCTCACAGAGTAATTCGGCTTCCAGTAAGCTTCATAACTCTCAACAGGTGAATTACACGCATCGCGGCTAAACGTTAGCATCGTCTGTACAGACTGTGACGCATGGCTGCAAAGGTTCAGATACATTTTTAATTTACTTGAATATCACTTGGTCTGACCTTAAGGTGAAACTGCTGAGACATTAGCTCCTGAGATAACGATCTTAAATATTTGGCTGCTAATTTTCCAATTATTTTAAAATTTGATCAAAGTAGCAAGGATGCAGGATTGTCTCCAGTACTTACTTGGCATCTCTACAAAAACGTTAGGTAATAAGGATTCATATCTGCTTGCCCAACGCTTTGATTTCGTCCTATATGTCGGCGCTGTTATTTATAAAACATACATCAAATTAATTTTATTTCATTGTGATAATGGGACAGGCTACAGTGATATTCTGCCGTCCACTGACATGAAGCAAACACGCCGCGGTGTTATTTTCCTTCCTCTGACCTCTAACTTGCACAATAATTTAAAGGGAACAAAAAGTAAAGCACACATAATTAAAATGTGCTAGGATGACACCGGGCAGATGTCAGACTGCTGTTTTTTATTACACGGTTTCATGAGATCATGTTTGTTTGAATCCCAAACAAAACGAAGAAGTCAGCCAAGCGGGTTTTCGTTCCGTTAAATCTTACACGTCTGAGTAATGTGTGACAACGCACAAACAGCTCATTCCCACACCTCTGTAATTTATAAGCTAAAAAAAAAAAAAAAAAAACCTTTGTGGAAGCCAGATCCCAACAAAAAAAAAAAGAGAAACTGTAAAGGAAATATCTCTGCTTATTTAGGGCTAAATTTACCTTTTTCTTTCTTTGCTAATAAAATATGAAATACTGATGTGCCTCAGTTTATCATTCTTCATTCAAGCGACTCTGCTTTATTTATCCACGCGTGGCAGTGAATTTTTTTACGCAGAAGATTAATGAACGTAGTGCAGATTTCTGGATGTAATTTTGCATTTTCTCTTTCTTTAACCCTGCAAATCATTTTTTTTTTCTGTTATTTCACACACTGAGCCAGAGGAATGAAGCGTTAGGCAACATCTTTTAGCAGTGAAATACTGCAACCATAAAATGACTCTGCACATTTATTTATGCATATATGGGCAAGATGTAAACTATCAGGTATCGGATCATATAATAGTATAAGAAAAATAATTAAAAAAAAAAAAAACATGAAAAAAGTTAATAGTTGGTGTTTGATATGCAAACAAGGCATTTTAATCTATTAGACCTGTTATCCTCAGGTCTCCTCTGGAGCTGTGATCATAGGGGGAGCATATCAATCATGGGAGGCATTATCATTTGATTTCCATAATAAAACCTCCAGCCTAGCAGTGTTGGATTGTCTCCATAACTGCATGTCTGTCATCCTGATCTAAAACCACAATTATGAGCTTAGGGGCCGAAATAACGGGACGTCATTTTGGAGTCTGTCGTAATCTGCTGTCAGATATTTCTTTCAATAAAATGAAATAACCCAGATAATCTCTCATGTTCTTAGCAAATCCCTGCTTAGTGGAGATTAGTTGGCTTTTTTTTCCCTGGTTTGCGCCAAAATATTTATGTAATGAGCAGCAATCTGGGTCCACTTGTTGAAAAGTCTTCACGTTTTACCATGAAGCTGCTCATGTGGAAAGTGGACTGAGAGCTGAATTATTTAGTAACTTTACAACCTCGTCAACAAATAAAAAAAAAAAGTAATAATTGGACACATTTATTCCCCACACTTCCAATGTTAAATCTGTTAACATCCTGGGTTTGTAGGAACATTTTCGAATGGCTGTTTAACAATTGACCTCAATTTGTTAGGATCGGTGGCTGTACATCCGTCCCTGCTTTAATACGATATGGAGTCCCACATGGAGCCATTTGGGACCACTTTTGTTTTTCATTCATATTACTGCTGTGTCTGGAACGTCCTTGTTTCCTGTACTGATACCGTTCTGTTAAGATTTTTTATAGATGTTTCCTGGTATCAGTGGCTAGAACTGATGCAGACGTCAAAAAATATTTTGAAGTACAAAGAAGTTAGTGCTTCATGTAAATAAATCTAAAGGCCGCTATAACTATTTACCACAGCTTACTTTAATCGTATCTTATGCAATAATCTATTGTCGTTCTGCAAAACATTTTTGTAGAATTGTGATATCCGACTCCATGTGTGATCATTTGGTGTCGCCATTTAATTTTAAGATCTTAACCAGTATTTAACTCATGTTTTCATTTCTTAAATGAACTGTTTTCCAGGCTTTATCTGTAGGTTAAAACCTTATGTATAAAAATTTGAAATGTTTAGAGTTTTTTTTTTTTTTTAATTATTATTCTTAAAGCGTTACTGCAACGTGCCAGATGCTGCCTTCTTACCCCATACTTGCACTGACGCGAGGAGGTTCCGTACTGGAAGCGACACTGCTCATCGGCGTCGTACACCTGCCCCGGGGCCACGGTCGGATACAGGAAATCTCGTTTTGGAGGCTCGTTGTCCAGACACGTTCCCCGACCTGAGCTGTCGAAAAGACAAACCTACATTAGGACTGTTTCCAACACGAAGGAGCCTTCGCTGCAGCCGTCCGCGGGACCCAGCACACCTCGTCTGCTGCCGCTTGACTCATGCGCTTTAACTACCAAACCACCGCGGCGGGACGCTTGACAGAGGTCCAAAATAATATGTCATTAATGTCGATATTACACACCGACGCCTAATAATCAAAGGGAAGAGATGCACAAACAGCAACGTTCCACCGGAGGCAGCAGGAAGGAACTGACCAGCCCTCTCTGATTACACGGCTCTTTGATACAATACTGTATATGTCTCTGCTTGGACTGTATCCATGGAGGAGCCAATAAAATGGCAACGCAGGCTGAGAGAGAAAGACCTGGAGTGGGTTCAAAGTTGTGCGCTCACACCTGAGTGGGGCTTAAATGTCCGTATGCACCCGCCTGTTGCGTTTCTGACTTCAGCGGTTTCTTGGAGGACATTACGTGATCAAACGGCGTCATGGCGACCAGGCAGCACGGCGGACAGCTCGATGTTTGAAACAGTTTCTAAGGCTCTGAGTGTCTGAGAATGAAAGGAGAATCAAAAGGGTGATCGTTTCCTTTGGCAGGACTGGTTGTTTTTCTCGTCTTTCTACCTCTTTCTACCAAATAGTGGAGAAAAAAAGCCTGGCGCTTTGGTTTCCAGGGGAATCTTATTTGCAGAGACTTCAGTTTCTGTTTTATTTTCTGTTTTGTTTGTTTTAGGGTTTTTTTGTTTTTTTTTTTAGATATTCAAAATGTCTTCCAGCTCCAAGTGTTCAATGGTAATTAAAGTTTATTGATCTTTGAAAGGGTGAACTTCATTTTATTAAGCCATTATCATACTAAAATAGTCTCAAGACGACAATATTATTGTTTTTCATGACAATTTCTGATACAGTTTGTCGTCTTGCAAAATTTGGGAATAAACTGTCCCAGAAATTATAGTGATAAACAATAATATTGTTCTTTTGAGACCACTTAAAACTAATGTAATGATAAGCATAATAATAACCTATTAAATGTCATAAATATAAGAACATTTAACAATAGAACTGGAAAACATTTCAAATAAAACATAGAAAAACAATCAGAACCACAGTAATAAAAATGTATTATGAAGCCTCAGTATCCAAAGTTGCATCTGAAAAACCAATAATCATTCAGCTTAGACAGGGAACATTGGAAAAAGTCAAAACTGCCCACTTAGTAGTGTCAAAATGTTTGCAGCGTTTCTCAAAAATCAACAACATTAAAGGGAAGCATCTATTTAGCAACCGAATGAAAATTACTGCGCTCATTTTAATTCATGACACGAATAATCGATTTATTGCTTATTTGGATACATCCTATTGCTTCTGTCCCTAAGAAGGAAACAAGTCCAAATTTCATTTCATTTTTTCAAGAAAGGAGAACCAACAGACCAGAGAACAACCCCGCATCTTGTCCGTCGAGGGAATCGGTCATCAATAAACCAGACTCTCTCTGTGAGAGTCTGGTTTTGTAGCGCCGTCAACATGGCCGCTGCCTACTGACGCGGCCGCCAAGGCTTCCCGTCTGCTGTACTCGGAAAAATGTGTTAAGAGTAAACAGAAATATCCTCTAATAAGCAGCACAGTCAGCGATCAACGAGCTCACGCAGCGTTCAGTCATGTCACTACAGAGAGGACGCTGGCAGCGCCGGGGCCAGCGGGATGATTCACTCCAACCAAAAACCATGCAGTGAAAAAAAACAAAACACTAAAACTGAGTTCAATAGACTTCCCGACCTTGGGGATTTATAACAAACTGGCAGGCAAATTGGGAGAATATATGACTCCTAAAATGTGAGTGAGGGTATTCATAAAACATCCCTATGAAACTAAACAAAAAGAAAAACTCTTGTTCAAGCAAGATGGGGGACCTAGGCCAATACCTCAGCCAGGGTTGTTTATTTGGCAGAGACGCCTGCGCGACATCCAACGCTCCGATTGAGAGCGAAACCGAGGATAATTAGAGTTTACACACACACACACACACACAACTCTTGTGTGAAATGCGGAAAAAGAAAACGCAGTAAAAACCCAAAGAGTCCTAAAAACAAGCTCATATAAGGCACAGGTACGGTAGAGTTCAAGCAGACGATTATTCAACCCAAGGACAAAAGTTTTGTCAGCCCTTTTATTCTAGGGCTGAAAAGCCCTTAATAATAATAATAATTTTGATTAATCAATTATTGAAATAATCGTCAACTAACTCAGTAATTGACTGATTGTTAACTTGTGCTTACAGATTCAAAAATGGTGATTTGGTGAAAGAAAAACACAGAGCAAAAATTAAGCCAAAACCGTAAAAAAAATTTTTTTATTTTTTTATTTAGTCAATCGATTCATCGTCCGAAGAATCGATGACTAAAATGACCGCTAGTTGCAGCCCTAAGCCACTGATATTTACTGAGTGAATGAAATAAAAATGAAAGGAGAGTGGCCAGGGACTGTAGTTCATAGAGAGGAAAGCCCTTTGAGTGGATCTTGCCGCGGAACGTGAAAAGCGCTTCGACGTCACAGACGGCCAGACGGAGGTCTGGTTGTGAGCGAGCGGGGCGGGGAGAGACCCACCGAGGAACGCTAGGGGCAGCCGAAGGCAGCAGGTTGTAAACCGAGACATCTGGGAGCGAGAAGGAAAACATCCAAGCACCTTTTTCCTCTTTGGCTCAAAACGCGCACACACACACGCAGGCGAGGGCCAACCCACTCAGACTGTCCCACGGGGGGGAGCGACCGTCATCCACTTACTCGAGAAAGCTGGTGATGTAGTCTTTGCTGCAGGCGGACCAGGAGAATGGGTTGGTGTTGGCCGTTATGTGAGCGGCCATCAGCTTGGCCGTCTCGTGGCCCTTGGTGCCGCAGGAGTTGCCGATGCCGTCGTGGTTCATTCCGAAGCTGAAACACACAAAACGGGAAGGTGAATGAGCGCAGCCGGGAGCAACCGCGGGCCTTTTCCTGCAAACACACAGAGAGATATTAGAGAAGCTCCAGGTTTCTGATAAGAGGAGGACATATCCACCTCAGTGGAGCTCTGAAACAGATGTGATGGCAGGGGTCAGAGGTCAAACCTTGTCTGGGCGGTAACTAAAAAAAAAAAAGTTCTAATCACCGCTCGGATGCCTGCCTGTCAATCAGCGCCTGCAGGTCTGAGCAGGTCGCCGGGGAGAGCGGCGGCCGGCTGCAGCCAGGACGCAGGAATCCTTTGGATCCGAGAACAGAGAAACCCCTAAACAGCTTGTGTTCAGACGCGAAAGGATTTATGACGCCAAAAAAAAAAAAAAAATCATCATCAAATAACAAAAAGCCTTATCTGTCTGGAAAGAAAATTGAGCGATGGAAAAGGATGTCAAATCAGACTCTTAGGAACACAAATCAGGTCTGATGTATATAACAAACGCGACCGCATCGCGCAGTCTCAAGCTGTTTTTCTAAGCCTGGCGTTTATGACATTTTACCCAACTCTGGAAATAAATCAGGCCGGGTGAAGCCCACGCTAAGCGGCGCGTGTTTTTTAAAATCTTTTTATTTTTTTCATACATCCTCCAGAAGCCGAGACTATTTTTACAACCGCCCTGCAACAGAGGCAGACACGAGACATAATAAAGGAAATCGCCATTTTGCTGACCTCTCCCCGACATGGATACATAGACTAATACATCATCATTATTATTGTTTTTTTTTGTTTTTTTGCTTTACATTCAGGTGGAGAGAAGCAGAGACATGTCGGTGGAGAGACACGTCAGCAGCAGCAGGAGGTGATGTTTGTTTAGGAGCCAGGAGTCGGAGTCGTGAAAGGGATCAAAGGTTTTTAGAGACGACCCGAGGCGAGCTTCACCTGACCGACACGGCCTGGAAACCTGACTCCGGCTCATAACGCGCAACACAAAGCTCCACAGGTCCTGTGTGGAGTTTACCACAAGTGAGGCACGGCAGTCATGTTGAACAGCGTTTTTTGGTAACCCGGCCATTGCCTTCTTGCGCGATTCCGCTCGATTCAAATCTCGCTTCACAGCTCAAGTCGTGAATGATGACGTTGATTTTCTGTGCCGTTTTGGAAAGTCAGACTGCAGCAGTGGAGGAAGTGAACAAAGACAGTCAGTCCATCTTGAGCCTGTTTCCAAATATTGAGTGACCTTTAAAAGCGGCTTGAGGAAGGTCGTTCACAGCTTCATAACGCCGAAGTAGAATTGGCAAATAGAAATACTACAGAATGCTAATATTTTCTAAATCTGGCAGTTGGAGAGGCGTCGGCATGGACTGCAAACCAAAGTACCGGAGAAACTCAAATTTGCACCTGATAATTAGGCAAGATGAGAAATCAGGAGGAGCCCAAAACAGCCTTGATTGCCTGTACTAAATTTCAGAGCAATCCATCAAACTCCAACCTGCTGGTGTTCACCGCAACTTGAAGAACGACAGCTGTTCACAAGCTCCCGTGCGAGAATCGTCTAAAGGAGCAGTCCCGGATTTCTGGACTTAATGACTCATCGCGTGTGCAAACGGATTCACATGTGATTTTAATCGGGTGTCTTATTTAATGGAAATACTGAGAAAGTTTCTGCACAGGCTGCAGTCAGCAGAGATGTTTGGCTGTAAAGCACAACAGCATGTTCAGAGATACTTTATCTAAAACCAGCTAATCAGTCGAGGGGTGGAGAACTGACAAGTTGGGTTAAAGCACAAGAACAGAGGGCAATGTCACAAAGAAGAATGAGTCAAACCTTCTGAACAACAATCTGACAGACGGATAAAGTCAAAGTTATTGCTGCAGAATGTACTTCTGCAACATTTGGAACGGAAACTTACCAAAGACTATTCGGAGAACAAGCTTTAAAATCTAGTACAAAGATATAACAATCAGATGATCTTGCCCACTTTAATGAGTTAATAATGAAGTAAAGAAAGACGGTAGATGTTGAAGTAAAAATAGAAAGGAAGTCGACTCACAAAGACAGAAAACATTCAACAGGACAATATTCTATGTTTCTTCGAAAGTCTGTTTAGGTTGTATTCACGCCTGGTGGAGCGGTAAATTGCGTTCAGTTGGAGGCTAAAATTGCAACACTTGTTACATTTTCAGCTGCTGTGGATCTCTTTCACTCTGCACTATGTCAAATGATCCAAAACCTTAAAAAAAAAAAATCAATTCCCCCACTCACCTGTGGTGGCGCTACATCAATAAACATGTGAGGAAAGGACACAAAAACCTCTGAAGAAGACACTTAGCGGATCTTCTCTCTTAAACACAAATGAAATGACGTCAGAGGTTGTAGGATTTCTCTTTTGTCTTTTCGCAAAAGACTACAAGCCATTTTTCCCACTAGTGCTAGACACACGTGTTTAGTTTGGTTGTATTTACCCAGAATGCCCTGCGCTGAAGAGTGCTTCCTGCTTTTGGAGCAGTGTCCAGTCCGCTTGGCGTTCACATATGAATTTGAACCGTGCCAACCAAACCCAGACTGAGGTTTGTAGACGGACCAGAGGTTGTTTATTTTTTGGTCCAGATCAGAGTTCGATTGCACATTCACACCTCGTCAAACAAACCCGACTTTCTAATCAAATAAACATGAATTCAATTTAAGTGGACTAAACACGGCTGGTGTGCATGCACCACAAGATACAGTGCAAAGATTTAGCAAGACAAGCTAAAATCAGTAGAAACAAGCTCAATCGCAGAAGTTTTTTACACATTTTTAAGAAATTTAATTTTCTAGAGAGCCACACGGTTAGCATCCGATTGAGATTCGATTCAATTTGATTCCATTTTACTTCATCAAGGACAGCAATGTTACATTTTTAAAACAGGGCAACCGTTGTTTTTGTGCATTGCTTGTCTCGCCACATTTGCAAACCCAATCCCTGGTTGGACCTTAAAATAAAGGATTCTGAATCAAAGATCAAACATGCTGAATTTCTACAACTATCCCGATATTGAAACATGAAAAAGTCCTGACATTGAAACTCTTGAATCCCAACAAGTCGCTTATAAACTCGACCGTTTTGTTTCGTCTGCATTTTGCATCGGGGAGTACGTCAAACCTAATATTTCACGTTAGTATCTCGTTGTAAAAACCCTTCAGAACTCACTTGTGGCCTATCTCGTGTGCGATGGTGAAAGCCGAGCCAAGGCCGATGTCTTCATTGATGCTGCAGCTTCTCTCCGGCTCACACATTCCAGCCACAGAGGCCAAGCCTGCAGATCCACACACGCCAGACAGACACACAAACACAGGGTCAAGGCAGTGCATTCTTATGAGACATGGTCATAAAACGGGTGACTCCTCAACAAGCGCAAATGGAGATTCAGGATGGAGATTTGAGTTTGAAATCACCCGCATGGCTGACTTAGAAAAAAAAAAAAAAAGACTCAGGAAATGCCTGGACAGGGTTATGGATTTATACCTATAGGTTTGCGGCATGGGGTATTGGCTACAAAGGCAGGGATTGCTAGTGCCGTGCCTCAGCAGAAACCTGTCAGACGATCTCTGTTTTCCTCATAGAGAGGTGGAAAAGGGTTGGGGTTGGGGGTGGGGGGGAAGTGGGGTTAAAGCCAAAACTGCTCCACTATCCAGGTGTCGCAGGTTCTTCTTTTTTCCTCCCTTAAAGCCTGACAGGTCAGATAAGGGGACCGCTTGCAATTCTTCACAGATTACATCTACCGGCCTGAGAGGGGATCGTATAACAGCACGAAGCAGGTGTGTGAGTCTGTTTGAGAGTGTGTGTTGAGTTATTGTGTAATGGCTCACTTTGGCTAAAACCATTCCCACACTTTTTTTTTTTTTTTTTTTAAAAGGTAAGTTTTTTAAAAAAAACTTACCTTGTTGTTGTTTTTTTGTTGTTTTTTTACAAAGTAGTGCTGCTCGAGACCATCTGGCCTAATCTAATGGAGTTGAATCTTACCCGATTGCAAGAAAACTTACAAGACAGCAGCAATATTGTTACAATTCAGGATACAAGAGAAGAAATTATTTAACTGAACGAGGGCCAGTAACATCCAGGCGTACTTTTTGTTCTCGGCTCTCGTGCAGTTTTACTTACTGAGCCTTGAAAAGTATTCATAGCTCCTGAACTGTGCGCCAACCATTCAGGGTTTCCCCCAGAAAACCTGCTAAACCCAGTGCTGGGGCGCTTGGACGATCCGCGAGCGGCCCACCGTGTTTTTGTGTAAAAAAAAAAAATGTTAAAAGTTACAAAAATTCGGAGGTGCACAAGCAGGTAGCCTAATTTGCAAATAATAGACCAATGGGCAGAGGCAGGAACGTCACAATTGGTGGGCGACCTCACAGGCCCAGTTTAATGTGTCAACTATAAACCCAGCTTAATCTGTATTTACTGTCAGTGTTTTCTCTGTCTAGAAAACTGTATTTTAATTCTCGGTGGGGTGGGGAGCAGGTAAAGCCTGGTGGACCCACACGGGTTATAACACTCTTGGGGAAACCCTGCAACCCTAAACGTCATTGTAATCCAGTGCCGGGTATTCCCCAGAGACTCGCCAGAAAAACCTCCAAAGGCAGACGAACTGGTGGCTCCTTGATCAGCAACTCAACTGAATCTTTTTAATGAGGGGAAGCAGTGACTTTCCCTATTTTGCAAGAATGAAAGGACAAAAGGGATTTTTTTTTGTCTCCAAAACTGGTAGACATACCCCAAAGCTATGCATCACTCTCTCCTACTTCACAATAACATGCTACTTTCTGTTTTCCTATCACATCAAATCCAAATGGAATACAACAAGATCAGCTGTCGTCATGTGATGGACAAATGGAGGATGCGCTTCATGCCAAGGTTAGCTTGATCCGTCACCGTATTCACAACCAGGTCCGCACTGCTCGCCTTTCCACCTCCTGAACTGGTGGGAAACACTGTTCCACATTTTCGTGCGGAGCCTGACAGAACTCCCTACTTAAGGTGGCTTGGCTTTAGTATCCTCTTGGCTAAGAGGCTAAAACAAGAATAGACTCGCAAATCAGGAGGCTACTGAAACCATTACCGTGGGGGGGAAAGAGGGAGCCTGAAGGTGAAGAAAGAAAGAGGTGAGGGAGGGGAAAGGAAGGAGGGTGGCTACTCTACGATTAGCCTGAGAATGTTTGTGTGTGTTGGGCGGGGAGGGGATGAGAGTGTGTTGAGTGCAAACACACACACCGCACTGAAGGCTGTTTTCTTAACACCAGGGCGTATTGCGCATTATCTTCCAGCCCCGTGATTACTCGGCGACCCTAAAGGTCTGTTGATCTGACCTCCGAGCGTGATCCCCGACGAAGAGAGGGAAAGCAGGGGAGAGGGGGGCGGCGAGGAAGCCGAGCAGATGCCGGGGCAATTAAGGCGACCGGGGGGGGAATGTGACGAATGCGGTCAATCTGTCAAAGCACCCCTGAGGTCACGATATTACCTCCGAGACATACTGTGGAGCCTGCGGGGCCTTCGCCCAGATAAGATGGGGAGAGATGGACAGGGAGGAGATTTGAGGTGGAGTTGAAGGGGCAGTTTGCCACTGGTTGATGTCCTTTCCCACCCGACTCATCCCCCAATATCAGCAAAACCTGGTGATCACCCCATCATTCCCTAACACTCCCTGTAATTGTCTCTTTCCCCTTCCATTTTCCTTTCAACTCCACCTCCTCTACTTGCAGTCCATCTCCTCTTTCTACCTCACTCCAACATCTCTGCCATTCCTCTCCCCTCCCTAACACCCCCACTCTCTCTTCTCGAAAGCCGCCAGTGGATGTGTAAACACCTTAAACAAACGGAGGTAAGAGCTGAAGGACAGGCACGGAGGAGTTTTATGAACTGGAGGAACCCAAGAGGAGTTGACCACAACTTGTCCATGTTCTGGGCTCCCGGCCTCAGCCAACAAGCAAGGAGGTAGGGGGGCAACAGAGAAGCTATATTAACACAAATTAAAACATCATTCTCAATATGTCTTAGAGGAACAGTCTTGAGTTCTTCTGACAGAGACACACAAAGTTGCTAAATAAGGTTTGTCTGAAGGCCAAATGAGAAAACCAACACAACTAGTCATCACCAGTGAAGTTAAACAACTCACCTAGAGTCCCACAGGGTTTGTTCTTGTAGGTGCAGATGTCATATCTAAAAACAGATTCAGAAAAAAAAAGAAGACAGAAACACAAATATTAACGTTTAATTAACCATTTTCTTTTCACGTCTACGCCGCTTTTCCTCCGCTGGCTCTTGGCCATTCCATTCTTTCTTTGTTTAATCACAGTCTGGCCAGATATAATCTCAGCCTTTAGCATAACAATGGTGAAGTCATGACAGGTTTGCTTCTAGAAAAACACCTGGTTCCCTCCTCTGTCCACTGCCGGAGCTTTCTGCAGCCGTAGCTGCAGAGCTTCAGCGCTCCAACGCAAAGTAGAATAAACAGAAAGGCTTCGGTCGCCGATAACACCACAATGACATAATCCAATAGAGCAGAAGAAGACTCTGACACGCTCCAACAACACATCATACAATTCAAATGAAGGATCCGATCATTGCCGAAGCTTTCAATCTATTCAATTCAAGACCACTAACTGAATTTCCTTTCCTTTTCTGCGACCTTCTTCCCTTTTAGAGTCACAGTCACCTTCGCCACATTTATTTGTTTTGATCGATTCCCTCAATCTTTGCCGTTTTCTGAGCCTGACGGGTCATATCTTCCTTTTCAACACTGCACTGTCTCAAATGAACCAAACCCTTTGAGCAAACTGTTCCCCTCCACACCTGTGGTGGCGCTGCACCAAGAACTACTCAAGAAAATGACATGAAAACCTCGAAAGAAGACACCGTTGCAATAAGTAGGCTACATACTGCCTTGATTTTATTCAAACATCCGTCACAGTGGGGGGTTTTTGGTTGTCTGGACGTTGGTTTTTGTTGTTGGTTTTTTGTGGACTAGTGGACTTGATTTGACATTAATGTGACACAAAGAGGAAAAAAGGAAAAGGGAAGAAAGTATGCAGCAAAGAAACCAAAGCGGGGACCTGAACTAAAAGTCACAGTCTATAACCGGAGCGCCTGCTCTAGACGTGGTGTTTCTTAAAGCAAAATTTGCCGCTGATCACACCAGTCCGATTCTCCATGTTCATCTTTTCTCTTCCATTTTTGACTCTGCTTAGTTGAACGCAGCACAAGACCGTGTAAGGCATGTGCCACTTTGAACTAGGTAAGCCTTCACAGAACAGAGGCTTTTAGTTCAAGATAGGCAAAGGGATTCATCTGGTTTATGCAACATTAACACGTTAAACTTTTTAGATTAGTTGCAAGTGTTAGCGTGTTGACGTTAGTTGCGTTTCCTTTGGCCATATAACTGCGAATATAATCTGACATTTTTCAAATAAATTTGCTTAACGGAAACAGCCATTTAAAAAAACCTAATTTTTGATCAAAAAACCCCCAAAACAAAACAAAAACGTTTTGGTGCTAGGCTGAGGTGGATTTTTGCCTGTAATAAAATTGGTTTATTTTGAAAAACTGCCAAGGAAACGCTTTTTTTCCACATCACAAGTCACATGATTAATAACTGAATTTTCCTACTTCTGCAAATTACAAAGAAGAAGACCACAGGAAGTGGCTTGAGGATCATGTTGTGACATTTTTATAGATTAATTGCATAAACAAACTTATTCACTT
This sequence comes from Poeciliopsis turrubarensis, assembly GCA_010277015.1. Taxonomy (NCBI): domain Eukaryota; kingdom Metazoa; phylum Chordata; class Actinopteri; order Cyprinodontiformes; family Poeciliidae; genus Poeciliopsis; species Poeciliopsis turrubarensis. The sequence goes on from VMRN01000096.1 coordinate 103,826, forward strand.
GTGATTTTGACTGCGTTTCTTATTAAATCGCAAAATTGTGCTTTTTTTTTTGTTTTGCGCACATTTAAAATGCTGACAGCCCGAAATAAATCCGACTCTTCTCTATGCCTAACTTGGCCTTCTGCCCCTCAGAAGTTGACATGTTTAAACATTTAATTCTGCAACAATAGTTACTGCCTTCTGTCTGGTGAATGTAGCCTCTTGTGCTCACCACGTTCAGCTAGAACCGATAAAAAAAGAAAAAAAAGAGCCTGGAGAACATCAAGTGACAGACAACATGAAAGTGTTCACTAATGATGGAAAAGCTGTTTTTTGTACAGAAACCAAAAACTCCTGTCAATCAGAGCCTTCCTCTCCAGAGCAAACCAGAAGGAGAATACAGTTTCCAGTTGCTACGAAACCTGGCCAAAACACTTCTGGATACATTAAAGCCTTTTTCCAGCTAACGTCAGAATTCTTGCTGCTTTATGCTAACAGCCTTGACATAAATTGCAGGGTGACAGGTACAGTACATCTGTAAAAGCACAATTTATTTCCAGGACAGAGTTCTTTATTCCCTCACAGGCAGGTATACATACTGTACAGATGTGAACCGAACCGAACCGGTAGCGCATAGCTGGCGGCTGCTGAGTAACCTGCAAGCTATTTGCTCTAAAATGAGACAATTACACTGAATCGAATGCTGGACCGCTGTGCTGGCAGTAAGCTAAGCCTGTAGCGGCAGCGGCGGGCCAACTCTTACCGGGTGATTAGAACAGCGTTGTCGTGATGAGCCATTCCGTTCTCGGGAATGCTGTTCCCGCTGCTGTGATGAGACAGGATGGACCTTTGCCACTTACAGAAACTGTCCAGAGACTTGTCAGCATGATGATTAATTTCCAGGTTTGGCTGGGAGAGACACACGTGCAACACAGTGCAGCATGAAACAGCTGTATGCGCCCAAGTGATGCATACAGTACAAACCTGTTCGTATCAACACATCCTGTCCTCTGTCGTGGCCTATTTGTTACATGTTGGACGTAATTATTAGATTCCGTTTGAAAGCTTGCCATCTTTTTGGGGTTTTTATAACATCTCATTTTTAATGAAGCATCATAAGTTTTTTATTTATACAAATAGATGTAAGGATAATATTTTGTCTTCATGTGGGCAGAGTATATAAATTATAGTGCTTTTTTCTCACCGTCTGAACTTGAATGAGACCAAACTTTTTTGGGCTAATTTAGTTAGAATTGCCAAAATGTTTGTCAAGCCATGCAGTTTAATGGTTACCCCTGGTTAAACTGGTCAAATGTAAAAACATTTGAATTCAAGGAGCTACAAAAATATAAAGTTTTCTGCCATTTAGCAAAAGAAAATAAATTTGGGAATTCTTGCAAAGCTAAAACAAGAAAAGTTTGGTCTAATTTAACTTCAGACGACGGCGGGAAAAAAAATGTTTGTGTCGTTTTACTCAGCGTATGTAAATATGTGGTTTCAACTGTAGGTATCTTTGAAAAAGCAGATGTTTCTCCCCGTCAACCATACTGTATGTTCTGTGCATCTAAAACCTTTAATCAAAGCTCCCTAAGGAGCGATGCTGGAGCGCAGCTTTCATGTAAAGCGCTGTACATATGGTGAGTAGTCCATCTTCCCTCTGCCCCTTTCGCCACGGCAGTCAAATAAAAATACGGCGGCTCACTGATGCCAAGAGCATCCGTCTTTACACCCACTGCAGACGAGAGAGCTCGCACTCGAAAAGGTGAACGATTCAGGCTTAGGAAGAGAGACTCGGACGTACCTGGTCCTCCGTGAGAACAATTAGACGGGTCACAATAATGTTCACAACATTTCCCAGGCTGGAATCACGGTACAGTTTGGCAACCTGACCTCCAGAAAAGAAGGAAAGACACAAAGTCAGATGTCTTAGCCCCGTGAGTCCATAAATCCGCCGCTAACCGCGGACATCTGCAACACGTTAGAGCAAAGAGTAGGACCAAACTTACAATATTCATCACAGACAGGATGTAGTGCTCTATGTCTTTGCGTCCGTGGTAGCCGACCATCATCTTGTCTGCGACCACGAGCGTCTCCACGAAGCGCTCGGAGCTGACGGACCTCCGGCGCCTGTGAGCGCCAGCCGGCTGCTGGCTGGCGTTTTGAGGGACGGGGGACAGGTGGACAGGGGAGGGTGTGCTAAACTGGCAAGGTGCGTTGCCTTTTGTGAGGTCTGTGAACGACAGGGAGGCAAAGAGAGAGTGTCACGACGGGGCAACCGGGCAATCAGAATGACGGCACATTGATATCAAAGACGCACATTGTTATTGTGTGTGATAGAGGCAGATTGGGAATGTTCCCCTTTGAACCTTTGCAGCGCTTGTTTTATGAGCCAGATGCAAGTGGGGGGAGCCTTAACGTGGTACGTGTTAGCACATGCTAGCTCCCAGCCAATCACAAGTCTTTCCTACGTCTTATATTTTTTTTCCCTCTTTAAAAACAATTTTCCTATTATTAAAGGTTATTGCTTTGAAAATGTCACAATCTTTGATGTATTCAGATTTTATGTGATTTTATGTCACTTTACATCACTGTAAAGTGAAAGGAAATTATATAAGGCTTTTAAGCTATTTTACACTTAAAAATATAAAAACTCGCATGTATTTTTAACCAGAACGAAACGTAACCTAAGGCCGTGTTTACATGAGACCACTGTCTGGAAACTGACGTTATTTTCGGATGTTGATTGGAAGACGAGGCCGCCATGACACCTTGACTCTAGAGCAGCTGTAATGCCAGGAGATGAGACGTTGCTGTGTTTTTAGAACGTCGTCAAAACGTGCATATGCTTTGGACCTTTAGCTTCCACTTTATATTGAAAACAATAAGGCCTCGTCCCTTATTCATACGGCGTACTCTCTACGCCATACGGCGGTACCCTATGCTGTACTTCACATTTTTGCAAGGGCTGTTACTGAAAAGTTTCCCTGTGAGACACGGTGTCAAAAAGCACTCCAATCACTGGTAACAAGCGGCTGAATTGTAACAAAAATGCTATGGAGGACCTGCAGAAATTCAAAGCTGGGAAAATCCTCTGGGGACTCTGCATATTTAGCCTGTATGAAAGGCACTGTTTAAGGAAACCCACACAAAGTCCAATTTGAACACAGCAAACATGTGGAAGAAGGTAGTGACACCTTCTTCCACAAAGCTGTTCTCACCTACGTGCAAATAGATCGATGAGGGGACAGAAACGTGGTGGTGGAAACATCATTCAGTGTGGACGCTTTTCCCAGTTGACAGAAGGATTAATGGAGCTAAATACACCTTTTTAGGTCTAAAAGACGTGAGACTGAGGCGAAGGTTCACATTCCTGCATGACAACGACCCAAAGCATAGAGCTGGAGCTATGATCAAATAGATTATGAGGTATTAATTTGACCCATTGAAAGTCCACAGGTGAGTTCAACTGAAAAAGCCGCTGAAAACCAGAACCCTCTCCATGCAACCTGATTGAGCATTTCAGAGAGAACGCAGTATAAAACATCAGGATTTAGAAAAGCAAAGCTGACAAAGAAATACTCCAAAATATTTCCATCTGAAACTACAAAGACAGTTTGATAGAAAAATGATAGAAAAATGAACTTCTATCATTTTTATTTGTAACACGGTTTGAAAACTGTGGTCTCTCTCTTCATTCTACTTCATGCTGGTCCGTCACAGAACATCCCAATGAGATACGCCAAAGTTTGTGGCCGCTATCCCACAAAATGTGGAAGCGCTGAAGTACGGCACTGCGTCTCCCTGAAGGGGCTTTTGTGAGAGTCAAAGTGAACGCTTACTCCTACAGGTTGAAAGGTGTTTGCCGCAGGAGCTCGTTTTGGCACACAAGAGGTCCAGTTATGTCTACCAGAACCCGGGCCTGGTACCAAACCAGCATTTCCTCTGACCTGCTATGTTTAGCTCTTCCTTTACGTCAGCTCCACCCTCACAGAATCCAACCCAGATGGAGGTTCACCAACCTGAAATGCCACAGTTGAACTCCTGGCTTTGCTCTTGCGGCGAGGGGATGGAAGACGTTTTATAAATAACATGCTGCTGAGCTCCGTCCAGGTTCCGTTCACTGGAGGTGGCGGAGGACGTGTTCTTTAAAGGCTCTATTAAATACTGCTCTTCCTCTGTTGTTATGACGCCGTGCTGGTTGGGTGAAGAAAATCACAGTAAGAAACAGGTCAAAAAAATTCAAAATACAATAAAGCCACACACTGAATAAAAACCAGATTAGTCTCAGAGGCGATATCATACAAACAGGCTAATTTTGAGTTGATTTGTGTTGGGGGAAAAATGCATTGTGCAAAGATAAAACGCAGATATCTGGAGTTATGAAATGAAGATAGCCGCAGAAATCTGGCATAAGATGTCAATCCTGGCAAACAGCTTCCCGTTCTGTTTAAGTGCCCACCTTATACAAATGATTCTTTGTCTTAGAAAGCACTGTAGTCGTACAGTTGCTAGGCGATTTGAGTGCACTCTCAAAATATACCTAAATGGAAAATGCTCATCTGGCATATATCCACTAATTGGCTTGGAGTCGTCGCACAGAGGAGATGTTTTCTCTGTGATCCAACGGCTCCAACAAACTATAGATTGTAGGAAAATGGGAGTGGAGTACTTTGTTTAATAATACGAGTCGGTGCACAAAATACCTTCACTTCTCATTCTGTTTAAAGGAATGGAGAGCTAACCACTGAAGCGCACAGGGAGTTTACTACTTTTTGATCACATCTGTGACTTCGGTGCATCATTTTTTTTCACATGACAGCAACAAGTTTCAGTGTGTTGTTCTGGGATTTTAGTTGATAGACTAACAAAGTACTAAAGTACTGTAATGTGTAAGAAATTAGCTTCTTCCAGGATTACAGAGTAATCACCTCCTGGTCAGAATCTCATTAATTCTGACCTGTTTCCCTGTCAATGAATAAGAAATGCATCCCCACAGCATGATGGAGCCACTTCCTGTTTGGGGATAGTGTGCTTAGGGTGATGTGCAGTGTTAGTTTTCCTCCACACACTGTTTTGCACTAAAGCAATAAAAATAAATGAAAAAAAAGTTGTGTTTTGGTCTCACTTGTTATGATTTTCTTTCACCACCGTTTTATTTTTAATGCTACTTTTCCATATTAGTCATGTTTGTGTGGACCACATGTAATTCATAGCGGTCTGGCCAATTCAGAACCGCTCTATTTAAAACTAGCACACAGCTATAGGACTCCAGTTACCAATCAGGTGATTTATGAAACCCGTCAATAACTGTGTTTCCATCACAAATGAGCGCAAACATTTGTCAATATTCCACTAATGTGGAAAAAAAGAAAAATCACAATTTAACAATGTTGGCTCTTCCACTAAGAAAAGTGATTGAAATTAAAACATGAACAGGTTTGATCACGCAACATGTCATTTAAAAAAATGCTGTGCCATTTTTCTCCAACTACTTCAAGTTGTCATCTTCTTCAACTTTTCTGCCAGTGGCAACATCCGGTTGTTGATCACGCAACTCGTGCGATACTAAAAAAAAAAAATAAAGTGTTTCTACTGCAGTTTTGCTAATCAAATCAATTTTGATACAACCGAAAAACCACCTCCTCCAAGCAGAAAAACTTTTGATTTAAAAACAAAGTCTTTTTTTTCCTTTTTTCTTTTTTCTTCTTCTTACTTACATTCAGCTATAAAGCAGAAGTGCTAGCTTCTATTTTCTTAGATACCCTGTTCACCATTAGCATGTCATAGTGGCCTCTTCCTGCTGCCCTTTGTAGCTCAAAGGCACAGGTGCTAACGAAACGCATGGTGGCCGTAGTAGCACTGCTTTAGAAAAGGAGAGAAATAAATAATAAACAGCTGAAACCAATTCTCTACTTGTTGTTTCTAATTACGTACAGGCCATTAACACTGCAGCACGACTAATCGCTAAAGTAATTTAGAAAAATAGCCGTTTAAAAACTTCAAAGAGCCGTCGCTTCGAAGATCCAAAAACAACACCAGCTTTTATATCTTCAGTGGTTTCCAATGTCAGTAAAGTTGAAGATGGCGCTTCAATATCAGCAAACAATAGCCACCAGGATAGAAGTTGTCCTAACAATGACTGTTTTCTCCATTTAATGGGCATAGCTAGGAACTCCTGAAACTATAAAAACTTTCCGAAGAAGCATGCATAGAAACAATTTCATGCCAGCAGTCGTTATGTGAAACCTTCTTAACTTCACCGAATAGTACCATCGAAGAACAGAGTATGCCTTTGTTTGTGGTAATGCTAATAAATTTGTTGGTAGTCATTTGGTCTCACTTGTTATGATTGCTATCTTTTCCCTTCACAAAGGGAAAAAGAAATTTGCTGAAGTAGAATCTCTACTTGTTCTCGTTGATGTGTGTGCCAACATTTAGCTTAGCTAGCAGCTACAGGACAGGAGCAGCTTAAAAGCAGCAGTGCTAACTAAACAGATGCTAGCACCGAGGGGAAGATTTCCTCACAGGCTGATATTACGTGAAAAGTCATTGGATTGTTCTTTCACTGAGTTCATTATTTTTGTCCTCTGGCAGCCATTTTATTAACCAGAATTTCAGGGATTACATTCAGGCGTTTTAACTGTCAATAAAGCTGTAAAGGTAGAACTGTGAAGTTGACGAAACATAAAACTTCATTGGACAAGGGCTGTTGGCTGAAACGACTCAAAATGGTGCCAGGTTGATAGAAAACATTGCTGTTACTACATTTTATAATCGTTACTTTTTTTTTTTTTCAATTATAAATATTATTGTTGCAGCAGAGCTAAGTACAAAAGGAAGTTAGAAAAGGCCCAACACACCTACAGGTAGGGAAATGCTGAGTTTTAGGTGCAGCCATCCATAATACAAGGAACATATCATCCCATATATAGGCATCTTTTTTGGAAAATAAATTGTAAAAACATGTATATGTACACATATATAAACATGTGTATATAGTTAGCGATAGTAATATTGTCTATATCAGGCAGAGGAAAGGTAATCTGTCGAGTTGGAATTATTAACATCTCATTATTTGCCACTTTAGTTCTGATTTCTCATATATATATATATATATATATATATTCCGTCTTCAGGAACAGAGAGGACTTTCTAAAAATCCTACTATGTCCAGTGAAGAAGTGTTTTACGTACACGTGAATTGGTAATCTTTTGTTACTTTAACAAACCAAAAACAATCAATTATCCCAAGACAAACTTTAAAACATTCCTCTTCCTGTTCCAAGAGCTTGTGTGGAGCATAAATGATGAGAAGCCCCATCGGTTTGGGTTTATAGCAAACACAGCCTTGGCTACGCAAAACCCACAATAAAAGCAATTCAACACGTAACACACTCCCATGTAGGAACACGTTCGATGCAAAGGTTTTACTAGTGTGTGATGTCAGGATCTCATACCGTCCAGACAGCTGATTACATTAAAGCAAGGACACAGTTTTTGTCCATTTTTGGTGCTGGAGGGGGGGAAAAAAAAAAAAAAGAAAAAAGGAGCAAACACTAATTCAATTTATGATACTCAGCGCGGGTCTTGCCAACACATTTGGCCACATGTTTGCTCCGCATGATTCTGGTTGCCAATAAGAAGCTGGGCCCTTTCTTCCTTCTTTAGAGTTACTCAAAGCATGGAGGGATAGCAGCTATTAAAACCTCGTCCAAGTTCTTGATTAGCAGGGAGACGCTGGACAGTCACAGAGTCTCTGGACGACTAAAAGCCCAGACAGGATAATTAGACACTTTATTAGTGTTTCTAAAAGTTTGTTTTACAGTGCCTTGCATAACTATTAATATCCCTTGGAGTTTGGGTTTTTTTTTCATAACCATTTTGTCACATTAGAACTGCTAACTTACATTTATTTTATTTTTATGCGACTACTAACACAAACTATTGGACTCTTGTAAAAAAGATAAATAAATAAAGGATAATAATAACAATATACGGTTTTAAAAAGTCCAAATAAAGTATGAATTGAATTGAATGGATATGATGTTAAGCTATCTGTCCTGATTTATACAGAAAAGGAATAAAGGACAAAAATCCCCAGTCAAAAATGCTGTGAAAATGACTCAAAAGATTCTCCTTTTAAAGCGGCAGTATTATGTGTTTTCTACGCACATAGTGCCATTTTAAAGCACAGTCAAGTATCAATGTTACCTTCAGTTGTTATAAAAATGTTGTATAAATCAAATGTGACCTAAAAGAAATTTGACATCCTGATTTAATGCCTTAAAACTGAGCTTCTGGCCTTTTAAGAAGCCCCTACTCTTTCTGAAACTCTGAATGGTTGCCATGGGAGATTAGAGTAAAGGACTTCCCAAACATGAATGAACAACATTCAGATATGTTTCTGATGAGGGGATAAGATTATAACACGATGAAAAGCTCAAATAAGTTGATTTTACATGACACTGCTCCTTTAAAGGAAATGAAACCGGTATCTCTCAAAAGATAAAATTATGTCACAGGAGTATCCATTTGGATGGATGTTTGTCATTTTGGATCATTTGTTCTTTACTTATATCTTAAAATATTTAGTAAAAGTTTATTTGTAAGGTTAAAGTCTGTTTGGTCCAATGAGACATTAAATCTCTCTGGGTCTTTCTTGATTAAATATAAATGTATATTGTTAGAATGATAAAAAAAAAAAAAAAAAAACATGTTATTAGCAAAACATAAAATGTTTTACTTTTTAGAAAAAAAGTTTTTCCTCAAAGTTTAAGAAACAAATTACTTTTTGTGTAAAGGAGCCCTATGTCTTGTTTCTCAAAACAAGACCCACCCACACACCACTCCTCATCAACGACTCAGCTGTGGAGATCGTCAGCAGCACCAAGTTCCTGGGGGTGCACATCAACGAAAACCTCAGCTGGTCTCCTCACATCTCCTCTCTGGTAAAGAAGGGCCAGCAGCGCATGCACTTCCTGCGTCGGATGAAGAGAGCATCCCTTCCGCCCCCCATCCTTCAGACCTTCTACAGAGGGACCATCGAGAGCCTACTGACCAGCTACATCTCCATCTGGTCTGGGAGCTGCAGGGCCTCTGACTGGAAGTCTCTACAGAGGGTGGTGAGGACAGGGGAGAAGATCACAGGGGCTCTGCTTCCCTGCATCAAGGACATCGCAGAGAGGCGCTGCCTATCCCGCGCTCACCAGATCCTCTCCGACCCCACCCACCCCAACCATGGACTGTTTTCCCCTCTGGCGTCTGGCAGAAGGTTCCGCAGCATCTTGTGCAGAACAACCAGACGACTGAACAGTTTCTTCCCCCGGGCCATCAGACTGCTTAACGCCACATAACACACACACTCACAAAACAAACCACCCCCCCCATGGATATGGTCAACATACGCACTTTAGTTTTACAATACTGAACTTGTGGATTGTATGGCACTTTATTCTTTATTCTTAGCTCTTATATATTTATTTAGCTATTATGTATTTATTGTGTAATATAAGGTTTTAGCTGCTACACTGGTAGCCAAGTAACGACATTTCGTTGTCAAGATTCACCTTGTGTTTTCTTTTTGTACAATGACAATAAAGGAAGTCTATCTATCTAAAAGTCTGGGTATGACGACGTTACAGGTAATAAAATAAAGCAAAGATCGGCTAAAATGATTTCTGATCGATAGGAGATCTCCGTCTATAGAGATGTTATGTTATTGGCTTATTATTTTCCTTGCTGAGTGCTTCTCGGCGTCTGCTATGCCACAGAGCTTGTTGCCATTAAGTTTGTCTGGAACATTAAACTCTAATAAAACACCCTGACATTAGTGGCGAAGAAATGTGAAAAGTTTAAGGCGTATTAAGACTTTGGTGCTTGGCGGCATGCCTCAACTGTACATGTACAAAGAGCTGAAACCAGAAGGTTACATACACTGTACAAAAAAATATATATATGTTTTGTTTTTTTAACACTCATGAAATCAGAACAAACTTCTTCTTTTTTTTTTTACGTCCTAAATGCCCAATTAATAAGAGAAATTTTTAAGACCATTTTTATTATTTCAATTCAAACGTTGTGAAAAACCAAAAAGCAGATTGGACACAATAAATATTAAGCTTTTATATGTATTTAATCAATCATTTAGGAGCAAAAAGGGGCTTTTGAGTTGAAAACATTTATTCTGTCAGTGTATAGTTTTAGATTAAAATGTGATTTATTAACAACATCTTGAGAATTTTAAGTGCAGTCTGCTAAGCTAACAGTTAGCATTCAACTCGAATGTAAAGAAACCAGATCAGACTTTGTTTCATCGACCCTTTTTAATCTAGTACCCCAAAATAAAATTCAGAGCAACCAACTGCCTTCAAAAATGAACAATAACTCAAATAGCAAAAATTGTGAGAAGGAAATGCTCTGGTCAGAAACTATCCAGCATACATGCAAAAATAGCACAATATGCAAGGAGGAAACCTAACAGCCTCTGCGTTTGTCTGGCACGTTGAACCTTAATAAAACGCACCGACGTCTGTGGTGAAGAAATGCAACGCGCTTCCTCGCGAGGCGCGGTAAAACAGAGAGCGCTCGTCTGTGGGCCCCCCGAGACACGTGAGCTTAACGCGACAACCGGAGGAACGTGAGCCGATCTGCTGAGGCGTCACATTCCCAGATCGCAGACATTGTTTGTTTCTCCTACATGAGCATGACCTCACTCTGAGCTGCCAGCAGACTCGGCCTGCCAGGTGGAAAAGAGCCAAGACAACCAGCAGGATCCTCCGGCTGAGCAGCAGCGTGTGTGTTATCTGACGTTTATGTGAGGGTTTGTTTGAGGTAAGCGGCGTGAATCGTCTCGCGCCCTCGTCGGCTCAGAGGCGCGCGTCGTACTCACCAGGCCCTTGCAGTTGCTGAGCGCCACTCGGGTCGTGCTGTGCTGGCTTTGCAGGGAGCCCACGTAGTGGCAGTGGTCCAGCACGTCGTGACGCCACTCGGGCCCCTCTTTGCCCCAGTACTCCACCGTGAAATGCTTCGACACCAGGTTGGGGTTAAGCGTCAGGTTCAGGTGGAAGTGCTTCCCGTACGCCGACAGCCTGTAGAAGATCCGGGAGGCCGGCGGGTCGGCGGCGGGGTCCGCCAGTGCCCGCCTCCGCCGGCCCGGCCGCTGGTGCTTCACGGTGTAGCTCAGGAAGTTCCCGTTCTCGTCCACGCGCACCGGGACAGTCAGCTGGTAGTGCTGCAGGTAAGACAGGAACTCCTCTTTCGCAGGAACGCGAGAAAAGAAGAGCAAAAAGATTAATCAGTTGGGGTTTTTTTTTTTAACCAATTGTCCCACACCATACACCAAAACATTGTATTTAATTGAAAAATGTTGAGTGAATATAACTTGACTTTAGTGAAGGTTTTGCTAACACTCAATTAAACTAAGTCCAGTGAAATTTTGGGTGTATGGTGAATTATAACATTGACTTTAGTTGAATAAAAACAAAAAAACGCCTCAAAGTGGAGCTGCAGTTGCCAAGCTTCCACCTCACAGAGAACCCTTCCCCCACTGCACCCCACCAAGCTCCTTCAGACTAGCCAGCAGCAATTAGCAAACAACCTAGTGGAAGTGCATATCTGCTTAACACATTAACAAGCTCAGCTCAGTGCAAAGCTGGTAAAACTATTGCTAAAGGGTTAATAGAGGAGAGATGTGATGACTTCCTGAAGTCAGAATTTTAGAAAGAGCAAAAGGTTTTAAAGAGACAGATGCCCAATTTCAAGGCTTCAAGTTCAATTTCTTTCAAGTCATACTTGAATATTTCATTTTTATAACTACTGGAGGTGACATAGTTAGTTGATTGTACTACAAAATACCACTATGCACCTGGAAAATGCACGATACAGGTCTTTAAAAAAGTTGACAGCCTCCAGAAGTGAAAGCCTTTTAAAAATTAATTTAGTTAATTTGAGGTGATGTGAAAGGCTGGGGATTTGGGGAAAATAAATAAATAAAAAAATCAGAGGGGATTATTGCAAAAAGACGATTTAGGCAAAAATGAAAAAAATTTAGGAAGGTGACGATATACAAAAAAAAAATTATTCAGCTTCAGGTGCCATTTAAATAATTACAACATGGATTTATTAAGTTTGCTTAAGTTATACTCAGTAAAATTACGCACATTAATGTCACTCAGTCAATTAACTTAATGAAAACTAAACAACTCTGAGGCAGAGAGTTTGCATATATTTCTAATTAGGTTTTACAGTGCTGTCCTACCTTGAGAGCTGTGAGAAAGTCTTTGAAATTCCGAAGCTGCCATCACCACTAGGCTCAGTGTCCAAGTCAGCGTCTTCCACAAAATTTCCATAATTCGGGGAAGGCTGTGACATGGGGTGCGGCTAGAGGGCGCTAGAGTCGGGTTAGAGGCGCAAAGTCAGTCTGGCGCCGCGCCGTAACAGGTCCATGGTTTCTCTTCTTCACTGAAACACTCCCGCCTGTGTCCCGCGGCTCATTCAAGGTCTCAGATTTCCCCCGAAGGCGAGCCCGTCCACATCTCACAGGCCTCTGAATGCATGTCAGCAGCTCGGGGGAAAACGCCGTCCTCCATCGGTCCCGGGTAGCAGTCGAGAAATCAGAGGCTCTGTCTCGGACGCCTGTCCTGACTGACCCATCTGCGTTCCTGTGGAGGACATCAGGCTGGGTTTTACCGTATGCCAGAACTATTGCTTTTGAAATCAACCTGTTGATCATGTATCTGAATATGTGGTTTAAAAAAAACCATAAAATGTAAAAGCACATTTTAGTTTGAAATGATATAAAATGACAATTGAGTTTTAAAAAAAATAAATAAAAATTTGAAACAATTATTAGCTGTTTTGATTTGGGCATTATGACTCTTCACTCAGGTCGCACTTCCGCAAGGGGCGTCTCCCCCCCCAAAAAAAAAAAATCAATTTAATGCTTGTCAGTGGCAAACCAACTGTTTTTAATATTGATAATACGCACATCCAATCAACAGATTCTGAGCTATTCCTCTCGTTCTTGATCCTCTTTAGCTTAAGATTTAGCCTACTCAAATCTGGTTTTGGTCCACATCAGTGTGAATATGCATTCACACATAACCAAATGAATTGGATTTTCTAGACAAACAAACTAGAGTTCAATTAAAGCGGACTAAACAGGGCTGGTTCATTCAATAAAAGTGCTGTGGAAATTCAAGCTGTTTGCCTCAGAGTTTTAAGCTACTTCCTCTCTACGGTCGTGGCTTTAACCGGTTCTTCCTCAGGCAACCCCGGCCAGATTCGTCTACATTTGCAAATACCGTATGGATCTACCCCATTTTTATTTTAATCAGCAGGTGCAAGCCGGACCTAGCTGAGTATTGCGCACAAGCGATTTGATTGACTGCATTTGTTGATTTGTCAGTGGATTTATGAACGACACCTCAGCCGCCATTATCAACCTGTAACCAGACCGTAGTAGTTGGGGAGAAGACTCGATGCACAATCAATAATTCCACAGTCAAACCTTCAGGTTGAAATGTTTTTATCAATTATCAACACCGCAGTGAACAAACATACCAAGAGATTTTGGAGAAACCTGCAATTGACATAATCAGAGCACTGATGATAGTTTCTGTGGACCCACTGTCCTTCACACACATGCCCACCAACTTGGCTAGAACTGAACCAGACATTAACCAGCTGGAGTGAGACTCAAAGGAGAAGAGGTTTTAGAGAAGCTGGTGAAAAAAGCAGCCTTATTAGCCCACGATCTGACCTGGAGTGGCAAGAAGAAAGCTATTGTTTAAAAGGATCATTTAGGAAGTCCTGCTTGAAAGGCTGCCAAAAGCCATGTGGGTGACAAAGATGAGACCAAGGTGAAACTTTCTTCCCTGCCTGTAAAATGCTGGACCTGATGCTGTGCGTCAAGCAGAACGCGCTCTCTGTGAAGCACGGTGGTGGAAACGTCATACTGCGGGGATGCTGTTCCTCTGAAGGGAAAATGAATGGGGGGCCTTTGTGGAGTTAGGAGACCAGTCTTCATACTGCCTCAAACTCAATAAGCAGGCAACAAGAGCTTTCAATTGAATGACTTCAAACTGACATTCGCTGAAGCTCATCACCCAAACTTACTGGTGAAGACGTACCCTGAAAGACCAGAGAACCAAAGAGGGTTCTGCAAACTGCTGACTTGTGGGAGGGGTGGCGAGGCAGTGCACCACCACTGTACACTGGTTGAACAGAAGGCTTTGCTTCACCTCATCTTCAGCCAGAAGAGCCCAAAGCTTCGCAGATGAACGAAGCCAGAACCCCGAACGCGTCTCCCAGTCTCAACAGGTTCCTCGACAGATTCCTCACTTTGCTTTCTGCGTCTCATTAAATCACACGCTGATGACAGTTTCATGGCCGACTCGGTGGGAACTTAAAAAACCGGAGGATTTGTGACGTTGCTGAAAGGCGCCAAAAAAAAAAAAGAAAAAAAGAAAAGAAAAGAAAGAAAAAAAAACGTCGGCGCGATCGAATTTCTGCACATTGATGATTTATGACGCGGGGACACGTCCGGTGAAAAAAAAACAAAAAAAAACAGAGGAGCGGTGGGGTGGAGAGAAGCGTGGCGAAAGTGCGTGGAAAACATCGGCGGGCTGTGAGTGCATTTCCCCCAGCTGTGGAGCTCCAGCGGTCCAGACAGAGCGCAGCCGACTTGGCCACTCTGACCCAGACAGCTGGCAGCCGGCCCGCATGCATTACACCGGTACCTCAAACGCAACCCTCCGGGAGCCCCAACAAATCAAAAATAAACCTCGCCGCTTGTTATCATTATTATTATTAACGTTCTAATTATTTGCTGCACGCAACGTGGAGATCTTCAAAGTTTGCATACGGCCGTCCTGCGGAACTTCACACTCTGCAGACAGAAAAGGGAGAAGAAAAAAACAAAACCTGTGCGTCAAACGTTGCGTTTATGTCCATGCAACCGGCTCCCAGAGCTACAACCCCCAGGCTTCACCTCGCGTCGCCCGAAATAAAACTGCGGCTGTGTGTGCAAAAGCCCCAGCCTGAGAGGCTTTAACTGCACGCATCGAGAGAAACGCAGCGCCAAGACATCGACCTGCTCCCTGAGAGGTGAGAGAGAGATTTACCATGCCCATCCTCACTGTCAGCTCCGGTCCGAGTGTGCAAAGTGAAGCTCGGCACAGAAGTCTTCTCCAGCTCTTCTTCTTCTTTTTTCCTTTGCAAAGTTCCGCACACAAACTTCTTCCACTATGCTCTTTTCATCTCCTCTTTGAATTCTGCCATCCTCTGCTGGATCTGCAGTGAGTTCTTCCCCCCTCAGCCCGTGGGGACACCCGAAAAAAAAAATACAGAAAAAAAAAGAGTTCTTACTCAGCTTTTTTTTTTTTTTTTTTTTTTTTAGAGGAGTATTGGACTTCCAGCAGAAGGGTCCATTCAAAGTCTATCTCCTTTCCTTTATAATCTGGACTTTGTGTTCATGCTTGTGGCTCAGCGTAGCTCTGGAAGGTTTGGATAGAGGAGGGAAGGAGAGAGAGGGGAGCCGGGGGGGAGTGCATCAAACAGCAGCAAAAGTTGGCTGGGAGGCTGCCTCTCCTCACTGCGCAGAGGACCGGGTATGTCCAGGACGGCTTCAAATTGGCTGCTTTCTTTTTTTTTTTTCCCTTTAGTGGTGACGTCAGTGCAGATGTGCCTCTCTCTCCCCATCAGCTGTGCGCATGTCTATCAGTGCTGGCCTGAAATAACACTTGAGCTCTTTGAAGCCTCGCAGTTGCGCGTTCCCGTGTCTCACGTTCGTCTTTTCAATGTCGGTCAGACGCAACAAAATTCAGATTTGAAACGAAGTTTGCATTTATTAAGGGGGCCTCTTCCCAAATCAACCCGGAAGCTTAACCGCTCGCGAGCCCCATAAGCCACCGCACCGACTGTCAATTAACTGATACGCGGCCATTTTCTTAAAAGCCCCGAGTTTACTCTGGTATCAAGAGCGACAACCGTATTTCATATAAAAGGGCCGCATTTTTCATGATATGCAAAATAACGTAACTTCTTACGTTATTTTGCGTCCGGGGTTATTAAACACTGAACACTATGGCTTTCTCACATAGAAATATTTAGCTAAACTAACACATTAACAAACTGTTATGTGCTCTGGGAGGAGAGTTAAAGCTTTACACCATGAAGTGGCCCGTCCTCATTGCCGCAGTATTTGTTTTTTCCATCGTGCTACACATTTCCTGCCTTATTCATCTTACCTTTCTATCACATCAGTAAGTTTTTGAATGAGAAGTCGACGCGACTGAATGAGCGCTAGGCAGGTGAACTTTTCGTGCAGCTACATTTCAAAACGGAACCGCATTAAGTGCGTTTTCCACAGGCTCCTTCTGGGCCGTTTCTCAGGTGTCGCTCCGCCATCTTTGTTTCTGTACAGCTCCGCCCTAAGAATGACCACCCGCCCCTAGTGCCAACAATAGAGCTTAAAGCTACCATCTAGCATTTTAGTCAACTGGCTATCAGACTGTGAAGGAACCTTGGCACACTTTTCTGAGCAGAATTATTTTTAATTCAGCCACACTGGAGGACTTTCAGGCAAGAAACACCTATTTAAGGTCATGCCAAGACATCTCAATTGGATTTCAGTCCAGACCTCGCCTTATGGTCATAAACCGATGGCAGGACTCTCTCCTTCAGGGTTTTCTGCTAGAATACCGAGCTCTTGATTACCACCACCATGTTTGGCAATGTTGACCCAAATGTAATGTGATGCACCCCTTCCAAAAGCAGATCCACATAATCCGCTTTTACCTAACCATGCCCCATTATAGTCTTAAGAATCATCAACATATTTTGGAAAAATGTGAGATGAGCCTCTGAGTGTTTTTGGTCAGCGGTGGTTTTTGCCTTACAACCCTCCCGTTGATGCAGTCCGCCCCACCTCCTCCGCCCCCAAGGCTTTCTTTCTTCTTCTTTTTTGAATTATGAGCCATAGCCAATGCATGTAAGGTCTGCAGTGCCTTAGATGTAGTTGGGTTTTTTTTTTTTGTAAACTCCTGGTTGTTTTTAAATCAAACACAAACCGAGTTTAAAATTTTAGAGACTGAGCAGATTCATTTCCACGTCAAATTAGGATTTTGGAGGTATTTATGTACTATAGCACAGGCTGAATTGAAAATAGTCTATTCTATTTTTGTCTGAGCCAGTCCTTGATCCTTAATTGATTTAGTTCACTAGGGTTAAACCAACCCATTGATTCAATAGACGTTCTAACAGGGATAGAGTTTCAATCTGAGGTCAAAAGAATCGACGGTAACTTGAATTCCTGAATAAAGTAACATTTGGGTGAAAATAAAGGATTCTGTGTTCAGTTTAGTTTTGCGTTAGAAGTGATCGGATTTAAAAAAAATAATAAACTCATACGATCTAATAAGACTTTTGGTTACAGCTTCTTAGTTTGTGTAAAAACCAACATTTTGACCAAATCTTTTGGCCAAAGTGTGAACATAGTACATAGCTAGCAAGTGCTTGTGTTGCTAGCTATGTAACTGCTAGCAACACTGCTCAGTGTAACTGCTCAGTGAATAAAAGAGTAACGTTGTGTTCAGTGAAGATTTTAACAAATTCTCCTGCAGTCTTTACCTCAAACCCACCGACGGTAAATAAATATTTGAAAGCATTTGACCATCTAATTATTTCATACTCGATCTTCTTTTTCACGTCATTAGTTACTTCAAAATGGAGGCCGGTAAACAATGGCGAGGCTTCTTCTGGCGTCTTCTTGTTGTCGACAGTTTAGTTTTGATCTTTTACTCTCTGTTTGGTTCAGACTCATTTCTGAGGAAATAAATGCTGTGAGACCGGCTCAAAGAGACCCTCAAATGAGAGTAATATTGGATTTATGTGAGAGTTTTGGGAAAAATCACTTTTCCTCCCGCACTCAGTTTCAATACACTTCGGTGTTTCGGATTTTTAATTTAGACTTTGATTACGGGGGAAAGTCTGTCCAAACCAGCCTGGCCCAGGGACAAAACACAATCTGATGTTTAGAAATCACTGAAACAGAACCTGTCTGACCACATGAATTATACTGAAAGACCTCAAAGAGCAAAACTTTATGACCCGATCTGAAGAACTTCAAGAACAGAAGACATAAAATCATTACAGAGGCTTTCCTATGATGTTGGAAGTGAACCACATTGAGAGCCATTATTCACCAATTACAGCTATAAAGGTATATCAAGAGTTCAAAAAGCTTTGCTTGCGTTGAAAGCGGTGAAATATCCCACCGTGACATTTTAGTGGTTTGAGGTTCTTCTGTTGAGAATGTCAGTGAAAGCTCCAGAGTGACAGTTTTGCTCAGGATTTACGACGTGTGGAGCTTAACATAAAGCTGACTCGTCCCTCCGCCACCTGCACTCTGCTGGTCAACTGGATGCACTGAAGAGACGACACTTTTCGCTCGCTTCCAAATAAGACAAATGCTTAGGAACATTTACAATAGCAAATAAAACAAACAAGTCAGTCAGATTGTTGCAGAAAGACAGTAATGCTGTCATTCTTCAGGTTATCAGAAAGTGAAGAAATTCAATTTTTCTCAGATAGATAATGAAAACACAAAATGAACAATAATCCAGTCACCATGTAGCCTAGTAAAATCTGGTCCCATGTTCTGTGCTTTGTTTCATACAGAGGGTCTCAACTATTGAAGGCAATTGTTTGCCTATGACATCTGTGATGTGCCATTCCAACGCTATGAAGCTTACCCAAAGTTGCCTGGGCTATAAGTAACCGCCCTCCACTGCAAAGAAAGAAGTGCGGAGCCAAGCAACTTAACTGTCAACTTTATATTTGGAAGCTTGGTCAACAATGGATTCTTTCACTTCCACCGTTGCCATTGTTAAAACTCCAGCCACATTCGGATTGTAAAACATCGCGGAAAATTCCCAACTTCTCCTCCTGCTCGCTGATCGGCCCGGTAAAACTTCTACTGGAGGAGTCCGGAGTTAATGAGAGAAAGCCTAGATTAAGTTGTGAAGGAAGATCTGAATCCAATAGCGTGTTCGATTCAGATCTCAACAATCTGATAACTTGGCAGAAAATCTCACTTCACTGTTACTTTGTTACAATCTTGACAAAAATCCAAATTTGTTTGTAGTATCTTTAACAAGTTCAGCTATGGTCTCACAAGCTATTACAAAAAAAAAAGACAAAAACAACATTTTGATGGAAACATTTTTGATACCGTATGACTTGCACGGTTTGTATTGAAATCTGTCTTAGCAACAGTCAGATAAATGGGAGTGTAAAATGTTTTTTTTTGTTTTGTTTTGTTTTTAGAAATAATCAGAAAGCACATCTCCACATTCTGCTGCTCCACTGAAACACACGTGGACCTGTAGAGCCGCTGCCCGGGAGCTGCAGCCTAATGACAGCCCTGTTCAGAGTCATTTACTATCTTTATTCTGTCGGAAATCGAAAATCATGCCCCTTCCTGAGTTTCAGTCACAGCCGCTCATTATGTCGGAAGCCCATGTCATTACAGCCAGGTCGTCATTATGTGAGCTCACGACGCAGGAAGACCCGGGTGGTTTCGTGGGGGAGCAGCGCCACTGTGTGTGCAAAACGGAAAGAGATACACGGAGGAAAGCAATGGGTATGCAAATATATCTGCGGGTATAAATAAAAAAAAGTTGTGAAGCGACTTTCTTATTTATAAAAAACAGGGGACAAGGTGTGGCGCTGGTGTGTCAGCTTCAAGGTTTATGGCGTTGACATATTGGGACAGAGTGTCAATGTGTCCCAATGCATATGACTTTTACGGTTTGAAAGTGAGCAGTATTGAGCAATATGGTGCTATATGTCATGTCAGTGTAATTCTGTTTCCGGGTGTTTGGTCGTTTAAAGATCCATATTTTTATGTTTGAAAAATGAAATGAATAACCTGCTCAAAACGAGCTTTTTGGCTCAGGCGCAAAGTTCTTTATGCAGAAGAGAAATGCAACACTGGTGCTGGCGGCGTCATGTTGGAAGAAAACCTGGAGTAAGATTTTTTTATTATTATTATTATTATTATTATTATTATTATTATTGTGGTGCACGTTTATCCAATCCAAACCTTTACAATCCAAAAAGCCATTTTCTGTGCCAGAGGGACACAGCTTCCAAATATAGAGCCAGCTCTACAAATTCATTGCATCAACTGAAGCCTGTTCATGTTTTAGAATGGCCTAGTTGAAGTCCAGGGTGTCATTTCAAAGAAATTTGAAAGCTACTCATCAGTTCCCTTCAGCTACCCAACTGAGTGCTCATGTTTGTTGTTCTGTTATGTACAATTTCAATAAAAGACATAGATTTTGTGGTGATAATGTGAAATACTATATAGTGCAACAAACAAGTTTGAGAGTATGAATGGTTTTTAAAGGGGATCCATTACGCAAAGTTTTACACTTTCTACGTTTTTAAACGTCCATTTGGCTCTAAAATGCTTCTAAAAACAGTCAATATTTTGGTGAAAAAAATGGATTGATGATGCAGATTAGGATAGGCCTATTAGGATAGGCTTATCCTAATATGGTAGAGGAAGCATGATAGGTCATAGGTCAGCTTTATGGAATTACACACGAAAAAAAAAAATCCAGAAAATAAATTGCAAATGCTTTTCCATTGTCGCTTTTTGAAGCTGTTTTTGCATTTCTAATGGCAAAAACAAAGTGATACCGCTCCAACGTTTTTGGCCCACGGTGCAAAAAAAGTTTGAAAACCACCGTTTCCCCATCTTATAGTCATTGTGTATTAACTCAATTAAAGCAGCACAATAAAAGTGAGTATAAAAACATCCTAATCTTCGCGTCGGAGCGGGGCCACCGCCCAGTTGAGTCGGTCCAGGATGGGAGGCTTTACATAACCTAATCTAGCTTCCTGTAACCAGCGTCCATAAAATTCAAAACTGTCCACCAACTAACAGCGCGACTCGTACAAAATAAGGTGTTTATGGCGTGCTGATATTGCATGGCATTTTTGTTGTCTGATATTAATGCTATCGGTGCTAAAGGGCGGGTCGTTATTAACATGGCCTCTCAAAGTCTCGGAGTTGGTTTGACCTGAAACACACGTCACATTTATTTAGCGGGTGTGGAGGATAATACAATTTTATACGGAGAGGAAATAGAGAGGAACGTGAGAAATGAAGCTTTAAATCATCTTCACTCCATGTTTTTGAGAGTGTGCTGAATAAGAACATCATGTCAGCGTGTTTTCATATGCCTTTCTTTTGTTTCAGTCTTTTTACAATGTATTCTTAAAAGACTGATAGTTTATGTGGAGAAAAGCGACAATACGCAGGTTTTTGATGAGCAAATTGAGTATTTTTGAAAGGAAAATTCTGGGGGGGGGTTTTCATGGCATCTAACAAAATTATGAGAGTAAAAAAGTCTATGAATATGAAGCATTACAGATAGATTTGAGGGATTTTTCGGGTGACATTCCCCTTTTACCTTTTACATTCAACATTTGCCTCTAGCTGACGAAACATATGGGTCAAATTCCGCCTCTCTATTAGAACTGTAACTTATCTCTAATCTTTTTCACACATCTTCAAACCTCATTCCGGGATTTGTCTCACATTTCACTTCAGTTTGATGCCGTCGCGCCCAACCGGGAACGTCACATGAGCTGTCAATGTTTCCTGGAAAAGACGCAGGTGTAAAAAAAAACAGAAAGAGGAGACAGCCTCATCACGGCTGAGGTCTTACTACCTTACGTAAGGTGTGTACGGGCGTGTCTAGCGATCTATTTTCCCCGGCCAGCCACCTTCAGGTTGCTCGTATAAAGGCCGCCGTCGCCTCCTGCTCTCTTACCTGTCGCCCAGGAGACTAACTCAGCTGCATCGCCGTCTTTCTGATCTCCACCTGGTAAGATTCACTCTTCTGACCGCCTCCCTGGAAGCCACCAGGGCTTCCACGCCGTTTGAGGCGAGGAGAGATTGACGGAGACATGTGAGGGATGAGATTTAGGTGATTTCGGATTCTCTTCATCACACACAGGGAGAAGTTTCCACGTCGTCGTCGTCATGGCTGTGACCAACCAACCGGGCAGATACGAGCCCTCCGACTTCCAGACCAGTCTGTTCGACTGCTGCGATGACTGTGGAACCTGTAAGGAGCTTTCTACTCCTTTTTTTTTTTTTATTTTGATCATTTTCAGCATTTTTCAATTGCTACACTCTAAAAAAAAAAGGGGGGTTGAAATTACAGCTGGATTACATTAATAAGAAGAAGTTAAGTCTGCAAAAGTTAAATGTTAACTGTCAGCAGTGTTATATGTAAAAAGTACAGCACAAAGTGACTGCTGCCGTGGAAACTACACAAGCACTTTGTTTGCCAGTTTGCGAAAGGTCACTGTAAAGCAAGCGCCACGTTTGTGTTTCGCACTTTACAATATTTCTCTGATGCAATTTCAGCGAGAAAAAAAAAAAAGCAATCAGAAGGTGGTAAAAAAAAGCAAAAATATCTCTTGAACCTTTTTGTATTTTGTCACACCACAAGAGGCAAGATTTCTGCTTCTTACCATACGCTTATCATTACCAAAGCAGTGCATGGACGTTCTTATGTATTTTCTTTTACAGTGGCTTTTTTTTTTTTTTCTTGACATATTTCAACACAATGGGTTCAGTGATGGAAATGTGAAGCTTCTCCAGTTTAAGCGGTCAGTCTGCAGCTGTCCCAGAGTCCGTCTACGCTAAGCTGGAGCTAGTTAGCTGAGCGTGAAAACGAACACCAGGAGCTGACGTCGCAGCTGAAACACGTTTCCGTTGATGCGGTTCATGTCGTTGTGTCTCAAGGTTGCTACGGGTTCTTCTGCTTCCCGTGTCTGGGCTGCTCCATCGCCAGCGACATGGACGAGTGCTGCATGTGCGGCATCGGCATGCCGATCCGCAGCGTCTACAGAACCAGATACAACATCAGGGTGAGCTCCCGAAGCGACGGCAGCACGTCGAATTCACAACTTCAGAAATGCGATTTGACAAGATGGATTTATTTTAATATTTAAAATATTAAAATGCATATTTCAGAGCATGGGTGGTTAAAGTAAGTATCTTTTTTAGCAACTTCAAAAGTTGGTTGAATAACTATCTGTCCGTTCAGTAGGGAATTGCCCATCCTCACAGTGTAAGCACGGCACGGAGCCCACAGGGCCCAGGGAACCATTTGTGCCAGAACCGCCTCTGTACGCCTGACAAACAGCAGCAGGCAGAAAGCTGACAAGTAGAAAAAGGTTTTGAGATGCAACTTAATACATCATCCAAGTATGATTACTACAATACTTTTATGACAAACCTGTGATTCTCATGCTGCCTTGGCAGAGTGACAGATGAGGGACATTACTGCCGCCACACTGGCATCTGGCCACATAGTGACATCATTTTAAACAAACTTTTAAAGAATAAATGCGTCTAAAAACGCTCGCGTTTTACCTCCACAAGCTAAAAGTGTCGTGTTCTTGCAGTATTTTCGTTTAGCTGCATTGTCAAGATAATGTATTTATTTTGAAATTATCCGGCATTTTGTACTGGGTGGGAATCACAACTAGTTTGTTGTTCTTACTTTAAAATGGACTTAAGGGGGCAGTAGCCCAGGGCTCTCATTTTTGGGGGGTGGCCCCGAAAGATTTTTTTTATTTTCCATTCCTTTCACAAATACGTAGGTCTGTTGCAATAAATTAATCCATCGCACGATGAATGAAAACTTGCTCAATAATTTCGTGATTTGTAGTTTTGTTTTTTTTTGTTTCTGTCTTTTTGCACGATTTATCATTTTTCTCTTTATGCCAAAAACTGGATGATCAAAAATCCTTCGGTTTGGCAAAAAGCAAAGACTGAAAGTGTTTTTTTTTTTTTTAGGAAAATCTAGTCAACCAAAAACACGCAGGAGCTACATGAACCTCTTTTGTTTCCCAGTCCTGGCATCCATGCTTTTTTTTTGTTTGCTTGTTTGCTTTTTGTTGTTGTTGTTTCAGCGGACATATTCTTGACCTCATCGGGTCGGTCATCGGGTCGGCCAGGAGGAAGCGTCCTCTCACAGTGGCTGTGTTGTGCTCCTGCAGGGGTCGCTGTGTCGGGATTACTTGTCGGCCGGGTTTTGCCCGGTGTGCGCCACCTGCCAGCTGAAGCGGGACATTGACCGCAGAAAGGAGCAGGGCATCTTCTGAACAGGTGAGCTGAAACCATCCGGCGTGTGCGTCATTGTGAGGCCGGAACTGACGCGCGTTTCCTCTGTGACTTATAGACGTGACGTCATGAAGACGGAGAAGCCGTAAAGCCCCTGCCCCCCTCCCCTCACCCTGAACTGCTGCTGATAAGGAGGAGCCTTTCTTTCTCTCTTGATGAAGAAATTGTTCTGTTTATGACGTCATTAAAGAATGTTTTCCTTTGTGCCATTCACCTTTTCCATCAGTAACCTCGTGATTTTTTTGTTTTTTTCCCTTCATCCCCTAACCTTTGCTCCACATTTATCTCCTGCCATTAGCCCCACCCGGGTTATGATATATAATATCATTATGTTGTAAAACTCTCCGTGTCTGTCAACACCAGCTTGTAAAAGAAAAAAAAAAAAATGTCATCTTCCACAGGAAGGCCCTGGAGCGCCTGAAAGCTTTATTTTAAATTAAATGGGTTTTAATAGACACTCTGAGGTTATTGTTTGCTTTCTGCTTCTTTTCTCTTTCGTTTTGTTGCAGATTTTCTCCCGAGTCCGCAAAATATCCTTTCTGACATTAAAAAAAAAATAAAGTTCCCCCCCCCTTTTTTTTTTTTTTTTTTTTTTGCAGGAAAAGAAAAACGTTGAAATTTTTAGATTCAGCTAAGAAATTTCTGGAACGTTTCTGAGATAAACCTCAAAATGTTATTCGTTTATTTTTCTTTTTTTCTTTTTTGAAATTTACTCTTCACTGTTTACTTCTCCTATTCTCTATTTTGCATTGAGTATATTCTATCTGTAATAGTCTCGATACCACAGCATAGTCCTGGATAGGTTTTTCTGAAGCCAGCACAATTTTTCTTCCTCCTCTTAAGTAACTACCAGGCAACTGGAAAAATGACCCACACCTACATGATCCTGCGTTGCAAGATTTACTGCTTGTGACAGGATTGGTGACCGTAAACTGACTTTATGGCCAGACTTTATGGTGTCATGTCAGATCTGTCCACGTCTACCGATGATCCATGAAGTTTATTTTTGAATAATGTTTTTCTTTTACGACTTTTGAAACCATTTAGCTCAACGGGTGACTTTCAACTTTAGATTTATTTCTCTTCGCTGAAAATACAGCTCTGCGCCAACAAGTATTCACCAGCCTCTGACGCGGCTCGATGTCAACCTTATTACACGCCAGCATATGAGATTGTTAACATGCTAATTATTAGTCGCTCTTGAAAGTACGTTCACTGGCTTCCTCCACGGCTGGAGGATTGTTGTTATTTAAACAATGTTCATAATTCAAAAAATAAATAAATAAATAAAAATACAAACAACATGAAGTTCTTTTAATGATTGGGGTTTCAGAAATGACACTGTTTGAGCAGGAAGACGGACGTTGGCGGGGTGGGGTGGGGGGGGGGCGTGCTGATGTTCACTGGGTCATCTGGGCTTCCATCGTCTGGGCCGCCCACTCTGGAGCCGCCTGGCGAATCTTCTCTAGCAGGTTGTTGACTTGAAAACACAGAGACTGGATCTGTTTGTCCCAGGTGGGAAGGGGCTCCCGGGCTGCCGGAGACACAGAGAACAACCAGGTGAAGGACGACATGGCAGGCAGTTTTACAAGGCTGCCCCCTGCAGGACGCAGTAACAACTTTGCTAGTGCAAAATGGTCCATTTTGCTCGGTGCAAAGGCAACTAAAAAGTAATTGCAGCAGACAAAAAAAAAAAAAAACAAACAATCTTACACAGTTAACTTCTAGTGAAAGGGTAGCATCTCCAAACAACATGTTTTATGTTGCTTGTTTTGTGCTCTCTTGGACACTGAACTGAAATGCCAATATCCCCCATTGGGGACGAATAAATTCCCAAATTAATTACAGAGATTATATCACCTGCGTTAAGATGACCGTGAATTCAAAATAGTTTTTCAGGCACATTTTGCCCCGATCTCCCCCTCACGACAATCTTAGAACTCGGCGATAATCGTAACCGATCATCCTGCCAGATGACAGAGACTCACTTTCAAAGTGAACGATGCCGTCTATCTGGTCGATGAAGCCGTTCATGCGTCCCTCGGTGATCATCTGAGACGCAATCTTCTCAGCCTAGACACAGAGACGTGGTTTGATTATGACGGGCAAAACACGTAATCTGTAGGACAAACACGCACATCCGCAACAGAGCAAACGTCCTGTTTGAACAAGAGAACGCTAAGCCGTCACCTTCGCCGGGGGGATTTCCAGCAGCGCTCCCAGCTCCTCGAACGTGATGTTGTTGTAGAGTTTGCTGGCCGACAGCAGGTTGTGCTCAATCACGGCTCTGTCCAGGATGCTGGAGCCTGAAAAGAGAGAGTTCCTCTAGCTAGTTTCTCAAGCTGTTGCCAAATTTGTAAAGTTTAAAAAAAACAAGACAAAAAGCATAGCCGTATGGATTCTGTAAATAAAAGTGAGATGATATTAACGTCTCGTTGCCATTTGAAATTGAACTTTGTGAAGGTGTATGTTTGGTTTTCAATGAAACACACAGACTGTCTCAAGTTTAAAGTTCCCTGAAAATAAAACAACAAAAACTAGAATCGGTAAAATACCCACAGAAATCTGCTAAAACTAAGTCTGCTTATTTTTTTCTGAAAAGGAGAATTGCTGTTATCGTCACAAACCATCAGATCTGAATCAAAACTCTGTTCAGACTAAGACGATTAAAAAGTTTATCTGCTGCGGATACGATCGTAACTGCTCATGTTTGATAAGCTTTGTTTGCACATGATAAGATGCAACTTTGCTGAAGATAAGGACCAAATTATCTAAGGACTTATAAAAAAAAAAAAAAAAAAGTTGGTCACAATTGGTGTAAAGCGCGGTTAAGCAACGTTTGAGTTTCTGTTGTGTAAAAAAAATCCGACAACAGATAAAAAATAAAAAAAACTCAGTCCTGTGTTGTTACCGTCTGCTGTTGTGGCTTTCTGATGGGGCATCAGCATCGCAGCGAACTCTTGCAGCTGGTTCCCTCTGATGATGCGGTCCAGGTACATCTTCTCCAGGATCCCGTAAGCGGCCAGCTGCTGGCAGCGCTCGTCTTTGAAGAGGGTGGCCAACATGCGGGAGCGCTGCTGCCCTGCAGCGGATCAAAAACAGAATGTTGGGAAGCGCGACGTAAAAAAACAACAACAAAAAAACAAAGAAGCACTATCGGCCAAAGTTATCAAGTTTTCAAAATACCAGAATCGGCTCGATAAGTAAAACTGGCCGATATTAACAACCGACAATTATTTCCATCTTGTTTGTTTGTGTTTCTCAAGAGGAAGGTGGCAGGGACGGTCATGTGGTATTTGCAGTAGCCAGAATTAGCAAGACTTTTTTTTTTGGCGAAGCGCTTTAGCTAACTTTGAAAACAACTAGCATACTTAACTTCCCCTAAATAAATGTTCCCAATAAATCCTAATCCTCTAGGCTGCTTGGTAAACTGTCCGTTCGAATAAAGCTCAACAATCTGTGTTGAAGTTTTGGTTATTGAAGCCTGTATTCACGCTCTTATTTTGAAGTCTGTTTCTGCAGCAGTCCTGTTTCCTCTCCTCTCATTCTCTCCTTTGTGTTTCGCCAAGGAACTTTATTGACCGTTTGTGGCGAGTACGCTACAAATGAACAAATGTTTCTGTTTCATTTTTTGATTAAGAACGGTATATATTGATTATTGACCAGCAATAGTAATATGGAATATACTGACCGAAATGTTCATATTAATGCATCCCCAATATAATGACAAGCAAGGAAAGACCTGATGAGATCATTTCTGAAAAATGCGAGTCAAAGTCAGATTTCCTGTACCTGCGGAGGCCAGGATGGTGCAGTTCAGGGCGTGTTTCAGCGCCTCCAGTCGTTCACTTTCATGAACGATAGACTTATAAGACAGCTCGTTGTATCTCTGCGCAGCTTCAATGAACTTCCTCCTGAAATCAAGGACTCTGGCGTAGCACACCTGGCAAAGAGCAGCAGCTTTAGTCGCAGTACAACAGGCAGACAGACTTCACCGTGAAGACTTTGCAGCCCGGCTGTGTTTTGGATAAATAGATGGCGCACCTTATAGTGGATCTGCAGCTGCTCGTTCGACGACTCGTTCTGAAGCAGCGAGGCTCTGTTGATGTAGGCCTCCGCTTGCACTGGGTCGTCGTCTTCTAAGTAGAGCCTGGCAATTTTTAGGTACGTGTCCAACTTATAGTCAACGTTATACTGTCTGTGTTTAGGGGAGAAGCAAAGAGGCGTTCAAAGACGTGAAACTTTTCCAGGGATCTGAACGTTGATCTGTAAACGAACTGCGTACTTTTGCCCGGTTTCCAGAGGAATGCCAACTAAAACTTGCGCGGCGTTTCTCCAGTCTCCCTCCTTTTCATAAATGGTTGCTAAGTGCTGTCTGATTGACGCCACCTGAAGACACAGGAGCATTATTTAGCCATGCATATTTTCTTTAACATTACAAAGAATTAAAGCTGAAGGATGCAACTTTCATAAGAAATATATGTATTTTTTTTACATATTTGTTTAAATTGTCATTCCCCGTCAGCATAGCCCCTTGTGGATGCTAAGGTTAGTTAGCAGATGACGGCGGTGTTCCTGTAACGGTGAATTGTTTCTCAGCACGTTTACGAGGCTGTTTGACAACACTAAGACCCGCCCTCTGGCTCTGATTGGTGGTTTTTAAGCGGGAGCGGCGGAGAAGTTCAATCTTTTCACAGATTATCTGTGCCCTCTTATACCGTCACGACGTGGTGACAGTTTTAACAAATATGCGAAAAACTATTTTTCACAAACAAAAGGAAATCTCCGTGGAGGTTGTGGGAGAACATAAAGAAATCTACCTGCTCCTCGAAGGAGATGACCCTCGGCTGGATCTTTTCCAAGGTGAAGTGATACACCGCTTTGGCCGTGGCGTCCGGCAGGTTGGGCAGGTGCGTGCAGAAGTCGGTCAGCAGCTGTCTCGAGATGACAAGGCTGACGTTCTCGTTGACCACTGCCAAAAGCAAAACAAAAAGGCGTGACATTTCACAGTCGCTCGAAGAAACAGACTTGTAGATGAGGCTGGCCACATGAGAACAATATCCGTAATGCATACTCGCTTCGACAAAGGCCTTCAAGGACTCCAGCTGCTCTGCGTCCGTCAGCTGAATGGCTTTCTCCAAAATCTGTCGGTATCTGCAGAGATTTTACCGATCACACGCACTATTAAGGTTTCCTGTGGAAGTCTTCTTAAAAATGTGACATAAATGTTTAATGTTAAGGCAATGAGAAGAAACAAACAGTTCAGCAAGAAAACTGGACATACTAATATTGAAATTGATCATTTTTCTGCAAGTCAAAAGTCCTGATCAACTCAACATCAGACATGTCCTTGTAGTTTACGTCATTCACTCTTAGAAGAATAAAAGAATCGCTGCAGACTGCTTTTTTTGGGGATACAGACAGCAAGTGAAAATGAAGTTCAATATGCATCTTGTTCAGTATTTGTCGGTCTTCGTAAGAACATACACTCAGAGGATTTTACCCGCAATATCTGCGGATCACTTGACATTCTTCCTAAACCCGTTAAGCATCGCAATGTGTCTGTGTGATACGACAAAACAGCCCAATTGTAACTCGTTTAAGTTTTTTTTATTACTATCTGCAAATTAAAAATCAACGTTAGCTTCCATGCAGGTCAGCAAGCATCGCAAAAGTACATCAATAACCCAGAGTAACCGCTTGCTTCGTGAACACAAAATACTCTTAAATTACACTGTCAGACTAAAGCGTTCAGTCTAACGAATTGCTAGGTGTCTTAATAAAACTGAGTGAATGATATTAGCATAGCTAAGTCTGACAAAGCTACATTGCTATTAGCTAAACTCTAATGAATGCGGCGTTTCCGTTGCGAACTGATTTTTATTAGCAGTTTGTGTCATTGTCCGCTGATAGCTACGTACTTGGCAGCAAGGTCCTTGTGAGATCCGGTTGAATTCATCAACTGTGCAAGCTCCTGTCTCACTTCGGCCGCCATCGTCGCGAAATGTGTTGCTAAAAATATGTCAACAACAGCCGGTTTGCTAGCCTCTCTTCTCTGCGCGTGTGCGGACTGGAAGTTCGTGCGCGACCTGAGCCGTCGGTGACGCACGCCGTCCGTACCTCCCTACGAGTCACATGAGCGCGCACGCTGAACGCCTCTGACGCAAGGGACTAACCCTGACTACCAACCAGGAGAGACTGCACTTTCAAGTGCAGCTGTAATTTGTCCATATACAGGTAAAATGTCTCCCACAAAAGTTTTTTTTTTCTCTGTAGTTGCAGTGTCTGATGCTGTTTCTGGATAAATAAATTAAAAACAAGGGGCAATTAATGCCAGAAAATATGACCAGGACTAAAACCATGCCCACATCATAATTAAGTGGATCTTTCTTTTTCTTTTTCTTTTTTTTGGAAAAAAATGGTAGGACTAAGTGAGGAGATCGAGCAAAGACCGAGCACACGGTATGACCAATACGTCATCATAAATGTTTTGGAGTGTCCTTGTTGGTACTATTTCTATACTTTCATGGGTTTTAAAGTGTACATTGTAATTCTTTATGAAGAAAACCTGCTTAATATCACCGCTATTTCGAATTCATATATTTCTAAAACGCGTTTCAGATTTGTGACGACGTTAATTACATTTCTATTATGAGTGAAAACCGCGCTGCACCTTTAAACAAAGTGTCACTGTGACGTCGGACGTGGAGGGCGTGGCCGCTCTGTGAAATGTCAGGGAGGAATGGCGCTCGGCGCGGTATTTTGAACAATCGCCTTTTCCTTTCCTCGCTTCACCTGGAAACGCTGCCCAGCGTTGAAATCTCGGGTAAGCACGGCTGCATATCGGCATCCTCTACGCTTGACTGCAGCGTATCCCACCGGAAGCTGCAAAGTTGAGGATGTAAATAATGTTGAGATATAATGTTGTGCTAGCTAGCTCGGGTTAGCCAGCTCAGCAACTTCGCTAGTACAGTCAGTTTGTCCTGCCCGCTGGGCTGGCTTCATGAAGCTGCTGCTACTGATCATAAAGATAGCCAGGAAGGCGCAGTCACCATAGGAAGGATCATGTACAGTAAGGTGAATGTTTAAACAATTTCGGGACATAGGGAACACTTTTTTTCAATGTAGGATATTTTGTGAACCGTCTGGTTGGTTAACTTGCCATAAAGTAAGCGCTTCAGCTGGACAATGACAGGTTACGGTCGGTCTAGTGACGCGATTTTTGTTCTTTAAAGCGACTGACCTGTTAATACAAGATGTGTAAATTATTGCTGATGAGCACAAGTCGAGTCAGACTACACGGTGGAGCCTGTTTTATTGAAACACACAGTTAGAGCAGCTTGAACTGGGAACTGTAGCAGTCCAAGCTGGCGTGCTTCTAAATGGATTTCTCAGGTGACAGGAGCAATTAATGAAAGCTAGCTTTGTTTACACTGTCAGCGTGTAGAAAGAGTGTACCGCATCGCCAAGTGCACATTTCCAACAAGTTTCTCATTAATTTCCAGGCCTTGTTTCTAGGTGTTTTTTTTTTCTTTTTTTTTTTTTTTTTTTTTTAAAACGAGTTGTCTCTATAAAAGTCGACTGGGGGGGAGAGAGAGAAAATGAAATGGACAGTGTTAGCCGGAGAGCTAGCCGAGTTGATGACGAGGTAAAAATGGCGGATCTTTCGAAATCCAACTCCGGCCTGAAATAGTAACGCGGCGAGCTTGACGCTTCCCCCCCCCCCCCGCCGTCTTTCAGCCCGAGCGACATCGCGTCTCGGGTTGTTTTTAACGCGGCCCGCGACTGTCGGCTGCCCTTCCAGGCTCCGGGGGAAACACTTGGAGCAGCGAGTGCGTCTGTGTGGAGTAAATACGGGGCGGGAGGGACGGCGGGTGGCGGGGGGTTCATGTGTGAGCGTTTCGCTGGATTAACGTGGAGCAGAGTGCGGCAAAGACAAAGGTACGCCGGAGATGAACGGCGCGGCCTAGCGGACCCGCCGTCAGCTGTCAAGCTTCTGTCAAGACCCGAACGAGCCTCCAGCTCGTCACTGCGCTCGTTTCATCTTCCCTCCCTTTACAGGTCAAGTTCTTAAAGCGGGCATTTTTGGTGTCAACTCCCCCGCTAGCCGTG
Organism: Poeciliopsis turrubarensis; assembly: GCA_010277015.1. Taxonomy (NCBI): domain Eukaryota; kingdom Metazoa; phylum Chordata; class Actinopteri; order Cyprinodontiformes; family Poeciliidae; genus Poeciliopsis; species Poeciliopsis turrubarensis. Next base: position 136,131 of record VMRN01000096.1, read on the forward strand.
GCTTGGCTAGCTTTATGGTTGTTTGACCCCCGTTAATGAACCGTCCTCTTAATTTCGTCCCCATTGTTTTGGTTTCAGTTACCATGGCAAAGCAAGGGAGGCTCTTTGGGTTGCGGCGTGCTTTGCAGAAGAAAAATGAGCAGATAAATGCATTCAACGGGCAAACGAAGTGTGACATCTAAAGGCAAAAGCTGTAGGATGTGAATGTAAAATACATCTTTGATAGAAATGGGGTTTATGAGAAATGAACTGCCAAGGTCTCGGTCCTCAATAAGCGCATCTCTGCTCATATCTAACACCAGTTCCAGCATTAAATGTTCATTAGAACTTAAAGTTTGTGTGTCTTTGAAGATGTGTTGTTGTGCCATCACCACATGACTTGACAACAATATTATTGATTATCGCTGTAAGTTATGGGATAATTTATCGTCCGGCAAAGTTTATTACCATGACATTGCACCAATAAAATAATGATAATGATAATTTAAAAAAAAAATGGACATGTTTCTTTCTTGGGTATTTTATGGATTTGTTTCATTGGAGACTTGTATTCCATTCAGTTTTGAAACTTCTCATTTTTGACACGTCTACTAGAAATTTTTTTTTTAATTATTATTTTGTTTTTTTAGGCCTAACAGAGAACTAAGACACAGCAAGCATGGATGTGGTGTCACCGGAGCTCAACAGTCTCCTTCCTGATGAAATCATGGATACGGAGGACGTAGAGGAGGTCCCTCCCTCCCAGCTGGAGCCCCCTCATGATGACACGTCTGTCCCCATGGAAACAGACGCTCCCGCGACATCGGAAAGCTTAAACATCTGCTCCAACGCCGCTCCGGCGGAGCACGTCCAGGCCGTGACCACCGCTGCAGACTCCGCCCCCGGGAGTCAGTCTTCCGTCACGACCTTGTTCGCCGTCAAGCCCGCCTTGGCTACTTCCACAGCTGCGACCAAAACCACAGACAGCCTCACCGGGACGACGGTTTCCACGAGCGGCACGCAGAAGCTCGCGACTCCGTTCGCCTTTTCTGCCGCCAACCACCAGATCATCCTGAACAAGGTGGCCTCGGCTCAAGCCACGGAGGCGGCGAAAGCTGCGGCTGCGCCGGCCCAACTCATCAAGCAAGAAGGGCAGAAACTTTTGGTCACGACGATAGGGAAGTCGGGGCAGCAGATAGTGCTCCAGTTGCCCCACACGGGCAGCAAGCCCGGGGTTTCACAGACTTCAGGGGACGCGAAGTCTCCAACGCCGCAGTTCAAAGTGGTGACTATTGGGCGAGAGCTGAAACCAGTGGTGGGGAGCACTGGCAACCAGGTGACCACGTTACAGGCCCAGCAGCTGAAGACCATGCAGGTAATAATCCTTAGTTTGTGTTCATGACACAATAAATGAAAGGAACAACCACTGAGGATTTAACATGACTACTGATGTATCGATGACCTGCATTAGCCAGTTTCACACTCTGAATTCTGGTTGGAGAATAAAAGCCTGTCCTTTTTTCACCCGAGTGGTGAATGCACTGAAACATGATGTCTGAAACAACCGACTGAACACGAGGCAAAGTTTGCTCTACTGTCACTAACTCCGTTTCCATTACAAATGTGCACAAAACCTTGGTGATGTTCTGTCAGTTGTGAAAAAGCACAATTGTCCAGTTGCTGCGTTTCCATTAAATAGGAAACGCAATGGAAATCACATCTGAATTAACGTTTCTTCATGCAAGTCATTGAACATATCGTCCTCCTACTGCATGCTGTCGTCTTCTGTTTCTTTTAGTAACATCCGGTTGTTGTTGATAAGATTCGTGTGTTGCGAAAAAATGGTTTCCATTGTAGTTTTGCCAAATTTGCTAATTTCGATAAATTCAACAAAAACAAAACTTCCTCCGACCACAAATTTTTTTTCATCCCAAAATTGTCATGTTTCCGTTAAGCAAATTTTTTATCATAATTCCAATTTGCGCAATTTTATGATCAGTCGAAACGCTACTACTGAGGCGTCTATAAAGGCTGCATGGCTTCCCTCTCTCTTTCTCTCTCTGTTTACCTACTTTCTATCCCACATCACTTCTCCATTACAGTTTTTATTGATCGTAAAAAAAATATCCAGCCCGACCTGGTCTGATTAACTTCTGCACCCGAGATATTTTCTTTATTTCCTCAACAGGTTAAGCTATCTACTACTCTAATTAGATTAGCACAGGTTCATGCAGCATTCTGCGTGCACCACAGACGCCCGACGCGAACCTGACCATCAAGCAAATAATTCTGGTTCGGGCCATGAATCTAAACTCTATTCTCTATTAAGCATCTTCTCTTCTCATGTGCTTTACATGTTCTGTTTTGTAAATAATGTTTCACACGCACAAAGGTTTAGTAGATTGCAGACCTGGCTGGTACAGTAACCATAGACCGGGTTATGAATCATAAGAGGTTACAGAAAGTCTGTAGATCCCTGTTAAGATGCCAGAAGTTTGTGAGTTGCAACCTTCTCCCATGCTGTGCGACTCAGCTGAAAAGCAAACGACTCTTAGAGGAGGGGAAGAAAAAGCAAAAACTGCAACAGCCTGTTAGCATGAGGGTGTGCACCCTTATGCTAATACTTGTTGGCCTTTTAAATCAGCCATCTTTGGTTGGAGCCAATCGGCATCTCGACTTTGAAATATTTTCCAACTTTACCCGGCAACAGCTCTCCACAACTCTGATTGTGAGGACAGTTTGTATCCAAAGCCTCTTCATTATTATTATTGTTATTATTATTATTATTATTATTTTTTTTAATTGCTCGTGTCCTTTAGATCCCCAAGAAAACACCAGCATCCTCAACTGCTCCAATCAAGTTCATAATCACAAAGACGGTCAACAGCAAAGGCCTGAGTCCTCAGACGTCGGTGACTCCTGTTATCGCAGGTAAGCGTCTCCTCTGACGCCAGGACTGCCTGCTGCATTCAATGCATGTCTGCTTGGTTAATGCCCCGCGGTGCGTTTCCAGGGCGCGTGGTGACACAAACGTCTCCGGTGATGTCGCCGAAAACCATCACGCTGTCCGAGCCCCACAACACTACGATCCAGAGCATTCCTGGCAAAAAGATCGCCATCTCGCCTCTGAAGACTCCCAGCAAGGTGAGCTGCTGGGAGATCTGCTGGGTTCAGTGTGTTCAGGCTGAGGATGGTGCTAAACGCCGAGCTCTGAAGCCCGGTCAGCTGACGGTGCTTTTAGTTACTGGTCACTGTATTGATTATTCTGGTGATTGATTGATTAATCAGATGTAAAAATTGGCACATTCTGCAGATTTTTCATCTGACCACATATGCTTGTTTAATTTGGAATTGGAAATGCGTAACAAATTGCAAATAAGATCATTTAATTTGATAACTGGATGGTAAAAGGTGCTTAATAGGAGAGGTTGTTTTGTTTTTTGTTGTTTTACGCGACAGGGTTTCCCCCTGAAAACTTGCGAGGCCTGGTGGTTGGGGCGCAGGCAGTTAGTCATCCAGAGTCCCGTTGTGTTTTTGAGTTAAAAAATGTCTAAAGTTGACAGGAAATTTGAAAATATCACTTGACAATTACATGTTATTGGAAGATCAATATCTGAACACCAGCTATAAAGTCTTAAAAAAATGCAGACATAAAAAAAAAAAAACTAAAATAAATGAGCAATGCTAAGCCTGGTGGGGGCATAAGTAAAGCCTGGTGGCCCGCCAGGCTGATAACGCACTGGAGGAAACCCCGCACGATTACTGAATTAATTGTCGATTAATTGTTAACTTGAGTATAGAGACTCAAAAAAGATCAGTTGCTGAAAGAAAAGCACACTCAGAGCAGTAATCAAACTAAAATTGTGCAAAACATGTCTGCATTTTGCTTTGAAGATTTCAAAAGTGATCTTTCCGTGTGAAAGCTCAAATCTCAAGTGCATATTTTGAGCTTCACTTGCTTTAAATTGTGAAAAAAGACTAAATCTTTTGGTAAGCACATTTTGCTATCCAATTATTAAAACACTAATCAACAGATCAGCTCTTCACAGTGTTGATGTTAAGTAAAGCAGAAAGTAAAGTAAGTTTTCTTTTTTTTTTTTTTTTAGCTAAAATTATCAAGAGTACGCTAAAGGAATGCTATCATTGCATTTTATGCAATACAATATTCATATATATATATATGTGTGTGTGTGTGTACCTCAAGATAAGTCGCTTTTGTATTCAGAGAAAACCTAGCTTAGACGCTGATATGTAAATATTTAATCTGCATGTTATTTGTGTCGTCCAGGTAACAGTGGTGTCTGTGGCTTCCCCGCCGTCCAACACCAGTCAGAAGTCGGTAGCTCTGCCCGTCAATGTAGCACTTGGCCAGCAAATTTTTGCAGTCCAGCAGTCGGCGCCTGCATCTCCGGTCAAGGTGGCCACCAGCCAGACGACGGCGCAGGTGAGGCCGCCTGCTGCATGTCTGCAGGATCCTCTGCTCTCTCTTTATTCCAGTTATCGGTTTTCTGCTCAATGACCCCGCATTCATTCGCCTGAAAACCTCGTTCTGTTGTTTCTTTCTGAACCGCCTCAGAACATTAAGCCTGTCCAGTCCGTTGCCGTGGGAGGAGTGGGCGGCTCCCAGTTAAAGACCATTATCCCTCTGGCCACCCAGCCGAACGTGCAGCAGATTCAGGTGCCGGGAAGCAGGTTTCACTACGTCCGCCTCGTCACGGCGACCACGGCCAGCGCAGTGGGCCAGCCCAGCACTCCCAACACCAGCTCAGTGCCCACGGGTAAACGCTACACTCCTTCTGCTTCCTCTGCTAATTCAGAGCTAGCTTTCTTGTGTTCGCAGGAAATGGGGGTGAAACGATTAATCGCGATGAATCGACTATTGAAATGATCGTTAACAGATTCGGTAATCGGTTAATCGTTAACTGGAGAATACAGTTAACAACTGCATTTAAGAATTGCAAAGGGAATTTAAATATTTATTTGTATTTAAAGTGTTGTTAATATTTTATAAAAGGCTTAAATGGTCAAATAAAAAATCTGCAGAATGTGCCAATTTTTGTCTTATCTGATTAATAGGCAATTAATCAATTACTAAAGTAATAGTAATAAGTGCCTGGACTTTACAGTGTGTGTGTTTTATGTTTTCCAGGTAAACCTCTAGTGGTGAACACCGGAGCGGTCAGGATGTCGGTCCCAGTCGTCCAAGCACAGACAATGAAACAAGTAAAGCAGACGCTGTGTGGTCGCTGGTTTCTGGGGGGGGGGTTTGTTGTGTGCGGAATGTTCCTAAGCTGTCCTCTTGCATTCTGCTGCCTGTAGGTGGCGCCTAAGCCCTTGACATCTGCACCACAAGTGGTCACCGCCACTCAGACGCAGCAGCGGCTCATCATGCCCGCCACCCCTCTGCCCCAGATCCAGCCCAACTTCACCAACCTGCCCCCAGGGACCGTCCTCACATCTGCCCCCGGTGGCAGCAACGTGGGTTACGCAGTTGTTCCAGCACAATACGTCACACAGGTCGGCACTGCTTTTCTTTATTGATTTTCTTGAAGCATATAGAGAACATTTCTGATGTGGGAACGTCTTCTGCTGCAGCTCCAGCAGTCACAGTTTGTGACCCTCGCCAGCAGCTCTAGTTTTCCTGCGTCCAGCAGCATCCAAACTCAGGCCAAACTGCCTTATAACGGGTAAGACGGGAAAGCTTTTATTGTATTTGACTTTTATACTTATTGTTTGTAGATTTACTCTGTCTCTAATGATGTTAGGCGCCGTACTTGTTCTCTTTGATTTTTCCGTGTTGTAATATAATCCGTTGCTTTAAAGCGTGTCGGCAGCAGAGACGACCTCAAGACCCAGAAAACCTTGCAACTGCACCAAGTCACAGTGCCTCAAGCTGTAAGTCTGACTGGTTTTGCTCCGTTACCGTGGTAGTGGGACGTGTGTTCACTGTCAGGGTTCATCCAACATCCTGGAAAGTGTCGAATTGGCTTTCATCACTTTCAAGATCTGGAGAAGGAAGAATGAGTGAGGGAAAAAAAAGTACACAATAATGGTTAATTATTATTATTTTTTTTAAATGAATTTTTACATTGAATCATAATGAGATTTTTATGTTTAAATTGCCTCATCACAAGATTAACGTTTTTTCATCATGATCGTGGTTTTTGACGATCGATTACTCGCACAACAAAGTAATATGATGTCCAATTTCAATTCTAATGAATTTGATTTTTTTGTAATTGCAATTTTGTTTTGATGTCATAATGCATTTTATTTATGGTTGCAGGTGTGTGTGGTTTTTATGTTAGTTTAATTTGTAGTTTGTTTGTTTTTTTTTTTTTTGTTTTTTTTTAACTTTAGGATATGTGAAATGTTTCCCAGTCTTAAGTGTTGTTTACTAAATGAATGTCTTTTTGGTAAAGAGAGCGAACATGCATTATCAATGCATCCATATTATATTACATTACTTTTTTTTAGGTGTTCCTCTGAAAATTATGTAATATGGTAATAATTGTGAGTTTATTGCTTTTTTTTTTTATTTATTTATTTTGCAAACAAGGTCCAAAACTTTGGATTTAAATGATGCCAACTCCCACCTGCAGGTGGCAGAATTTCTTTACTTCTGCTGCCTCAGACTTGATGTTGAGTTCTTAAGACAGGTTTAGCAGAGGTGCAAAGCATCAAAATGAAGTTCTCTCATGTTTCCTCCCTCAGGTACTGTGACTGCTTTGCAAACGGAGAGTTTTGTAATAACTGTAACTGTAACAACTGCTTCAACAACCTGGAGCATGAAACGGAACGACTCAAAGCCATTAAGGTAGTTTCCAGGTTTGGCATACTGTCGCTTAAACCGTTTGATGGATACTGAGAGGTAGTTTTTTTTTGTTTTTTTTTCTTTTGCAGACCTGCTTGGACAGAAACCCAGAGGCCTTCAAACCTAAAATTGGCAAAGGCAAAGAGGGCGAGTCGGACCGCCGGCACAGCAAAGGCTGCAACTGCAAGCGGTCGGGCTGCCTGAAGAACTACTGCGAGTGCTATGAGGTCTGTGTACCTCTGTTTCATTCAAAAAAAAAAAAGAAAAAAAAAATCTCTTTTTTTTTTTTTTTCTTCTCCTTTTTAATGAAGTTTTTTCTCATCTTGAAGGCAAAGATCATGTGCTCGTCCATCTGCAAATGCATCGGTTGCAAAAACTTTGAGGAGAGCCCGGAGCGGAAGACGCTCATGCACCTTGCGGACGCGGCAGAAGTGAGGGTCCAGCAGCAGACGGCAGCCAAGACCAAACTGTCCTCACAGATCTCAGACCTGCTGATGAGGACGACTCCCATTATATCAAGTGGAGGCGGGAGGTACTCGAAACACTCCCGTCCTTTTCTAACGTTTACTTAAATAGAAATGCAGCTATCAGTTTATTTTGGGGTTTTTTTCGTCATTTCATATCCAAAGTCGGTTTTAAGAACTATAATATATGAAAATGTACAGTTTAAAAATGTTTGTTTTGAGCCTTTCTGCTGCGATCAGTCGTTAACTTAATTGAAAATTGAAGTGAGTCGCCATTATAAGATCTATCAGAAACGGCGTTCCTCAGGGGTGTGTTCTTGCCACCCTTCTTCTCTAGCGCAATCCAGGAGTGATGGACGTTCCATCTAATCAAAATCCATATCGTCACCTTCGTAAAATAATGGAAGGCAGTTTAATTTAAATCTTTATCGCCTAGCCTGCAGCTGCCACTGCAAAATGACATCGTCCATCTTAAAATCAACACGAATAAACATGCCGTTTGGCTTAAACCTCTGTCTTTTCTTTCCTGCCGCAGGCTGCCGTACACGTTCGTAACGAAAGAAGTGCTGGAAGCGACGTGCGAGTGTTTACTAGAGCAGGCCAAACGGGCCGAACAGACTCGTCAGCCCCAGGCGGAGGCGGAGAGGGCGATCCTGGAGGAGTTCGGACACTGCCTCATGAGCATTATCAGCTCTGCCGGGAAAGCTAAAACAGACTGCGCCTCCATCAACTGCTAGGCCCAACTCTTCTGGCTCTCTGTCCCGCAAACTCTTGGACAAGGAAGAGCCGGACCATCTGGCTGCTCTCCGGAAACGCTGAAAGCGGAGAGATCCTCCAGACCGCCGGAGTTAAGCTGCATTAACAGACTTGAGCTAGAAAACAAAAGGACAGAGCACACTGCCTCCGAAACATGAACTTCAGCCCGATTTATTGCCCTCTAAGGGCTCTCCGGATCTCTCCTCTCCTCTGTTTTTGTTTTGTACACTCTATTCTTTTGCCATCCTGACATTTTCCAAGAACTGTTTTAAATGTCAACAGTTTATCTAAGTTCATCAGTCGACGAACTATCTTTTTTATATTTATTTTAACAAATCTTTGTAATCAAGTGTGAGTGTTAATATGCAAGGTTTAGAGCTCTGCAGTCTGTCGATTATTAACCGAGGCTAGGCTAAGCTATTCCAGCAGAAGTAAGTGGAGATTTTCTACAGATGTACAGAGAGAGAAGGATAGAGAGAGAGAGCCCTCCTCGTAGCAGCTGAACACACTCGGGACTGATAGAGTTCCACATTTTCCCCAGGTGCTCTTTTGTGCTTCATTAAACGCATACTGCTCATGAACTCACAGCTGACTTGAGAAAACATTACATCCATATGACCGACCGTTCCTGCGTCTCATAATGACAAATTACCGGGATGTGCACCAGCTGTTTTCGTCCGACTTCAAATGTAGTTTTAACCCTCCCGCGGTAGTAAAAAGAGTAAATTAACACCCTTCGCGTGGTCCGGCGGGCTCGCACTAATGATGTGTGCGGTGCGTGGTTTCGGGAACTGGCGGTCGTCTCGCATCAACTCGGGAGGCACGGCTGTGGCGTCGGCTGCAAACGACACACCGCTGGCTTTGCTCGCACGCTGACGCCAACGTTAAAAAGCGCGACGGACCCGGGGAGGTCAAAAGCAACAGGCCCTCACTGCTCAGAAACCCAGAATTCAAACAGAACTTTGCAACATTAGACCCAAACTGAAAATACAGTCAGCAGGTTAAAGTCATACTGGACGTTCGCAGCCGAGATGACTTTTGTTCCGGTTTTTTTTGGAAGGAGCTTCCCAGGTTTACTTGCTGCATTTGTTAAAGAAAAAAAAAAAAAAAACGTATAAACCCATGCCACCTTCCACAAACAGTCTATTTTAGGGACGCACCGATATGAAAATTTTGGCCAATATCGATATTAACCTTGCTGTTATGGTTGATTAACATGGCTTCTCTACTTCACCTATGCAGCCCTCAATCCTGCCCTGCAGGAATATGTCATGATAATTTCTAAGCATCATTTACATATTTGATACGGTTCATATTTGATTATATCTGAACTGTTATAACACTTCATAACTCAATCAATAACTTTTTCTCTGGGACTAATTCAATTTCTACCATCAGTACAACCCCTCCTCAATTAGTAGTTCCTCTTTTCTTTTTTTTTTGTATTGCTTTGCAAAATTGCTTGCTTGTGCTTTGCTTCAACTCCTCTCTCATACCATTCCATGTACGCTCCACAAATTGAAACACATAATCCTCCTTGCAGTATGAACAGTGTTGTCTTTTTGTTAATTAAGTTGACCTCTGAAGTTGTACCTCCTCTTCTCCGTCACTAAACATTTGTTGAACGTTTCCAGGAAGTAAACCGATTCTTGTTTGAAACGCAAGAACTGTTTTCTATTTAGTCACGTCCCATACTTTTTTTGTGCTTGGTTTCAAAAAGAGCTCGTGTTCCCTAAAATGCAGATTGTTAGCTTTTCTGATTGAGTATATTATAATGGTTATAAGTTGGTTTTTTTTTTTTTTTTTATAAGTGTTATACCCTGAACTTCCACTCGACCAAAATGAGGGCGTATTTCTTGAGGTCATGTTGAGTTTTTTTGCCTTTTCAGGTGTGGTAATATCAGAGATGAAAACAAGAGGGGCCTTGTGATTAAGTATGTGACGTGTTTTGCCCAAAATTGAAATTTTCTTTGCTAGTTTTGATATATCTTACTTCATTTGGAAATTCCAGCAGATTTTATGGGCCGGTGTCACACAGAGGCGCTTCATTTCATATAGTCTCACCCGCTTCAATATGATCAATTTTTTTTTTACTATTGTATGTGCAGAAATATTGCGATTTTAAAATTACACATGCTGAGGTCTCGTGTCGCCCTGGGTGGTCTCCCATGTCAGAAATCGCCAATTGTTGAATTTTTGTCTGCGTTTGAAACACTTCAATTTATAAGAACTATTTTTATTCCATTTTTACAAGAAAGTCCCCAAAATCAGGTTCATATGCAGTCACCATTGTATGTAGTTAACAGGGTGCAACACACTCTTCCCCACCAGGTCAGAATGTTTGCACGTGTCAAAGTGAAAAGCAAGAAGCTTGTTTGCTGAATATTTAATTTTCCGATGCCACCACTTGATGGCAGTGTTCTGCCAGTAGCGGACCGACAGTACAGACGACTACGTCACCGCGCAGCTCACAATGATACGTTGATGATATCAATTAAATTACGCTTGGTATGCGAGCCTTTCTTCGATGAATTATAATAACTCATGAAAAAACTTTTCTTACAATTAAAAAAAAAAAAAAAAGAAACGGAACACCGGCATGACGCGTCTCGGCACATTCCAGCCGCTAGGTGGCGGTAGCGGCAGAAAGTGAGTAAGTTAGAGCTGCGGGTGGGTGGCGACACCTTCTTGGTTGGTTCGCTGCTGACAACCATTAATCCACAGTAGAAGAAGAGGAAGGCGGAAAACGACGTCTTGGACAACGTGCAGCGGCAGCGTGTTGGAGGAGTCCGAGAGTTTTTCTTTCTGCCTGGGTATTAAAACGTTTAGTTGTCATTTCTTCGCTTATTATGTGCATTTTAAGCACGTTTGTGTAAGAGACTCTAAATATTCCTCAACATTGAATTAATTAGAACATTGCATGTTAAAACATTTGATCTCATTTTGTTTTCCAGAATGTTAATGAAGAGGAGCTGATTTGTCATCCTTACAGGTACATATTGTCATCCGGTTATGTTTCTGCCATGTGCATCGCTGTTGTCCCAATGATTATATCAATCACTACCCATCTGACCCATACATATGCATGTATGGGAGAGATTATGGATAATGACCAAAATGAGGGTGTTTTTTCTAAGGTCATGTTGAGGTTTTGCCTTTTCTATACCAGTTAACATTTCCTCATTGTTGTTCTTTCAGAGTTGGCCTGGTTTGCAGAATACAGAGTTGGAGATGAGTCACTGGACATCTGGGTGGTGTCAACACGACCGCCCCTTTCAAAAATTGACCACTTTGTCTTTTGTTTTTCCGTGTAATTTAGCAAATAAATTTTGAAGTAGACACGGTGTGAGAGTTTTTCTTTCCCCCAAACCGTCTGTGCCTTTTTCTAAAGGGTGTCTGTTAAAAGCGAATAAGCCTCAAGTACACAATATTTAACATGAAAATGTCTTGAAATAATAATTCTTCCTTTGTTATAATAATCAGACATTGAGTATTTGGATGATTTATGTTGATTTAAACAGAATTAACATTTTCATTGGCAAACCTTGAAACGTATCTAGTTTTTTTATTTCTGTCATTTTTGGAAAGTTTATAAGGTAGTATTGCTAGTTTTTAAACATTTGTTTATATTTATTCATTAAATACAAGAAATGTACGGAAAACTCAAATAAAATACTTTAAGACGCATTTTTTATCAAGAACAGCTGCTCTTGTCGAAATCAGCATGAGATATCCTAGCTTCTTCGCTCGCTAGCAAAGGGAAGACGGTGCGGTTCGTCGACCCGGAAGCCGGCGTTCTTCTTCGTGGGAGGAGGTTGTTGCTTAGTGCCACGTTGATGGAGACCAGTGGGGACGTGGAAACCTGTCCTGAGAGTCCGCAGCCGGGACCCGGTAGCCCGTTCCTCTGCCTACACACCCGTTATTCACCGGAGCAGACTCGAAACGGGAACTTCCTCAGGCCGGAGGCTGCGTGTGTTTGTTTCGTTGTTGCGTTCATGTGAGGAGCGGTTCGGAGGGGAAGGTAAGCCGCTTTAGAGAAGTAATAAGATCTCAGTCTGCGAGTGTGTTGGTCTGCTACTGACTTTCATTGCATATGTAGCTACTACGGCACTCACTGATAAACAGGTAACGCTCTCGCGGACAGCTTGTGGGGTTGACAGTGACACGCGGACTGCGTTTCAGCAGCAATGTTCCCACTCTTTAAAGCTTTTTGCTATCCTGCATCAGCTGTTAGCTTCCTGATGTTAGCTCGGGTGTTTATCCCTGCGAAGTCAAGCAAGATTCTCAATTTCTTGAGAGAAATCCGCTTTTTTGTGAAATTCCCCCCGCTGTCACTTAATATGAATCACAGAGGCAGTGTGAAAACGAGGCCTGTCTGTTATTCTGTAACTAAGCTGTTCTAGAATCAGACTCAACTGTGAAAAACATGCCACATATTTCTAAAGTGTCATTGAAGCCGTGCTAGGTTACTACTGTCTCTTTACGGACAAATCAGATTCTGGAAGATCAGTATAAACAATTTTGTGCAGCAGGAGCCATTCAAACCGGTCCCATTTCAAACTTTTCAGTGTTCACTATTGTTTCTGAGAATATTCACACTGTGTCAACGCTCTTTTTGTTGCATCCATGCACATTATCAGGATTGGGAAGAGCTAAAAAATGGTCCCATGTTCAGCCTGCTGCATCTGTTCTGCTTCTAGAATGATTAACTCTGAACAGCAGTGTTACTACAGTCTGCTCATCTACAATAGTTATCCACCTTGATCTTATAATGGTCTGCAGACTTCACACAGATTTTCGTGAAAACAAAAATCTGCTGTGATTAAATGAAGAAGCGGTAGAGTAGCCGACGATTTGCACTCAAGTGGGAGCTAAATGAACATATTTCTGCTGAAGTAAAACTAATAAGTGTCCATCTAATAAATGACTCAAGTGGGGATGAAGAAAGTACAAAAATCTACTGAAGTACTGAGTAACATTGTATTTAACATGTTATAATGACAAAAAATATTATGTCATATACTTATTCTGGTATTTTAAAGGCTAAAATAAAAATACAAAAAAAACATACCAATACAAAATATGATTTAAAAATGATTTTTCTTTCCTTTTTTGCGTATAAACAATAGGTCTTCTCACTTTAGCTTAAACAGCAGGTGTGTGTGTATCTGATGCGTTTTTTTTTGGCTCCATGTGCTACTCAGAGAGGGTAGAGTGTGCAGAAATCTTCACTGGGGGAATAAAAGATGTTGGGAGAAAAGCTGCATGACGACCCACCCCTCCCAACAAACCAGCACAGCTTTCACCAGTTCTGTCATAATTTTAATATGTCACATTCTAACAGTTTTTTTTTTGTTTGTTTTTTCAGGATGAAACTCAAAGAGATCAGCCGCACAGCCATTCAGAGCTGGAGTCCAGCTCAGCACCACCCGATCTACCTGGCAACAGGTTTGAGCCTAATAATGAAAATAAAGGGATTTAAATTGATTATTTTTGCCTTTTGACACCAAAAGGTATAAAAAAGAAAGTTGTTCTTGAATATAAGTGAATCTTGGAGTCTCGGTTGCCATGGTTTGTGTAAATGACTTGCTTCCGTGGTTTTATCGCTATACTTCTCTGGTTCTGTCTGTGCAGGAACGTCCGCCCAGCAGCTGGACGCCTCCTTCAGCACCAGTGCCTCCCTGGAGATCTTCGAGTTGGACCTGGCTGATCCGTCTCTGGACATGAAGTCATGCGGCAGCTTCTCTTCCGCTCACAGGTGGAGAAGAGTTTCTCTGTTTCTACTGTTTTTGTGTGTGTGCGTTTTGCCCTTTCTCCTCTCACACGTTCACTTCTTTTTTTTTTTTGCTTCCCACAGATATCATAAACTGGTGTGGGGCCCCTCTGGCATGGATGCTCAGGGCCACCCGTCCGGCGTGCTGATCGCCGGCGGGGAGAACGGCAACGTCATCCTGTACGACGCCGCCAAGATCATGGCCGGAGAGAGTGACGTCATCGTGGCCGAGAGCGTCAGGCACACGGGGCCAGTGAGGGCCCTCGACATCAACCATTTCCAGGTATGTAGCCTTCCGGCCCCGAGAATTGTTTTTGTCTAAATTATTTCCCTTTTAGCTCCAATGGAAAAAAATATTAATGCTTTTTAATCTTTTTCACATTACTTTTTTAAATATAAAATCAAAAAAATTAATTCAAGAGAGAGTCTGTCTTGGAAAAACAGTGTCTTCAGTCAGAGGCTTCTTCAAGTTCGCTGTAACATAGACTGTAACAGGGGATCTTTCCTTCCCACAGCCACCACAAGCCACAAAAAATCTTTTGAATTAATATGAGCGACAGCAACATTTCATTTGGGATCAATAAAGTATTTTTTGAATTGCAAAAAATACTTTTGCAATTATTTTTTTGACATTTTAAGTGAGAACTTGCTAAATTGCCTCAATAAGCTGTCATTCAATTAGGCATTGAAATGAGTTCATTAGTTTCCATTTTGATGATCAGTCATTCATAATGTATTTTATTTATGGTTTCGTTTGTGTTTTTTCTGTTTCCTTATGATTTATTGCTTTTGGGTGTCATGTTTCACCTTGGATATTTTAAAACGTCTTCCAGTTTCAGCGTGGAGAGTTCTGAACAAAATCCAAATTAAATTCCGAACAAGATTTGAACAAAAGTGTTCTGAACTGTGAGAGAACGAACTTGCATTATTCAACCCGTATCAGTGTTTTACTTGATAATGGTCTCAAAATAATAAATTCCGCGACACATTTTTTAGTTTGAGTTATGAGCTATTTTTGAAAACCACTTTCCTAGTTGGATGGTTTGTGTCAGTGAAACACACCAATCGAATCAGGTTTTCGATTATCTGAAAACCAACGGGAAAGTTTAAGGGGTATGAAATTTTTCCAAAGTGATTTTTATTCGGACGATTCTCCCTTTTTTTTTCCGCAGTCAAACTTGGTTGCATCTGGTGGGAATGAATCAGAAATTTACATCTGGGACATGAATAATTTTGGCTCTCCCATGACGCCAGGACCTAAAGCGCAGGTACGTTTACGTTTGCAGCATTTTTAGTTTTTATTAATGTCTAACTCAGCTAAAAGTAAAAAATTGCTTTAACACAAGTTGGAAAAAAATGCCACGCTTCACTTTGCAACTGAGATGACCTTCAAACATTATTGTGGAACATGAAGAGCGCCAAATTAGACTGAATAAATAATTCAATTGTCATTCATTTGATAAAACTGGAAATGAAAAAAGAAAATCACTTATTCGTAGATTTCTTTATGTGTTCCTCAAATAACGGTATTGATTTTAAAAACTAGAAATAAATTATTGAATGTTTCTCTACTGAAGCACTTTATGTATTAATCTCATGTTTGAATCAGCCAATCAGATTGCTTTAATCCCGTCTATAATTTAAACTATCAAGTTGACAGTTTAAATCAATTGATGATACGCTTCAGCATAGGAGCATAAAATAATTAATTAAATCATAAAATAATAACATGTAGTCTTTAAAATGAAATCAATGGATTCACATGAGACACATATAATGAATTCTATATTTAGCAAATTATTTCTGTATTTATTTACACTGCAAAAAACTAATGACACATTTAAGTTATTTCAAAAGTAATTTTATATTTTGTAATTTGGCACACTTCACTCTCCATATGGTCTATGTTGAGTCTCCTGACACTCATTCTATCGATTGTATTAAAACATGTCGGGGGGTTTTTTTCTTAAAGCCGCAGGAGGACATCAGCTGCGTGGCGTGGAACAAACAGGTCCAGCACATCCTGGCCTCGGCTTGCCCGAGCGGCAGGGCCTCGGTGTGGGACCTGCGGAAGAACGACCTCATCATCAAAGTCAGCGACCACAGCAACAGAGTAGGTCCTCCGCCGAGCGCGTGCAGAACATCACGGAGCGGGGCTGAAACGATTCATTGCGATTAATCGATTAATGGAACGATCGACTACTAGCTTGGTCATCGATTAATTGTCAACTGGAGTACAGAGACCCAGCAAAGGCCACTTATTTAAACAAAACCAACACATCCAGAGCCGAAACTGAACAAAATAGATTGCAATTAAATGAGTTTTAGCCAAAACTCCTCAAGTTTCAGTTTTAAATTTACTAAAAGAACTGTGTGCTATTGCATTTTAGGCAATACAATCTTATTTAAAAAGGAATTGAATAATTGGTTTATTTGCACTGCTTAATATAGTTCCATTATTGCTTAGGTAAAAAGGCTTAAACGAAACATTTGTAGAATTGTTCATTTTTTTTACATGATTAATTGCTTAATCGTGAGAATAATCGATCACTAAAAATAGCCGTTCGTTTCTGCCCTGTTGTGGAGCGTCTCTCACCCTGCTGCTGTGCTCCCCTGCTGCCTCCAGATGCATTGCTCTGGACTGGCCTGGAACCCTGAAGTGGCCACTCAGCTGGTCTTGGCCTCCGAAGACGACCGGCTGCCGGTCATCCAGATGTGGGACTTGCGATTCGCTTCCTCTCCTCTCAAGATTTTAGAGCACCACACGCGGTAAAAACTTCTCTTTCCTTCCTCTGGAAGGCTTTATTCACCAGTCTTTATATTTAAGCTTTTATAATGTAAAGGTAAACAGAGTCTGTAACGAGTGCTGCATGTCTCTGAGAGTCTTTTTGGTCATTTTTGACGTTTCAGAGTCGGTTAAATCTCCTGTTTGCCTCTAAAGAAAAAGTAACAATTATGCCCACCTTGATGCAGGGTGTTAATCTCTTTAGGCCACACGCTGCCAAATCACACAGAAACATATAACCTACTACACTTTAAGGGGCTGTATTATGTATTTTCCAGCCATTTTATAGCACAGTGAAGTAACTATGTTACTTTGAATTGTTGTAAAAATACTATTTTTTTTTCAAATGTGTCTTAAAAGAAATTTGAACTTTGAAATTTAGCGCTTTGAAATTGGCCCTCTGTCTCTTTAAGAAGCTCCTGCTCTTTCTGAAACTCCACCTTCAGGAAGCCATCGCAGCATGACTCCATTAACTCTTTAACGACGTCTTTACCAGCATTACTCTGAAGTAGCTTCTATAATGAGCTCAGCAGTTCCACCTGGTGTTTGCTAATTGCTGCTGGCTAGTCTGAAGGAGCCGAGTGGCTGTGAAAACCTTTCAGTCTCTTAGAGAGTACTCCCGACCCAGTTGGCCTCATGATGCTGCTCTGTTTTGGGCAGAGGGGTCCTGGCTATCGCCTGGAGCTTGGCCGATCCGGAGCTGCTCCTGAGCTGCGGGAAGGACAGCCGCATCTTGTGCTGGAACCCCAACACAGGAGAGGTAACGCCTCCCCCACTGTCTGTCACGCCGGTTCGTCTGAATGTTCTTCACCTTCTCAGCATTTGGTTCACGAGAGAACAATTGGCCCAAACCTCCAGGTTCTGTACGAGCTGCCCACCAGCAGCCAGTGGTGCTTTGACATCCAGTGGTGCCCCAGGAACCCCGCGGTGCTGTCGGCCGCGGGCTTCGACGGCCACATCGACATCTACTCCATCATGGGAGGCAGCAGCCAGGCGCAGAGCCAGAGGCACGCCGATCAGGTGAGGGCTTCACTATTAAGCCCATCGCAATTTAAACAATGAATCAAATGAACCACATGATAAATGAAAAGAAACTCGATGATTTTCAGCTGTATAAAATTCACACGTAAAATCACGGTAAAATGTTCTAGCTGTGAAAAGCATGACTGCTTCTGCATCTGTTATCATTTCTGCTTTGTGCTGCGAGTTAGTGAGATTTTCAGCACGTCTTTCTTTGCTCTGCTTCAGATCAGCAACTCCTTTGGGAACCTGGACCCGTTTGGGACGGGGCAGCCGCTGCCTCCGCTGCAGCTGCCACAGACCCCCGCTGCTCCGGCTGCGGTCAACCCCCTGAAGAAGCCCCCCAAGTGGATCCGCAGACCAGTGGGAGCCTCCTTTGCCGTGAGTCAGTGAAGCTTCGCTCCGTTATTTAGTGGAAACCGGCATCGTTTACACTCTGTGTTTTTTGTTTTGTTTTCGTTTTTTTCTCGCAGTTCGGAGGGAAGCTGGTGTCGTTGGAGAACGCGAAGCCTCAGCAGCCCGCATCCCACGTCGTTCACGTCAGTCAGGTCGTCACGGAAACGGCCTTTTTGGAGCGCTCCGACCGGCTGCAGGCCACGCTGAGCTCGGGCGGCTTCGTGGACTTCTGCCAGGAGAAGATCAGCGCGGCTGCGAACGAGTTTGAGAGAACAGTTTGGTCCTTCCTGAAGGTAGGAGCGTCGGCCTGTTTCAAAGAAGAGTTTCCAGTACAAACACTGGTTTTTTGTTTTTAAGTGATTTTTGGTTGCTAGGTGAATTTCGAAAGCGATGTTCGCAGCAAGTACCTGGAGCTCCTGGGCTACAACAAAGAGGAGGTCGCCTCCAAGGTGACTGCATTCACATAGCCTGGCTTTAGCTCAAGCTTGTCTGTTCATCTCGACGTCTTGTGATAAATGTGTTTGTGATGTTTACAGATTTCGGCAGCTTTAGAGGAGAAACCTGCTAACGTCCCTCAGGTAGGCTGAAATGCTTAACTTGTATGTTTTAAGGGAATTTTTTTTTTTAACATATTTGGGAGATGTGTCCAGAAAAAAAAATTGTGCTCATTACTCAACTTTTTCTCAGAGCAAAAGCAGCATGGCGTTGGACTAATGCTGCATCTTATGGCCACAGTACCAATTTAGCAGATGGTTGCTAAGCTAGTAAAAAATGCACTAACTTAATTGTTTTAGTAACATTTATTTTCTGCCAAGTAAATAACTGTTATTATTATGATGATAGTTGTGCATCAGCAGGCTTGTGGCTGTGGGTTTGTCAGGTTGTGCAATAAGGAAGTGTTGCAAGATTTCATCTCCTGTTTTTGTAGCTTCAGGATTTTTACTCAGTTGAACAAAAGAGCGAACTGAAATAAAATCCTACTTAACAAACTTCCCAGTTAGAAAGCTAATTAAAATAATTTGCATATAAATCGACATTTAACTTGACGCAGCCATGAAGAGCAGAGAAAATGGTTTTAAGGTCACATTCATGAAGCAAGAAAATTCTAGTAAGGAATAAATATGGGGAGTTTTGTTTTATTTAAAGTCTTCATCTCACTTATTTGTATTTTTGTAAGTAGTTGGATCCATCCATCCACCATTTTTGTGCCTTCATTCATCCAGCAGTCTGTCCACCATTTTTCCCAACCCTTTTGTCTGTTTGCCCATCATTTTTATGTCTGTCCGTCCTTCAATCCATCATTCCATACATTGACTCCTTGTAACAACATGAAACCCAGAGATGTTTCCAACCAATAAAATCAGACATTGGCTTGTTTGTTTCTTCCTTTGTATTTTTTAATTTTTTTTCTCAAATCCTCCGTCTCGTCTCGTCTGAGTCCCGAACTTGTCTGTTTGCTCTACAGCCGGACTTGTCCGCCTCTGCTTCTCCGCTGCCTCCAGCGGAGCTCAGCCTGGCGCCCCCTGCTGACACTCCAGAGGCAGCGTTCGACCTGATCGCTGCCTCAAACCTCCAGCCTGCAGCCGCGCTCCAGCTGAACTCCACTCCAGATCCGGACAGTGAGGAGCCGGAAGATGGTCCTGACAGCGAACTGGACACCAACATGGTGGAAGAGGAGGAGGAGAAGGAGGAGGAGAAACGGGACGAAGAGGAGGAGATTCCTCTGAATGAGGTATAGTTTGATGAGAACTATTATTAAGCTGTATTTAATATCACTGCACGACTAAACACAGGCTCATGCAGGTGATTTTCAATGCAGTTGCTCTGGAAGTGAAGGTTTATCGTCTCCACTGTTTGGGGAAAGTTTGTGCAGGTTTAGTCTTGCTGTCCGTCCTCAGTGCCAGTTGTTCAGCTCGCTGCATACCGCTGGTGATTCTCTATTAGGAGCCACTGAGAGGAGATTAATCAATGAGAATATCTGTCAGTCAGATTAATGTGGGTTCATTCAAGTGAAGGTGCTGCGTTCATGCTGAATAACTCCTGTTCACACGGCAGCACAAAAGAAAATTCCAGTTGAACTCGGTTCCCTAAATTTTCTTGGCTTGTAAGTAAGTCTCAAAAAAAAAAAAAAAAAAAAAAGGATCGTAGACATAAGTGTGTTGGGTGTTTTAGGCAAACAAAGCAGCGTTTCCATTGGATGAAACCTGGGGCTTTTTGTGCGGTGCAAGAATTGCACATCCAACATGAAGCCATGTTAGACTTTATGAATTCTGAAAATATCACAGAAGACATCTCTGTTTGCGTGTTGTGATTCCTAACACCTGTTATCTCCAATCACATTTGTTGCAGAACCATTTCGTAAAAAATGTATGAGAAAATAATATGTAAAAAAATTGCAATGCAAAATGCGTTGCACAGGTTTAGAAAGGACTTATGGACATAAAACTCATTACAAATAAGATGACAGTCACAAAAAGGAAACAATCAGATTAAAACATGTTGGACGACAAAATTGAGCCTTTGCTGTACTCCTTGCATGTCCTCTGTCGTTTTTTCAATGATTTGAAGTTATTCTGCAGCTTTTAGTTGTAGAAAACATTTCATTTTATGCTTCAGGACGTGACAGCCCAGGTGGAGGTGGAGGAGAGCAGTCCTGTTGCGACGCCAGCAGAGATCCCCCCTCCGGTTCCCACACCTGCAGGAGGAGTCCATCTCAGCGTCAGTCAAGGTATCACCACTCCGGCTCAACGAGAGAGAGAGAGAGAGAAAGAAAGAATCCATTAAACTGTGTTGAAATATTTTAGCCAAATGAAGCTTTTTTTTTTTTCATGACAAAATATTTAAGATATGGTTTTGAACCGATGTAGTTCCTTACACAATACGCCGTGAAGCACTGGGTTTTCTGACAGCTCTGACATTAATGCTAATGTGCTATACCAACATACTCTTTAGCAGTAGCTAATGCTAATGTGCTATACCAACATACTCTTTAGCAGTAGCTAATGCTAATGTGCTATACCAACATACTCTTTAGCAGTAGCTAATGCTAATGTGCTAAACCAACATAGCATGTAGCAGAAGCTCGAATTAAACTTTTTTTATTTATTGGAATGAATTTGGCTTTAATTGTTGAGGAAATAACATTTGGTCCATTTTAAAGATTGACCAGGATGTTTTTTATGCAGATTTTTTATAGCATATTATTTTTAAAAATATTGCTATTAATATAAAAATGTCACTTTATTTACTTTCTTTTCATTAGATGTGGACGGGTTGATCACTCAGGCTCTGCTGACTGGAGACTTCCAGGGCGCCGTGGAGCTCTGTCTCCATGACAACCGAATGGCAGACAGCATCATCCTGGCAATCGCCGGAGGAGCCGACCTGTTGGAGAAAACCCAGAGGAAGTATTTCACCAAAGCAAACAGCAAGATCACCAAGGTGACTCCTGGAGGGGAAAAACCGCCGCTGTGAGAGTTTGCTCATTAAAGAGTCTA
Source organism: Poeciliopsis turrubarensis (assembly GCA_010277015.1). Classification (NCBI taxonomy): domain Eukaryota; kingdom Metazoa; phylum Chordata; class Actinopteri; order Cyprinodontiformes; family Poeciliidae; genus Poeciliopsis; species Poeciliopsis turrubarensis. The sequence continues at coordinate 157,615 of VMRN01000096.1, forward strand.
TTATTCACGATGCGTCTGACCCGCAGCTGATCAGCGCCGTGGTCATGAAAGACTGGCACGACATCCTGAAGACGTGCGATCTGCAGAACTGGAGGGAGGCTATGGCTGCCGTCATGACCTACGCTCGGCCCGAGGAGTTCTCTTCCCTCTGCGGTGAGGCGTCACGCGCCTGTCCTTGTTATGAACTTATCCCAGTTTTACCACCTTTACCTTTACCTTCTTTTACGCCTCCGTTTGTCAGACCTTCTTGGCAGCAGACTGGAGGCAGCAGAGGACCCGCAGCTCCAGTCTCAGGCCTGTCTGTGCTACATCTGTGCGGGTAACGTGGAGAAGCTGGTGTCCTGCTGGAGCAGAGCTCAGGACGGACACTGCCCTCTTTCCCTGCAGGTTTGTGGATTTCTTCTTAACGCTGGAACCTGAATGGGGAGGCTTCAAAATGGCTGACTTCCTGTAGGACTGGGCGATATAGACTTTGAATTTTATCGCTATATTTTGAGGTACTATTTTTGGTAAAAAAAAAATAAAAATTACTTATTCTTTAGGTATTAAATAGTTTTGCAGCACAGTGACTACATTGCACAGAATTTGTAGCACCACAAACACAATTACATGACAAACAACCATTACCTAGGGAGAATTTAGAGAGACCAATTAACCTGACAGTCATGTTTTTGGTCTGTGGGAGGAAGCCGGAATAACCCGGAGAGAACCCACCATGCACAGGGAGAACACCATGCAGAAAGGACCGCGGGCCGGGAATCAAACCCAGGACCTTCTTGCTGCAAGGCAACAGTGATGCCAACTGCGCCACTGTGCAGCCCGCTTACTTTAACCGCATCAGCAGAAATTTATCAAGGCAGTCGATACATCAAAATTCTTGAGTTTTTCATAATAAATGATAAACGATAAACTTCATGGTTTTGGTCACTGACTTGAAGAGACTTATATCTATATTAAACACTGACTGGCCTGACTGAATTTCGGGGGGCGCTGTTGAGCTTTTTGGTGTTACCCATTTTTAATCAAATTGAAATATAAAAAAATTATTTTACACAAAGTATGAGGTTTTTAGTTTGTTTATAAAATGTCAGTGACATGAGATATCCTTCAGTTTCAATAAGCCTTAAAACAACAGCGTCACTGGCATGCCTGTGTGAAACACTAAGATAATAAAAACATTTTGTATCTTGATAACGTGATCTGTGGTTTTTGTGTCTAGAAAGCTTTAAACATAAAAAACCGAAATATAGATGGATCTTAAGCATGTTTTATTCACATTATCACACCTTCGTTTGCCTCAGGACCTGGTGGAGAAGGTGGTGGTGCTGCGTCGGGCGGTGGAGCTGACTCAGCGCTCCGGACCTGCAGCGATCGGCATCCTGCTGGCTGAGAAGATGAGCCAGTACGCCAGCCTGCTGGCCTCTCAGGGCGGTCTGTCCACGGCCATCACATACCTGCCCGACAACACCAACCAGGTCTGCAGCGCCTCTGTTACCACGGTTCATTCAGTTAAACCTAAAAACACTAGAGTTTGTTTGTTAGTCTGTAATGTTTGTTTTGTATGGACTAATTGGTGAATTAATTAAAAAAAAAAAAAAGGCACCCTACGCCCCTCTATGAAGTGTGTACTCAGTCAAAGTGCACATATGGGTTTGAGTGCACAGGACCTAAGCCTGGCCGTGCTTACTGAGTGTTGGGTCTCAGTTCGATCTCCGTCCCTCCAGGTTGCGGTGCAGCAGCTCCGGGACCGTCTGATCCGGGCTTTAGGGCAGCAAGCAGCACCGGCACAAACCCACAGAGTTGCATCTCAGCTGCCCGGCCGCCCAGCTCTCCCCCAGCATCCGTTCCCCCAGGTCCAGCCGGGGTTGGTCCCTCAATCTGCTGCAGGAGTTCCAGCACCGGGCCCTACGCCTGCTTCTGCCCCACCTCAGCCACAGTATTACCAGCCGGTATGTTCTCCTAACGAACCCGTCAAGGGGTTAAAGGTTTTCTTACAAGTCGTGGTTTAAAGAGGCAGGATTGTATAAAATCAGCTTTTATTATTTTTTTTAGCTTTACACATCAACATCAAAAACCCTATTGGAGTTTCTTTGATTCTTTTATGATGTTTGAGAAATCCTTTAATCTCCATGGCAACCATTCTGCTGTGCAAAACGCCTGGGTGGACCTAGCGCCTCCTCACACCTGCAGTTTCCAAGCTTTCTCCAAGTTGCCTTCCTCCTTGACTCCCCACTCAGCTCCTTCAGACTAGCCAGTAGCAATTAGCAAACACCTGGCAGAACTGGGCACCTGCTGAACTAATTATATGAGTTACTTGTCAGTGACATGGTGGTAAAAATGTTTCTATAGGGTTGATAGAGGAGCCATGTTGTGATGACTTCCTGAAGGTGGTGTGTCAGAAAGAGCAGGAGTTTTTAAAGAGACAAAGTCCCAATATCTAGGCGTTAAATTACAAAGTTAAATTTCTTTGAAGCCATATCAGCGTATGTATCATTTTTAAAGCGACTGAAGGTAACATGATTGTGCTATAAAATGACACCATCTGCCTGAATAACACATATTGCTTCCGGTTTAAATAAGAAGAATTACCCAGCTCACTCCGACTGCTCATCGGTACTCCATCCCTTTTTTAAAAACCGAAGCTTTCCCTTTAACTCGTCTTCATAGTGATGTTCTCCTGGTGGCGTTCCTCTCCCTCTGTCCCATGCTGTGGCCATCCCTCCTCTGTTGCATCACCCTGTGTCTCTGTTTGCTTCAGGTGAGGGCTGCCTCCACCGTCACCTCCTGGAGTAACCAAACTCCCACAGCCCTCCCAAATGTCCTTCTTCCTCCTCCTCCTCATGTAGGCAACACCCCAGACCAGCAGGTACACAAACCTCCATCCCTGACTTGACATGCATCTTGTTTCAAAACGATAAAATAAATCCAACTTTTATGTGTCGGACTCATGCTCCATGTCCAAAATTGTTGCTTCGTTATGGCGATGCCCTCTTCTGTAGCCACTTCCTGTCAACCGTTTCCTCTTTTTTCCTGAGGCTCTGATGCGTTTCCTGTCTTCCAACTGTCTCCGTTTGGATTATTTCACTGCACAACTTGCATTTTTCCTCATACGCGTAAACGCTTGCCGTCCTTTGATAATGAACCGCAGCCTGTAGCTGAATGGATTTTTGTGGGATACAGTTTAGTTAGTTTAGTTAGCTCGCCCTCTTTCTGTTGCTATTAGTTTCACTGAAATTGCTTCAATCTTTCAGGCGGAGCCTCCAAACCCGATGTTCGGCCTGCCAGCCTCCAGCACACCAGCGGCCCCTTCGGCCTCCTCCACTCCTGGCTACATGTACTCTCATCAGTACCAACGTAAGTGGGACTTCAAGTGTGTTATTGGTCTCCAGGTGTAATGAAGCTGTTAAAACGAACGTGAGTTTCCATGTCTTGTTGTTTTAGAAACCAGATAGATGACGTTTACTATCCAGTCAAAGTTGCAGAACTTTTAAACGAAGCTCCTGTGATGCCCAGATACACTAATCGGGCTTAATACGACCAGATCAGCACTTCAGAGGTCTTGAACTGATGTAGCTCCTCACACTATGAGACATTGGTATTCTGAACCAGAACCAGGCAGTGGTGGGCACTGCTAGCTAAAACGTTAGCTGCACTAATCCAAATTAAACTAATTGGTCATGTAGTTTTACTTACTAGGAATTTCATGCGGCCTTCATTAGTTCTGCTAACGCTAACTAATATTAGTTATGCTAAACACCATGACATTTAGCAGAAGCTAATGCTAAAGTGGTTAAAAAACAAAAGACGACAATTAGCAGAAGCTCTAATTAAACTTTATTTTTTCAATGTTAGCAAAAGCACTAGGCTAAAAATCAGCTCCGCTATTAGTGGAAGTGTTCTCACCACTAGATTTCAGGTGTTTGTGTAAAATATTATGGCTTTTTTGCCATAAATTCTTACATGTGTACGAGCTGATATTCAGGTTATCTGCTCAGCTGTCACCTGCTGAACTGACTTCCTGTCTGTATCCTGCCAACTGGGCTTCTAAAGCAGCTTTCCCTTCATGAAAGTGACACTTGGCAGCGTTTTCAATCCAGAGCATGAACAGAAATATTCCCAAACAGAACTTTCTCTGACATGTCATTTCCAGTGAATACCTTCAGCTCTGCTCTCTTGAACAACATTTGTCTGTGGAAATGTTAGATTCTAACGCCTGATTCTGGAATGTCTTTGACTCGTCTGTGAGCTCTCAGCTCTCTGCTCGTCGACTCCTCTCTAGCTACACTTAGAGCCTGCAGTGAAGCCGTCCTGTTGCACGTCACAGCTGTTTTGTTGTACTAACAGAACTTCCCGTGTGCCTCCCAGCCTACCCCCAGATCAACCAGTACCCGCCTGGAGCTGGGGGGGCTCCCGTCTATCAGCCTCTTCAGTACTCTTCTACCGCTCCTCCTCACAGTCCTCCTGCTGAGCCCTCCTCCCCTCCTCAGCCCCCGGGCTTCCTCTCTCAGTACACCCAGCCCGTCCCGCCTCCTCTCTATCCGGGCCAGCCTCCTGCCAGCCACGGCCTGTCTTCCTCTCCTCCCTCTCGCCCTCCTTTCTTTCCCGCCTCGTCTTCCTTCTCCGCTCCGCCGTCCTCCGGAGCGTCTTTCCAGCACGGCGGGCCAGGATCTCCCGTGTCGTACATGCCGCCTCCTCTGCATCCTCCACCGAGCGGAGTCTCAGGTACACAGCTAGACTCCGGCCCCGGGCTGATCCCCGCCTCTAAGAGAACAGGTCTGCATGGCTCTGATCATCACTCTCTCTGTCTGTCCTGCTCACCAGCTCTCTCACCCTCACAGGGAGCTGAACTAGAAAGACTCACATTAGTTATGATAGTAGTTGTAGTACTACTAGAAGTAGCAAGAGTAGAAATAAGCATATTACATATTTTAAGAATAGTAAAAAAAAATTAGGTAGTGATAGTAATGGTAATGAAGATGAAGTACATTTTAGAAAAGTAAAAATTAAAAGTAAAACAAAATGTAAAAAGGTAGTGGTATTGATAATAATAATCGTAATAATAAATAGAAAATTTCTGAAAAAATAAAAATTGACCCGAATGTTCTGCAGTCCTCAAGTTTAAGTGGAAAAACCTCGGCAGCTTAAAACATCAGATGGTTTTTGTTGCGTCTCGTAAGAATGTTCAGAATTAGCCCAAATGTTACCGTTAGCTAAGATGCTATGAGTAGCATCTGGGCTATCATTGACTTGCGCCATTTACTGAGCAATCATTAGTGTTCCAGGTAAAATTAGCTAAGATGCTAAGGTTAGCTGGAATGCTACGAATAGCATCTGTGCTTTCAGTAGCATGTTGGCTAACAGTGACTTACTCCACTCAGGTTATCTTTAGCTTACATGTCAAAATGAGCTAAAATGCTAACGTTAACCTCATTGTGTTGCCGTGGCTGGCCCTACTGTTAAAAAAATCATAGCAAAATAAAAACATTATTTAAAAAACAAAATTAAAAACGCTTGATGGTTGTAATAAAAAATATTAATAATATGAATAAATAATAATGAACTTAACAGAATGTGTTGTCCTTGTTGGCAGACGTGTGTTTGTAGAGACTCCTAAAGTCACAGATTAGTTAAAAAGTTTTCTGCTCAACTAAAAAAGAGTTTAATGAAAAAATATTGTTGGATTTCTGCAAATTGGCTAATGAGGGGAGCCTTTGAAGAATAATTATGTCTCTGAGATTTTTTTCTTTTTCTAAATTTCTACAGAAATTAAAAATATTCAGCACATAACATGATTTAGTCACGATGAATAAACTGATTACAAGATGAAGCCACGTTGCAGGTTGGGTCAGAAACGACGGTTCTCCCTTCCTGGTCGCTGCTAGCTCACTGATTGGCTGAGAGCAAAAAAAGGCAGACAGAAATCGTAACTGGGAAAATGTAGAAATGGTGTGGCGTTAATTTGCATGGCTTTCTGTAGGTAATGACTTGAAATTAATGATCCAATGAAGACCGCATTGGTCTCTAAGCTCAGAATGATTAATCAACAAGGAGTTGGGACTTGATTCGTTTTGGTTGTCAAACTATCCGGGCAAAGAAATCAAACTTTAATTTCGCTTTCATTCATTAGTAAAACACTGATGTATGTTCATGTGAAATTTAAACGATTGTTGTACTTGGTCACCAGTTTTAAAGATATTGAATTTCATAAAGAACTGTCTTTATATGAAATGTTTGTTTATAGACACACATGTAGAGTGTAATGCTGAATAATGAAGAGTTTTCTAGCTGTGTCTGAGTTCATCTAGCTCTGTTAACGGAGTCAGAAAGGCCAAATGTGGAACATTGTGTGTTAGCAAATGTTGAAAAGGTAAAACAAACAGCTGAGGTGTGTGTGTGTGCGTGTGTGTGCGTGTAGGACCCCAGAATGGCTGGAACGACCCTCCAGCTCTGACCCGAGCCCCAAAGAAGAAGGTAAGTCTGCATTCATTATTTATATATAAAAAAAAAACAACAACAACAAAACTGGGTACTACTATTATATAAATGTTTCCATCCATGGACCATTAGCATGTTTCACTTAGCTAGCATGCTAACATTAGCGTTGCAGAAATGATGCATTGATATACAGGAGGGTTTTTTCAGCCCCTGTTGTTGAACAGATTACGTTCATTAAGATTCAAGACAGATTGGAGAGAAACACACAGTTCCTACCTGTTTGGTATCTAGAACTCGGTTTAAAAGGCCGAACAAAACACTAAATCTTCAAACAGCACAAAGGCTCCAAAACCACAAATGGACCTACATGTAGTCTGGAAAGCACCTTTCCTCATTTGACCAGTCCAGGAGTTTTTAGATGCTGAAGTAGAGCAAATGTTTTGTTTTTATGATTTGTTTTTTTTCTCCACAGCAGGTTCCACAGAACTACACCCCACCCGCCCCGATCACGGCTCCCATTCTGGCCCCGCCGGGCGCCGACCCCCAAGCTCAGCCCATGTCGTCTGGAGGCCCCCAGGATTTGCTGCAGGGCCCCCAGGGTCCATACTCAGGCATGCACCAGTCCCAGCTCCCCAGTCAAAGCATGAACCCAGCCTCAATGCCCAACTCCAACATGGAGGGCGCACCCGGAGCGCCGACAGGAGACGCCATCCAGGTACGGATCTAATGGCCACCTGTCCATGTCGTCTCGACATGAGAGCCGCTGGAGATAGGTGAAGATAAATGAATAAATTTCCACCAATAAGCTCAGAAACTTTGAGATTAATCTAAGAAATTTTCAAGAAAAACCTTGGAAACTTCTGAGTTTCAAAAGTGTAAAACTTTTGACTTTTGGACATTTCCTAAGTTTGTTTTTCTGGAGCATTTCTGAGATAAATAAAATTTTGAGGGTTTTTTTCTAGTAAATTTTCAACTTATGAAAAAGGTTTTTCTTTCTATCACATTTTAACGTTTCAAATTCAGAACTTTCCGTGTTTTTCTAGAAAACTCCTGAGATAAAACACACCATTTCTGACGTCTTTTGCTAGCAAATGTTCAATCATATTTGTTTTTTTTCTTTTAGAAAATTTCTGAGATTAGTCTAAAAATATTTTGCGCAAAATGTACTTCCTTCCTTCTTTCTTTTTTTCTTTTTTTTTTTTTAACGTACAATGCCTCTGATCGCGGCCGCCGTTCGCTGCTGTCAGCCTCTGCAGTCGATCCCTGCCGAGAAGATCATGAAGAAGCCCATCCCCGACGAACACCTGGTGCTGAAGACGACGTTCGAGGGTCTGATCCAGAAGTGCTTGGCCGTAGCGACCGACCCTGTGAGTCTGTGGACGAGCTCTGCCTGTCCTCCGTCTCCGTTCAACACACGTGATCCTATGTTTATCCGTCCTCTCCTCACAGCAAACCAAGAGGAAGCTCGACGACGCCAACAAACGCTTGGAAGCGCTCTACGACAAACTCAGAGAGCAGACGGTGAGTGTGTCTCGCTGCCACGGCGACTTTGGCGCAAATGTTTCTCCGCAAAGCGGCCAGATTGGATGACCAGTATGTGTGCACGTCTTTGACTTTGACTAGGCCACTTTAATACATGAATTCATCTAAACTGCTGTGTGATAATTTTGTTAGCATATTTGACGACTTTAAAGTTGTCAAATATGCAACTTTTTAAAACTTTATATTGTTGTATATAAAGTTTATAAAATGAATAAATAAATAAAAAATATTTATTTTTATTATACCAAAAAAAACCAACTTTTATTTGAATAATTAAAGTCGTAAAGTCAGGCCAAAAGTCATGTTATTTTGGGATAATATGACTTTATTATTGTATTATTATGACATAGTTCTCATATCATGAATTTATTATTGTATTATCACAACTTTTCTTCTGATATTTTATGATTTGATTCTCGTATTTTGCAACTTTCTTGTAATACTTCTGCTTTATTATGTTAATTTTATGAATTCATTCTCATATTTGATTACTCTATCCTCATATTATTACAACTTTATTCTCGTAACCAGATTTATTCTCTAAATGAGAAAACGTTTTTTTGTTTTTTTTCTCGAATTGAATTTATTTGTAACGCTGCTGTTTCTCCTCCGCTCAGCTCTCTCCTGCCATCATCGGAGGACTCCACAGCATAGCGAGGACCGTCGAGTCTCGCTCCTACGCCGAGGGCCTGAACATCCACACCCACATCGTCAGCAGCAGCAACTTCAGCGAGACGTCCGCCTTCATGCCCGTGCTGAAGGTGGTGCTGACGCAAGCCAACAAGCTCGGCGTTTGAGATCCGAGTGCGTCGCCACGGCGCCGCCGGCCGCCCGTTTCACGGGCTGCTCCGTTCGGTCAGCGACGCGAACGACTCCTGAGACTTCTCAGCTGTTAACGGTCGGCTGTTCTTAGTGCCATTTGTGGGGTTTTTTTTTTGTTTTTTCTTTTTTGTTTGTTCTTGTTTTACGATGCAACTCAAACAAGCCATGCGGTCGGTCTCGCTCGGTGGTGAAAGTAAATATTGAGTCAAATCAAGGGCTATTCAGAAAAATACCACACCGGCCTTTACGCGGGCTGGCGAGTTCTGAACCACGGGTTTAAATCAGATGCGGCAATTAATATGCAAAACCTCTTGTTAAGGTAAAACTGTGTAAAATAATAGAAAAAAAACAAACAGTCGGGACTGATGATGGTGAAAAAAACGGGACGTTTAAGGGCACGTCTGTGTTCCTACTCAGTGTTATAATGTCACAAATTGAAGCTAGCATTAATTATGTATTAATAGCAGATTTCTGCTGCATGCTTTTCGCTCACGCTTCATTCAACGATGCGACAAGTTTCAGATTTAGGAAACCTTCGCTTGTTCGTCTTTATAATCTCTAATCTGTGCACTACATCAACGCTTCGATGCCTTCCAATCCACAAATTTATTCTTTTTCTTTTTTTTTTTAATTTAGGTCCATAAAATTTGCAATGAGCCTTCAGAAAATCATGTTGATAAACTTAAAACAAACTGGGTATTATGTAATTAGTGCCAGTTACTTTTTCACAAATCCATGTTTGTGTTGTGATCTTACGTTCAGCTCGCTTACTTTCACCACTGGTGGCGCTGCGGTCAACACGTCGTTGGACCAACACGTCGTTGAGAATATCTATGTTTTTATTCAATTCGTTTTTTGTTTTTTTTATTTTCGTCTTACTTTGATGTTTTTTAGCAGTGTAATCACGAGGCTCTACAGCGTGCAATGACCTTTATGGAAACAAGCTTATTGTATTTCAGCGTATGCATGATCTCACACACATACACACGCGCGCGCACGCACACACACACACACTCGGCTCGGCTGTCTTTAAAGTGTTAGGAGAAAATTCTGTGCTGATCCATCGGACCTCAGAGGGAACCTGGAAGGAGTCTGTACTTGATAATTCATTCCAGCAACGATGAGGGCTGCTGCCTGATTGGTCGACCTCACTTTCTGTTCTAGGAGAAAACAAGTCTTTTTGTTTCTGACTGACTACAGGCAATATTTTCAATAAATAGTATTTATTTACAAATTACCTTATGTCTTTGTTTCCGTTTTTTGTCTTTTTTTTATTGTTCTACTTTTTATAACTCCAGATGTGACAGAGCTGTCATTAGAGCTGCCAGGAAACGTTCTTCCTGTCACCGGGTTTAACAGCTGAACAGCAGCAGCTCGGGTTCAAACGTAATCAGCCTAATGTTATCCTGCTTTTATCCGCCCTAAAATCTATTTTAATAATTAGTTTCACTGCAAAAAACAAGAGGGAGATGTAATATTTCTAATAATTCAATTCAGCACAATTTAAAAATACTTCAAGGAAAATTAAAGGCAGGGAAGTGTTTAACTCAACTCATTTCAAAACTATGTTATTTAAAGCAAAATGAAATAAAAGTACCTCTGGTAGCAGTCAGTCCTGCAACAAATCTGATGACGCCTTGTTTGTTTTGTTTTTTTGGTTTGAGCAACTGGAAATAATAATGTTTTAAAGTCGCCACCAGAATAGTGAGTCTTGGCTAAAAATTACGGCAATGGGAAAAGTACATAAATAAATTTTCAAAACACCAGTGGGACCATGGAGGGGGAAAAAACAGGTTTTCCTATTAATTAAAAATCAAAAAAATGTTGTATAATTTTAGCAATAAAATATGAATGAACATGTCTTTTAGTCAGATTTGAGCTGCTTGTGTGATTTTTTTTTAAATTGTTTTCTTTAGTTATTTTAATTGCATTTATTTTACATCAGAGTATAAAATACATGGTACAATAAATAATCTTAAATTTAAGTCTGCGCAGGAATATGAATAATGTTGCGCTTATTACATAACAAAAGCAATGAAAAAGTCCTATTTCTGTCTCCTAGTTTTTGAAGTGCAGTCTGGAGTTTCCAGGAATCTGTGATTATATTTGGAGCCACTTTGTTCTCTCTGGTTTATTCAGACTTATAAAGAAGCACATGTAAAACTACTAAACTCTATGAATCATACACCATTATATTTTTGTGTAAAATGTTCACATTTTAATATACAGCCATTGGATTCTAATGGGAAAATCATTTATGAATTCAATATCAAGAATTCTTTTTTTTTTCTTTTTTTTAAGTAAATTTATTTTAAATGATAAAAATCATGGTATTACTCTATAATGAAAGGATTCAGTCTTTTCCATCCTTCACCTGTCATAGAAACTAAATGAGCCAATCAGAAGCGAGTCTGACTTTCTTCTTCTTCGTTTGAAAACAAGGTGAACCGGTCGTGGAGGCTTGGCACATCCTGGTTCTTTCCCCGTCCACGTACCGGTCTGAACGCAGCTAAAGCCTCGGGGAAGGTCCGCTTTCTGCTCTCGGCGGGAGAGAGTCCATGTTCTATTAAACCGAACCCACCTGAAGAAAACCCACCGAACCCAGGGACGGGTAAGGCTTCACACGGTGAAACTCCCGCTTCCTCCTTCCTGCCGTTTCTAGGACGCAGGAACGTGACGTCTCGTGTCGGGAGGTGCTTGTGACGTCGTTACGTCCGAGCTTTCTCTCTGTTCTCGACAGTTTCAGCGTTAAAACATGGTGACAGTAAAAACTCTTCCTCCAGATATGACAGAGCAGCTCGGGTTCAAATGTAATCAGCTTCATCTGCCCTAAAATGTGTTTTAATAATTAGTTTAATTGAAAAAAAAGAAAAGAAAAAAAAAAAAGAGGGAGATGCAATATTTCTAAGATGCATTCAGTTCAGCTCAATTTAAAAATACATAAAAAGAAATTACAGGAAGGGGAAGCTTTCAATTCAACTAATTTCAAAACTGTTTTATTTAAAGCGAAATGAAAGGAAAGTAGCTGTGGTAGCAGTCAGTCCTGCAACATATCTGATGACGCCTCTGACTGAAAAAGAGAGGATGGGTGAAGCAGAATGCGCTCTGGGGAAGTGACCTATAAAGTCTCCGGCAGAGAAGAGGAACGTGGGTTTTCCTTCTGAACAGTCGACTCGCTTGCATCTGAACGGAGTGAGAAGGCCTGAAGCCAAGGTGAAGAGGATCCAGAGAGCTGCTGTGTGCATGAGGAAATCACCCCAAAGATCTGCACTCTTCCAGCACCAGAGCGCAGCAGCACCAGAGCGCAGCAGCACCAGAGCGCAG
>VMRN01000096.1:176129-193661 GCA_010277015.1 Poeciliopsis turrubarensis
CTCTTAATCTGACACCCGAAGCCTCTTAATCTGACACCCGAAGCCTCTTAATCTGACACCCGAAGCCTCATGATCTGACACCCGAGGCCTTTTAATCTGACACCCAGTCCGGTACGAGTGGCGCAGTCACATAGTGAAGCCAAAGTGTTAAAAATATTTGGTTTTCACCTTAATGACAAAAATGATTACAATCCAAAGAGACATTTTTGTCTCATCAGTCCAGCTACATAAAGCAACTTGGAGTCACAAATATTACCTCACTTTTTGCAAACAACAACAAAAACTAGTTTTGGTAAATATCTACAACAGGAAATCTGCTGTATTTTTCATACAGCAAATATTTTATTCACCTTTTAAGGTTTTAATGTAAATAACACTTTTTCATAAACGAGGGCTACGTTTTCTTTATTGAATGTTGACATTCGCAAAAAGTTCCCAGAATATTAAGAAAAATGATTGTAAATAAACTGACTGGTTCTTTCAGTGTCATTCTGTGACTGAGATTAAACACAATCGCTCCATGAGAAACCGGAAACGAGCTCAAATCTGAATTTGCAGTTATATCTATGTCTTTGTTTTTTGTTTTGTTTTTTAAACATCAGGTGTTCCTTCGTCGTTTTTAGTCGACGGTTTTCAGAGCCGTTGTGACTCTGAAGCAGCAGCACAGACAGGAAGCCGGTGTGACCGGCTGGTCCGGTCCAGCCGGTCCGGCAAGGCGAAGCGCGGCTCACCTCTGCTGACGTCGGTGAGGAAGGTGATTTCTTCCGGTCGACAGCCGATCCGCTCGGCGATCCTCTCGTAGCTCTTTGAGTCCACTTTGGCTCCTATCGTGGTGTCGAAGTGGCCGTCGAAGAGCTGGAATCACACACAGGATCGGAACAGTTGGGACAACGAAGCCGGTCCGAACTTCGCGGGAGCAAAAAAAAAAAAAAAGAAAAAACCCCGCCCCCGTTAAGTCGAGACGAGCGGCTCACGTCTAAAACGTCTCCTTCCACCGAGTGTCTGAACAGGAGCTTCTGGGCCTCCACGCTGCCAGAGGAGTAGATGTAAACCTTCAGGCCGCGTTCCCGCCACCTTTTGACGGACGGCACCACGTCGGGGTAGATCCTGTTCGCAAACGGATCACACACACACACACACACGGACACTACGTCGTCAAGACATGTGTGTTTTTCTTTAAATAAAGACATCAATACTTATTCATTTTAAATCTTGGGAAGCGAGCGAACACATCGGCGTACTTACTCGCCTTTGATTCTCCCAGACGTGTAGGCCGCCCTCCACATGTGGCCCTGCAGCTGCTTGAGCGCCGTGGACTTCCTGTCCGCCGCCATCTGCCACATCACGCTCTCCACCACCTCCCTGATGGCCTTCTCCTCGTCCGTGTGGACCGTCTGGTCCACGGTGTGGACGGGACACGCCCGGTTCTGCCTCATGTCCTCTTCGATCTGAAAGGACAGGCCGGGCTTTTAGAGAGGTTGATAGATCGGAGCGCAGGAGAGCCGTCAGCACTTCCTCCTCTGTCGAGTCGCTGAGTGTTTCCCTGATCTCCAGTGATTCTCAGTGTAGCACACAACGCACCTGCTTCTTGAGCAGGTGGACGTCTTGTTTGCACTCATCTTCCTCCCAGTGCGTGGACAGATGATCCTCCAGATGCTCTCTGATATAAGGAAACAGTATGTCCTGAAAAAGAAAATAAAATCACCAATGCAGAAAGTTAATTGTTTGCATTTCTTTAAAAATAAATAAATAAATAACTTAAATCGGATCTAATATTATGGTCCATTCAGGCCCCTTGCTTCTTAAGTAAAATACAAAGACGTTTGGCAATCCCCATGGCAACCCGACGTGACTGGGTAAAAGAACAACAAAAGGAAAACAATCTCTAAAAGGGGCTTGGTTGATGACGTCGACCTTCACGAGAGGAAAGCGCTATTTACGTCACGAATTGTAGAACGTGAAGCCAGCATAAGGGATCTGTATGATTTCCGAGCAAACAATAAAAGCAGGGAAGCTAAACACGAACTATAAAGACGTTTGCTGTTTTGTTTTTATAACCGAAAAACAATGTTTCACTGTGAGCTCGTCGGTACCAGAAAAGCAGCTAGCACGACCCAATCTTCTTTGAACAAGACTGAAGAGTTAAACAAATAAAACTCGCCTTAACAAACGTGATTGGCGTAGTGGTTCCCTCGATGTCCAGTAAAAGTGCAGTGGTGCAGGCAGGAATCGAAACCGAGGCCATTTTTGACCCGAGCGTCTACCGCTGGCAGTGGGTTAGCTGACGTTTGCTAAGCTAGCAGCAGCAGTGCTATGTTACAGCCCGGCGGCAGCCCCTCCCTTTCCCGCTTCTTCTCCGGGTCGGACAGGTGGGACACGGTAGAGTTTAGCAACAAAACACGGCAAACCAGGGGTTTACCTCTAACTGACTGAAGACGCCATTACCCCGCCGTTAGCTACCGCACAAAGCTGTGACCAGCTCACATGTTCTGCTCTGTCACTTCAGCCTCCAGTTCAGCAGGTGGCGATATTATCCCCTTTTTGCCGTCAAGGTAGACGCCATGTTGTGAGTGGTATTTGTAATTTCTATTATCTATCTATCTATCTATCTATCTATCTATCTATCTATCTATCTATCTATCTATCTATCTATCTGTCTGTCTGTCTGTCTGTCTGTCTGTCTGTCTGTCTGTCTGTCTGTCTGTCTGTCTAAACACAATATAGATTAAATACACAGGGTTATGTTTTCAAATATTTCCCGACATCATAATTAACGACATTTAGCTGTGCTATTTTTGGGGCAGGGGGGGTTGTAAAATAATAAGACACTACTACCACCCCTTTAGCAATATTTTAACACAAAAATCAGATTAAATAACTTGGTAGTCACCCCTAATATATGTATGTGGGTTTGTATTATTTAAGGTTAAACTTAGCTCAAGTGTTTTGTTGTGTTTGTCAATTGACGGTGTTTTTAGTTATTTATTCTTCAACTGAGCGTTTCCGTTAAACACTCCGAAACGATAGGTGGCGCTGTCCGCCATTCCACTTGGTTTACTGACGTGTTTCGAAAGCGCAGAAGGAGTCACTGCGATGAAAACAAAACGACGCTCAGAAATTAACCCTTAAATTTATGCAAAACTCAGTCTCTTTCCTTCTGAAACGCAATCCGCTTATTGAACTTCAGCCTGTGTTAGATTTTTTTTTTTTGCGAGCCGACTTTGATCGCCTGATCGGGACCGGCTCTTTCCTCGAAGCGCACTGGACAACAAATTGCCTCTCGAGCCTCTCGCTGTCAGCTTTACCGTTAGCTTAGCTCCTTCTCGCACTGTGTCGTTTTGTCTTCCCCTCTGGAGCCGCTGTCTGCTTTTCAATCGGAGACATGTCGGAAGATTATGAATTCAGCGAAGACCCGAGCATGATGAGAATGGAGGAGGATGGGGAGGGCAACTGTGACGATCCCATGTCCGCCTCTGGGGACTGTGGCCTGATGGGAGGAGAGGCCGACGGGTCGAAGATTGATGCCAGTAAAAATGAGGAGGATGAAGGGTATGTTTTACGGCGACTCCGCTCGTATTTACGTGTTAACCCAGGTGCGCAGCGTGTCATGGTTTGTCACCTATACGGATTCCTAATGACCAACTTTTTCTGCTGGCACCTGAACACGTCTGGAGGAAAGCAAAACGTGTTTGTAATGAAAGTCTGAAAACTGTGGTGTTTTATGCAGCGTTGCATGCAACAGTTTGTCTTCACGGTGCATGGATGGACTCGTTTTGCTCCTTAAGTATATGTTTGATAGAAAAATCAGTCAAAGTCATAAATTTGCCAGAAGCAAATGATTATTCTTGTTTTATGATCAAATTCATAAATTTACAATATTCAAACTAGGATTTCCTCTGACGTCACAAAGTCACACTGCTCCAACCACATTTATTGCATTGCTATCCACTTTGCCTTTTGCAATTACATCATTATGAATGGAGTGACACTTGCATTCATTGTGAACAGTGCAGCAGTAAAGGAAGTGGACTGTTTTGTTTCCAGGAAGATGTTTGTTGGAGGGCTCAGCTGGGACACGACCAAGAAGGACCTGAAGGATTACTTCACAAAGTTCGGGGAGGTGGTGGACTGCACTTTAAAACTGGACCCTATGACCGGGCGCTCACGGGGCTTCGGCTTCGTGCTCTTTAAAAATCCAGAAAGCGTTGAAAAGGTATCCCTTTGCTGCTGGAAGCTGCGCTTCTCTAGAAACTCTGTTGTGCACCTTAAGTTTGTAGAGCAAATTATTCAATTTTTAATTTTTTTTTTACACTTTATTTCTTTGAAGCCTAGTTGGGACTTACTGTTGGCGAAATATTTCACAATGGAAACGTCTTAAGGAGTTTTCATACCATCTTTGCAGTGGAGGGCGCATTTGAGAGGATTTAGTTTGTATGTGTGTGTGATTGTACAAGTATGTATATAATTTGGTCATTTTAAGTTTTGAAGATAAATAAGAAAAATGAATTTCTGAATTACATCTCCGTCCAGTTGATGGCAGTACTGCACAAAGTTTGTAAACTGCCAGAAAGCGCTATAGAAGAAGAAGAGGGCGCATTAGTGGAGCTCCCTTTCCATTTAGCGCTTTTGCTAACTTTGAAAACATTTAGCGCACTTAGCTTCCACTTTGGAGATTTTTCCTGATAAGCTCCAAAGTGCTAATTTACTTTGTCGTTTTTATAAAACTTTAGTCGAGTAAAGTTCAACGTCTGTGTTTAAAGTTAGCTTGTCGATTGTTATGGTGGTTGTTGTACTTCAAGGGCAGATATAATTTCAGTTGAAGTTAGCATTTTGGCATTAGCCTATGCTAAACATCATGTTGCTTAGCATTTCATCGTTATCTTAATACCATGTTTGTGTAGGACTTTAGCATTAGCTTCGGCTATTGCTAAAGTTGGTGTTGGTAGCACAGTAGTGTTAGTGGAGCTAATATTTATGATAAGTGTT
Source organism: Poeciliopsis turrubarensis (assembly GCA_010277015.1). Classification (NCBI taxonomy): domain Eukaryota; kingdom Metazoa; phylum Chordata; class Actinopteri; order Cyprinodontiformes; family Poeciliidae; genus Poeciliopsis; species Poeciliopsis turrubarensis. The sequence continues at coordinate 181,116 of VMRN01000096.1, forward strand.
TTAATCTTAGCTCAACTAACTTTTTAGCTAGCAGTCCCCATCACTGCATCTCAGCAGAGTTGCATTAATTTCCTTTGTATTTGTTTTTTTCTGAGATACATCCACAGGTCTGCCGTGATATCAGTCTAATGTATTTGGTGTTTTCTTAAACTGGTTCTTAAGTTAAACGTGCCTTGAAAGGCTCTGTTTCTTTTCCGCTGTTCTATTTGCTTTCTTTCCACGAAGGTTGCCTCACAGAAGGAACACAAGCTCAACGGGAAAGTGATTGATCCCAAAAAAGCAAAGGCCATGAAGAGCAAGGAGCCCGTGAAGAAGATCTTTGTAGGTGGGCTGTCCCCAGACACACCCGAGGAGAAAGTCAGAGAGTATTTCGGTGCCTTTGGAGAGGTGCGTGGTCTCCGAAGTTACAAATGTGCCCGCGCTATTTTTCTTAAACCCACTGGACGCCATGTCTGTGCTGTGAAACAATCAGGTGGAATCCATCGAGCTTCCCATGGAGACCAAAACGAACAAGCGGCGGGGCTTCTGCTTCATCACCTTCAAGGAGGAGGAACCAGTGAAGATGATCATGGAGAAAAAGTACCACAATATCGGGCTCAGCAAGGTTCCATCTGTCTTGTCTTTTTTGTCTTGTAGCTTCATAAATACGCGTGCAGCGGCGTCTTTAAAAGGTACAATAAACAAGTGTGATTGGCTCCCTCAGTGTGAGGTGAAGGTGGCCGTGTCCAAGGAGCAGTACCAGCAGCAGCAGTACTGGGGAGGCAGAGGAGGATACTCCTCCAGGTCTCGAGGGAGAGGTGGGGGTGAGTTTCTCACGGTAGACCTCCAGCTCCACCTGGTGGTCGGTTCAGGGAACGGAGCAGGAAAGCAGCACATGACCCAAAACAGATTTATGAGAACTAATCTCACCGTTAATACCGTTTGAAAGGAAATTGTGTTTACAGAGCTTTCACAGTCCATTTTATGTTATGGTTTTGGTCCTGTTTGGTTTTATTGTCTTTAAGTCTTATTTTTGACATTGAAGGTGTTCCATCGCTAAATGTTCTTACCAAAATTAAAGCTTGTTAGTCATTGAGAGGGCCAACTTGTATCATTTTTTGCCATTAACGGCATTTTACTTGAAAATGTTGTCAAAGCAACAATATTATTGATTATCACGATAATTTCTGGGAAAATGTTTCGTCCGGCAGAATCTGCCGTCGTGAGAAAGTAATAATTCCCAAAATTAATCATTTATTGCATTTGAAGAACATCGTATTATTGCTATTTATACTATTCTGAATGTTATGCTTTGTGGTATAGTCTTTGTTTTTTTACTCTTAAATTGTCAAATTATGTGGTTGAAACATAGAATTTCATCAGAGCCACAGAACAAATGACTTTTTTTTAATTATCTGCTTTAGTTATTGCTAAAATAAAGTTCATATTTGAAGTTTGGCAGGCAAAAGAAAAAAAAAGAAAAAGAAAAAGCATATAGATGATCTTCTATTAATACATTGTGGTCTGTGTGTTATTTGTCTGCAGGTCCTAACCAAAGCTGGAACCAGGGTTATGGTAACTACTGGAATCAGGGATATGGGAATTATGGGAATTATGGTTATGGCAATCAAGGATATGGTGGCTATGGAGGCTACGATTACTCTGGTTACAACAATTATTATGGATATACTGACTACAACAGTGAGTATTTGCGGACATATCGATGCGCGTATTGCCGTTGCCAAGGTAACCCGGTGTGACGGTGTGTTGCAGATCAGTCTGGTGGATATGGGAAGTCACCACGGCGCGGTGGTCACACCAACAGTTACAAACCGTATTAAAGGGACAAACCGTCCACCTCCAAGTCGGTACGTACCACCAACCGCATACTGTTAAAAAAAACTTCAATTAGCTCTTTTTTTTTTTAAAAAAAAAGAAAAACTTTGGTGTTTTTATAATATTTGTGTAATTTTGTTGTTCTTTCTTGTGCTTTACAGTAGTGGTAACGTAAAAGGCTCTTGTGACAATTATTTAAGAGCAGCCGCATCTTCCGCTGCCTCTATTTTGTTCATTTTTTGCAACCTTCTCTTTGTTGTTGTTGTTGTTGTTGTTGTTTTTCTTCGTTTTAAACCGTAAAGTTAACAGGTAAACTACTGCTACTACAGTAAAAATGGATGCCAAAGTTAAGGATGTGCAAAAGGAAAAACAGAAAAAGGAAAAAAAAAAAAAAAAAAGAAAGAAAGAGTGTGTTGTGTCCTAACTCTGACATACCTTGTTTGTACCTGCCAGCGGAGCTTCCTTGCAGGCCATGAGCTGACTCCCAGATACTCTCAGGGCCCGCTCAATGCGGACCGGGTATGAGAAGCATACGCTCTCGAATGCTGCCGTTTGGTATGGTCTTACAACATCCTGTATCCGCATTTCTAATCTAAAAAAAAAAAAAAAAAAAAAAAAAGCAAACAAAAAAAAAAAAACAATTAAGGGACACGTCCAGCTTTGTCATCTTTCTTTCCATTTGTTTCCTTTGTTTATTTTATAAGTATATATTTATATATATATTTTTTTCTGCAACTGTCTTTTGTAATGTAAGAATTTAAAGAAAAAAAATCTACACATGTAATTGTGGTTTTTTCACAGGCCCTTACTCCCCCACAAGTAACGATTGATAATGTATGAATAAATAACGATTTGCTTTCCTAAAGGATACATTCGTCATTCTCTGGATTTTCCAGTTCCTAATGTTAACAAATGTATTTTTCTTAAAAAAAAAAAAGCAAAAAACAAATACTTGTTTCCTTTTTTAGCTAAAGTAGTCCATGAGCTTAAGCCTGGTTTGGACTCTACTGTGTTGGGGGATAAAGTGCTTTTAATTTGTGTAAATGTATTGTTCTTGTTTTTGTTTTACTGACAGCGATGGAAAAGACTCCTCTTTTTGTTAATTTTCCCTGTAACACATTTTCTCCTTATATCCATTGATTTAAAAAAAAAAAAAAGCAAACGCACACACAATCAAAATGTCACAATTCCAGAAATTTGCATGTACTGCTCACCATAATGTGTATCTTTTGACCGATCTGAACGTATTTATTTATTCATTTATTTATTTTTTTTCCCCATTTAGTATTTTGACTTCTTCGTCAGGATCCCCAGTTCAATTCATACACATTTTAAAGCTGCAAAACTGCTAAAAAAAAATGAATTGCTTTCATCACGTAGGCCGTTTAAAAACAGGGGATTCCTGTCTTTCTTTAGTAGCTGCAGACCTGTCGCTCGTCCACGGCTGACTTGTTCCTGTTTGTTTCCCGCAGGCTTCGGCGGCGAAAGCGTCGGCCACAGAGACGATCCAGCTAAAGACATGGCTAGTTTGTGAAAGCAAAAGGAAGACTGCTTTGAACCCACCGTACATTTCTCCTGTATTTACCCACGTATTTCAGTGTCCCTTTTTTTTTGGGGGGGGGGGGAGTTTTTTGGTTTTTGTTTGTTTCTTTCTTCTTGCATTCGTCTAGATCGCTTCAGGGTTTTTCTCCCGTCCTCGTTCTTTCTTGGTTTTGTGTTTGACGTTCTCGCTGCTCGGCGTCGTCACCGCCCGGCGCCCGTAAGAGACGGCAGCAGAGAGACGAGATCACAGTTTTACCCGCTTTATGGTGTTTCATCAGTCATATAATACAAATATTCTTACAGAGTTTGACATCCATAAACGTACATTATATACACGTGATGTATTGGACATTAAAATGATCAAAATAACAATAATAAAAATTAAAAAAAAAAAAAGAAAAAAAAAGACAACAACCAAACAAGAGCTCTCGTCTGTGTTTGTTGAAGAACATGGATCAAATTGGTTTCGCGTTCATCTGGAGTGTCATGGCTTCATGCCAGCAAACGTAATTATTATATCGAATCTCTTTTTCGTCATGCTCTGTTTAAATCTACATACACATCTCTGAGATACAAAACAACACGTCTTGTGTGTGCAAATGAGTTGAATGGTGGCGATTGCCTCCGCTTCGGGGGTCAAAGGTTAGATGACTTTGACGGCAGCAAGGATTATGAGTATCAGGATGATCAGCACAATCACACCGATTAGGATCATCATTTTAATGTTCTTCCACCAGTACTTCCGGGCGACCCGCGTCGACGTTCTCTGGAAGGAGTCGGCCTGACAAAAAAAAAGCAAACGGAGCGAATTACAACGAAGCCGCTGTGAAGGAAGGACTGGAGAAAGTATATTCTTGGACTTCGTCCTTGTTTTCTAATGTTACAACCACAAACTTCAGGCTGTTTTCTTAGATTTGCTGTGATAGGCAAACGCAAGGTGGTTTTTTTCATCTTTCTACAGATATTTCGGGGATTTCCTCCACCTTTTTTTGAGGTTGAAACAGCCTCTTCGCGATCGCCCTAATCTTAAGGTTCCTGCAAAGTGAAGTCGGACAACTTCACTCAGCTTCACTTCACTCATCCTTAAAAAGTCTCACAATTAGAGTCTTAAAATGTCCTACATAAGTTGACGTCACTCTGACATACACTAAAACAACCGTCTACTGTCAAATCAGCCACTGACAGTCGACACATACCAGGATTGGCTACAAATTAGTTGAATAACTAAAAAAGATGAGTTCAATAGGATTTAATTGACTCTCCTGTTACTAAACTTCGTGACAATATTGCATTTACTCATTTTTACTCTTTTTTTTTTTTTTTTAAGTTTGTTTCTCTGAGTGACGAGGCCACAGTTTCACCAGCAGATGTCACTAGTGAGAAATGAATGAACCACCGATGGACCTATGGGTGAAGCAGTGGGCCGGGAAGCTTCATTGCTTCACCGGGCTTTGGTTGGCCGTCGCTACCGGTGACTACTCCACCTGTTTTTGAGGCTTCTTATTGTGAAATACATAAGTACCATCATAATACTTCTGTTTCAAAATAACTGTGATAGTTTACTGCATGTGCACATGAGTGAAGCAAGCTAAAGGGTTTATACTACAGGACAAGTTAGCTTCTTTCTGCATGGTTTGAAGAGTTTTTCACTTTTGCTCTTCAAATGGTTGTAGCAGTGGTGTCCAACGTGCGGGCCAAGGGCCATTTGAGGACCATGGAATGATTTCGTGTGGCCCCAGACAACAAGAATGATACAAATGAGCCCCAGTGCTGATATGTTAAAATCTTCAGAATTTTTCGGTATGACAAAAGCATTTTTTCTTGTACTTTGCAGACTTTTTGCTTCCGATTTAGTTGAATGGGAAGCAGGTCCACAAACGTTTAGCAACTTTGCACCAATTCCCCAAACTCAACTAACTACTTTTTAAAGAAAGACAGAAAACCACCAGCCCGAAAAATGTAGGGAACTTCACGTTTGCAGATCCATAGATTTAGAGATCCAATTTCTTTATGAATCTTTGTTCATTTTATTAAAAGTATTGTTTCTTTCATTTATTTAAGTTAAAAAATAAAGAACAAAAATAGCATTTTTGTGGCCCTTTTAACATGAGATTTTTTGGTCCACCTGGCAAAACGTTTGGACGCCTCTGTTTCACTAAGTTCTGTTGGAAAACCGGTTCATTTGGGTTGGAATTGGACAAATGCTTCTTCTGCTTGGTTCATTTGATGTGATTTTCCAGAGCAGCTCTGAATTTCTAAAAAAAAGAAAGATAACTTGGGCATGAATTTATTTTCAGCGAATAAAGGAAATGCTGCGTTCTGACAAGCTGCCAATCAAAGCAGCCAAAGGAAACAATAGCATTTACAAGAAGACACAATGGCTTCTGCTGCGTTGGAGGAAGTCCGAATGTTTAGTTTGGAAGTGGAACTGAATGAAATTTGAATTCGTCCCCTGAGAGTTTGTTGCTGTCTCACCAGCATCGGCCTCCATTTTAAACATGATAAACTGCTTTGTTTACATTCTGACTCTTTTCATGACAATAACACAAACAGCACTGGACGGTCGCTGTTGGCGATAATGTATCAGCAGGGTTTGAATACATTAAAATACAGGGAAGTATGACAGCGTAATAGGGAGTACATTTCTAGCAAAGAAACTCAGGAATCCTGTAGAAAGAGCAAGGTCATTTCTGAGATTAATCTCAAAATTTCTACGTTTTTTGGTGGAGACTTACTCCTTTTTTTCTCTATCTGCGTTGGTTCTAATTCGGCGTTGTAGAAAAGTACGGTATACCATTACTGTTCAAATCAACACTGTTATATGGGATTCCCAGCATGACACTGCTGTAGTTTGACCGCTTTTTCCTTACCTACAGAAGATATTTAATCTAAAGTAATCCCAAAATGAGATGATTGCCATGACGATTTGTGATGTTGGAATCTATTCTTTTGGCTAAACAACTTAAAATGTGTCTTTGTTTTACAGTTTAAAGCGCTCACATCGGGCCGGTGTATATTTCTGCAACCAACGTGTGGCACGTCTGTTTTCCGACGGTCGAAACAATCAGTATGGTTACAACGTTTTACCTCCAGAATTTTACCTGTAAAATTGAGGCTACAATAAAGTAAAAGTGTGTGAAAAGAATTTCCACCTTACTCCTACAATCCTCGATGCTTTGCATAAATTTTGTGGCTTATTTCCGGATCACCGTCCCAACCTGTACGCTACGTTTCCCTCTTGTAGAGCAAATACAGATTAAATCTGATTTTGGAGGAAGTCAAAACGTCTGCACCTTAAAATTTGATGATATAGTCAAAGCTATTAAAGGCTTAAAAAATTTGGTGAATATCTGACCTCTGATTACATTGTTAGTGTATTTAAAGTATGATTTCACTTAAAGCAAATCTGCTAGCAGTACAGAACTGTGCATTGACTACACTGAAGTGTCTGGATGCATTGATGAGTTGCCTTTAATCAAAGGAAGTAAATATGTAACTTGTTATTTCTGAACACAGTATCGTATCTGGTCTGTTCTCTTAATCATTTTTGGAGCAAAGCATTTCTTCTCTTCTTTGTTCCAACCCTAACCCTAATCGGTTGCAGCGGTTCAGGGTTTGTTTGTCTTTTTTTTCCTTCTCTGGGCTTTTTGCTGATAAAGTTGAATGAGGTAAACGTACAGGCTTGGTCGGGTTTTCGATTCTTTGTCCAAAACCCGACCAAACTGAATCTGGTCACAGAGCGAATCTCATTTCCACTTGGGTTGCATGTTCAACACACACTTGTCACACGTGAAGATGTGAGTAGCGGTGCAAGGAACGTGATGTTTGTAACCGTTTTGACATCAAAACAGACCAAACGAAGGGGACATTCGGCAAAACCGGGCAATGCGCTCTGTCCCCGTTGGATTGAGATTCAGATTAGCTTTACTTTGGTAAATTTACAACAATTAAAACCAGGAAAACAAAATCCAGTGTTATTTTACAATAATTCAGCATAATAATTTGTCCTTGGAATCATTATGTCCTATGGAAACACCCAAGTGTCAAAAACCCAGCTTTGGATTTGGGGTCAGTCCCACTGACACTGAAACAGCTCCACAGCATGATGCTGCCATCACCACACTTTTATGTTGTCTTTCTTTTTTTTTTCTTTTCTCTCTCAATTTCTTGTTCAGGAAGGCCTCCTTTTGTGTTGGATAAATAAAACATTTCTATTCTGTGTTTAACACAATAATCATCCCATTTGGAATAAGAAGATTTTGGCACAAAAATAAATAAATGTATCATTTAAACCCTGGGATGAACATGACACTAATGTGACGGCGTTCCAATCTACAAAAAAAGCGAAAGTTTTCATTTTTGCATCAAAGAATGTTAAAACACATCAACTATGTTGCTGTTTTTTTTAAGAGGAAAGTAAATCGGAAATTAAACAACTTGAATGTAGCTGTCCTTATATGTGGGCGATTGTTGGGCGACGCTGCAGGCACAGATTTAAAACTTCCCTAGCGCTCCCAGGCTAATTTGTATAGAAATGTAACTTGATCTGCGGATGCTGAATCGTGTGTGGATTCAAGCTTTTCAAGAGAAAACGCTCTCGTAAAAACATCCAGGTAAAAGGCACAATATGCAATATATGCATTTGTAAATTTAGTACAACACATGCAGATTGATAATTCAGCATTACATTCATTTTTTTCCTACAGAATGATTTGATTAATGCTGTTTTTTCATTCCATCGTTTATCCTCTGCTATCCTGAGTCATGTAATCTAGTTTATTTTTAAGCTATATTGTTGATGTTATTTACCACGACAATATCAGTGAAAACTGATTTCTATAAAAATATGCACCATAACACAAATGATCGAGTGACTGTTTAAAAGTGACCGACCCAATTCAACAGAGGTCCAGTCAACTGGTGCTGGTCGTCGATGGATTCAACACGATGGAATGACACAACTTTATAAGAGTCATACGATGCCGCACATCATATGAAAGAGCCAAAGACAATCCATCCTCCTACTTCCTGTTGTTTTCTTTGTTGTTTTCTCCAGTAGTAACATCCGGTTGCTGATCATGTGACTCATATGATGCGAAAAATGTGTTCTCACTACAGTTTTACACCTTTTTCTTTCTATTAAGCAGATAAACTATATCTAATAAGCAGATGTAGTTTTGTCATTTTAAATGGCGTAACTTAATGGAAATGCAGCTGGTGTTAGCATAGATTCAAAGTTACGTGAAGCACAGAGTCAGTGCTTCCAGCTTCCACTTCATTTTTTCATCTCGTACTCACAGATGCTTGGAGGTCGTCCGTCTTCCCGATGAGGTCGTCTATTTTGTCGCCCCTCTCCAGCACCTTGTTGATGTTGTCCTTCAGAATAACTTTAACTTCGTTGACCTGACTCTGCACCTGGTCGAACGTGCCGGAGGAGGCCGCGGCGGACGGCTGAGGGTTCGCTTCGGCCTGTACGGGACACAAACGGTGGCGACGCTCTCAGTTTTGGCCGGGGTCAAACATTTAACGGAAACTGAAAGTCTCGCAGGCAAAAGCACACAGAGGAGTTCCTGCTGCGGGCTTCTCTTCCTGATACTGTTCTACACAGGAAGCGCTTTGATGCCTGTGACCTATTTTCAACTGGATCAGCCTGACATAAACTAGCTCTAAAATCTCAAAACAACGTCAACTGAGTCGAGCTGAAAACCCGGGAGCCACTTAAAATACAACGAATATCCATTAAAATAAACCCTACAGTAAACTTTTGTGTTTAAGAAATAAAAATTTCACACTTACCATCGTGTCTTTCAGTCCCAACGGATCAAACTCAGCTTCATGTGAATGAAATCAAACAAAAGCCCTCCGGCTGCAGTCCCACCTGTGGTAAAGAGAAGCAGGGGATCTTCAGGGAGCTTCTTCTTCTCTCATATGACTCACACAGCCTGGGCTGAACAAACTGTTGCTAAAGGTTGAGCCTCCGCTCAGTTATCTATTAACCAGCAGTCGCCTCAATAACTCTGAATGGCTTTAGAGCCGTTTACCATCACCAGCAAAGAATTGGAGCGACTCTACCCTCATTCAGGCTGTGCTTCCATTTCCTGCTTCACAGAAACTAGAGCTGCTGCATATTCATTAACAAGAGAAAAAAAAAAAGTGAATTCACTAATAGTTAAATTGAGGGGGGAAAAAATAACTAGTTTGTCCAACACATCTCTTAGTTGCATTTCTATGTTGTTGTTTTTTTCCTTTTTGTTTTTTTTTACATACCATCAGCTGTCTGGAGAGGATCCAGGCCGGCGCTCTGCTGATATGTCCGGGCAAAGGGCTGAGTGTGTTTTCGACACAGGCAGATTTGCAAGGCAATAAAGGGGGTGAGGTGAAGTCACGCACTTGCTCCACTTCATTTCCTCATCCTGCGCAGCAGCGGCTCGTCGCTTCAGTCGCCGTTTGCTTCATGCACACCACAGTGAAGCAGCAGTTTCTTTTTAGGTTTTATTAGATTACACACTCGATTATGTATTGTCTGATCTTCGTGACCCGGCTGTACATAATGTAAAGTTATGATGTGATAGTTATTTTGTGAGTAGTTTGTATCTTTGACCTCAATTCTTTCTTTTTTTTTAGAGGTATGAATAATTTTTTCTCTTGGCTCTATGTGTGTACTTGAAACAAATCGTGTATTTTTATCTATTTCCTTTGCGATGAAGATTTTAGTTTGAACAATTTGTGGAGATAAGATCTCCACAAACGTCCTCACATCTTGCGTGTAATTTAACGAGACTGCATGTCATCGTGTTTGTAATGCGCCGTTTTGGTTCTGACTCCCATTTGATTCCCGCTGAATCATAAAAGCTGGTAAACTATGAAGCACGAAACCAGAAATAACTCAGTTACCTCCTGAAGGCATGTAGCCACGTTTCCTTACAGCATATTTCAAACACCTGTTGAGTTCATAACTTTTTTTGTAGCAGCTTGGTGCCTCTTTAAGGTTGCTGAGCGTTTCTTTTTTCTTTTTTAATTCATTTCTTGTCGTAGTTCTGGACCTGGTTTCAACCATTTTCCGTCTCTTTCTACTTGTTGCTCTGTTTTGTATGGAAGCCAATTTCTGCGACCAAAAGTGTTTTCAACTTTTAAAGTATAATTATGAGAGAGAAATTCAAAATTTAGACTTTCACAGTCATACTCATAAGAGAGAGAACATCAACTTTGAAAGTTGAGATTATGACTTTCTGTCTCTTAATTATGACTTCCTTAAGGATGATTTTATTTTTTTTTTCCTCTTCTTTCTTTCATGACAGAAAGTAGCTTCTGTAATTTTGTTGTTTTCTTTTTAAGGTTTTATATTTATTTGCATTTCTCTTGAGCTTATTGCCCTAATCAATTTCTGGCCCAATATTACTGATTTTTTTTGTTGTAAAAAATCAAAGACATTCTTCCAAACCTAAGAGGTCTAAAGTGGAGTAAAAACGTTTAAAACAACAGCAGTAATAAACGTATCAAAGTTTCTAATCAACAGCCTTTCCAGTCGTAGACAGACTGAAATGTGAGTAAAATCTCAAGCCGAATGCAGTTTTTCTTCTCTCTTCTTGTATTTGTTCCTCACATGTTTTGCATGTTTTGTTTTCCTGGGGAATTTGTGCATTAATTCAACAGAGACAAACATGAAATAAATGAAGCTTAAAAAAACCTTGGTCTATCAGAAACAACTGTGTGAGTCGAACTTTTCCTCAGATGAAGCCGAACTGGGCATGAGTCACATCAACGGACGTTGAGGATCCTGCATGTCAGCAAAAATACTGAAATGACTGCAGGGTACGGAAACCTTAAAGACTTTAGACAAACCGTCTACAGCAACGTTTACTGTAATGTTTGGGGTTTGTCTGTAATATGGGAGGCAACACCAGATTTCTACAGTTGGGATTTTTCACTTTCCTTTTGATACTGAAATCTGGGGTTTCCCAACAAAACCCTAGAGCAAAAAAAAAAAAAAAAAAAAAGAAAAAGAAGAAAAAAAACTACTGATACTGCTGTTTTTGCCTTCTCCAAGTGACCAAAGGTCAAAGTAACTTCTCACTGTCTCTGTTCTGTAAGTCAACACAAAAAAATCATTTTTGTTAAATCCCAATGTGAACGTGCCTTTTTTAATTTTTTTTATTTTTATTTGCTCCATAAGAAACTATTTAAGCAAACAAAATAGCCAAATTTGTGTGGAATCGTTGATTGAAAACTTTAACACGGTCTCACACGACTGTGTTATTATGACGTAGGAGTACAGTTTGTAACATTTTTGGCATGATTTGTTTGTTTTCTGGTCCGGAAGAATTTGGTTTTTTTGTCTAAGATCAAACAACTTGAGTGAAACATTCGTCAGTCTTTCTAAACCATTTGCTAGTTGTTTTCTTTAAACAAGTGTCCATCTACACCAACCTGTGGAAGAGGATAAAGACCACTGACAAAAAAAAAAAAATTCTTATTTTTTCAGAATTCATTTTGACTTTAGCCTTCTGATTAAAGTCAAAATCTTAAGAAAAATTTCAATTTTTCATTTTTTTTTTTATACCAACCGTGTGTGTTTGCAGGCCATGTTCCCTCAACTCGAGATTTCAGTCCACAAACTGCACAGAGAGCAATACATGGCAGCAATGGTCTACCATAGGGACTAATATTACATGTAGTCAAAGTGCTCTGGTTTCAGTTGAATGTAAGACCACAGCGACACCCAGCGGCTCCTCTCCTGACAAACATTCCTGGAAGGCGTTCAGCCTGCAGGGCTCGGAAAGGCCCTGCCAACTTTCACCGAGATGATTTATAGCAGCTCACTTCCGCTGCAGCGCTGAAGGGGAAAAAAAAGTTCGTCCTACTGACTCTTATCAAAAACCAACCTGAGCTTCAACCTCCACACTGAGTCAATCATTGCTTTGTTTTTTTACAGCCACCGCGGTCACAAATCCAGCTCTAATTTTTGTTTTTTTGTAACTCTGCGTCGCCACGTTTGAACTCCGCTAAACCTGCGTCTCTCTCCAGCAGAGATGAACCCGAGCAGAGGAAAGCGCAGCGGGAAAACTTTCCTGTTCACGTCCGAGTCTGTGGGGGAAGGACACTCCGGTACTGTACCACGCACAGCACAAAGACCGACACTGAGCACACACACACACACACACACACACACACACACACACACACACACAC
>VMRN01000096.1:193671-204802 GCA_010277015.1 Poeciliopsis turrubarensis
ACACACACACACACACACACACACACACACACACACACACACACACAATGGCGAAGGAAGGCTGCAGAACACACTGTCTGCACTGTCTGAACACACATGTGCGGATTCGGTCGAGCTGTTCTGAAAACCATACTGCATGTATCATACCAACTCTGAGTTAGTAAGCTGAAGTCATTTCAGTGGCGCTTAAAGAGGAAAACGGACTAAACGTTCAGTTTATGCCGCGAAATTTTCATGCGTAAGAAAGTTGAATGGAAACGGTTCAGAACATTTGTATGGAGGTCCAAAAGTGCCAACTTTTATTTAAAATTATTAGAAATATGTTGTTTGTATATAGCTGTTAAAACTGGCGCCATTGTTGTTACAGTATAGTATGAAGTAGATAATCAGTGAAAAGATCCTCCACGTCCTCCGTTTGAAGAAATACATCGCTTCTGGTAAAGAAAAACAAACAAATAAACAAATAAATAAATAGCAATCAGAGCCTGAAGGAGGATCTTAACTCTGCCAATCATCCTCACAGACTTGCTGCTAAATGTGCTAATGGCGGAGAAACAGCTCACCGTTACAGGAAAACCGTTTATCTGCGTCATCTGTGACTGTGCTAAGTAGCATTAGCAGAGTGCATGTTAGTGAGATTGACAGCACTAAGACCCGCCTCCTGGCTCTGATTGGTTGTTTCTAGTTACCACAAGGAAAATTTAGAAGTGCTTGATTTTTTTTTTCAGATCATCTGTCTCATACCGTAATGTCACAACATGACAGTTTGAACAAACATGTAAAAAAAGATCTTTTCATAAAACTTACATAATTCAACTTTATAATGATTTCATGATTGCTTTAATGACTCAGCGATTAAATAAATATATATTATTTCAGTGAAGACCGGTGAGTGTCTGATTGTTTCACAGACACTTCTATTCCTGTTCTCTATTTAAACCTGATATCAGTCTTTTGTTTCTGCAGATAAAATGTGCGATCAGATCAGCGACGCTGTCCTGGATGCTTACCTGAGTCAGGACCCGGACTCTAAGGTGGCCTGTGGTGAGTCTGAACTTCACTGATCTCATAAATGATATTCTGTAATCATCCCTCCTCCTGTTCATCTCTTGTATATATTTTTCCTCCCTTCTAACACCATTTGAGAAAAAAAACAAAACAAAAAAAAAAACACAGCAGCGCGCTATTATATATTTTTGTCCTTCAGTTAAATACCCCATAATCCTTTGCTGCATCACTGTCACAGCCACACGACCAACCGCCTCCACGAACACAAACAGCAATGGGACGGAAATAAACATTGTTTGTTAATATTGGCTGAGTTTTACTTATGAAATCAATACAATGTGGATTCCGATATATCGTGTATTATTCCCTGTAGAATGCTGTTGTTGGCAGCCATGTTAAATCTGCTTATTAAAAACTTTTAACTTTGGAAACTCTTGTCACATTAAACAAAAGCTGAAACATAAGAGATTGGCTAAATCCTGATTCCAGAGTGTGTGGCAAAGACTGGCATGATTTTACTGGTTGGAGAAGTGACATCCAAAGCCATCGTGGATCTCCAGTCCGTCGTCCGAGAAACCATCAAGAAGATCGGCTACGATGACTCGTCGAAAGGTATCGCGTGGTTGACTTATTTGTGGCCGTTTGCAGGAATGTCCCCAGAAAATCAGGCAATAGATCAAAACCCTGCGGCTTGTTTTTGTCTTCAGGTTTCGACTACAAGACCTGCAACGTGCTGGTGGCCCTGGAGCCGCAGGCCGGGGAGATTTCAGACTGTGTGTTTGAAGGAAGAGATCAGGAGGACATTGGGGCTGGGGATCAGGTTCAGTATCTGACCTTATACTGTAAATGCATGTGAGAGTCCAAGCATCCTCAAAAAGTCTTAAATTTATATATCAAAAATTAAAGCCTTCAAATGTTTTCAATTTATTTTAAAAAATGTAATTTGGCTTACATTAAAAGTCTTAAATTTGTTGTGTCAGGACTATTTAATCTCGTACATTCTCATACCACTGAGTAGCTGTTAATATTCCCTTTCTAGCATGCTAACCAGCCAGCTTTTTTGCATCTGTGATAGGTAAGTGCAAATTTATTGCCAAATAAAACTTGACAACCACAAACAAATAAAAATCACAAACAGCCAAAACTGTAAATAACACGGGTTATGAAGTCGTTGTAAACAAATTTGCCCTTCAAAAACTAATAATCATCAGAATGGACATTTTTGAGCTCATCTGAATTTATTATGAGATTAATTTCTTATTGGGACAGGCTTATTACTGGTAGGACCATTGAGTTCATTCGAGGACTGGAGTCATGACTGAACTTGATGAAAGTGTATTCAAACAAACAAAAGACGTTCAGAAAACAGGAGCAGGAGAGGAACAGCAGAGTTTAATGAAGGAAACAATGATAATACAACCAGAACAGCTAATTACAGGTGAGTGGATGCAGCTGGGGAAGGAGCAGGCAGGGGCAAATGAGGAAATGTCAACAGATCTATAATGGAAGGCTTCAATCAAAGCATATCCATCTGTTAGTTTTTGTTGAAGTCCATACCAAAAAGCATTGGACACCTTTAATCACATGATGTTCTTATTTCCAGGGCTTGATGTTTGGCTACGCCACTGACGAGACAGAGGAGTGCATGCCTCTAACCCTCCTGCTGGCTCACAAACTCAACCACAGGATGAGGGAGCTTTCGCTTAACGGACAGTGTCCTTGGATACTACCAGACTCCAAGTCACAGGTGTGGAAACTTACCCTTCAGCGTTTTGTGTCTTTGTTCTGTTTTCGTTAGCCCCGTTGTCTCTTTCGCGGACCGTCAGGTTACGGTGGAGTACCGAGACAGCGAGGGCGCCCTGGAGCCGCTGCGCGTCCACACCGTGGTCATCTCCGTGCAGCACACCCCCGACATCACCCTGCAGGAGATCAGGCACAACCTGATGGAGAAGGTGGTGAAAGTTGTCGTTCCTGCCAAGTATCTGGATGAGAAAACCATCTACCACCTGCTGCCGAGTGGCAAGTTTCTAATGGGAGGCCCACAGGTTGGCGTCGACACAACTACAGCCGTGAAAGATCTTTGTAGAACGCAACATGTTGGGGATATGTTATCTATGCCTGCAGGGTGACGCAGGACTCACGGGACGTAAAATCATCGTGGACACCTACGGAGGGTGGGGCGGCCACGGAGGTGGAGCTTTTTCCGGGAAGGACTATTCCAAAGTGGATCGGTCAGGTGCCTATGCGGCCCGTTGGGTCGCCAAGTCTCTGGTCAAAGCAGGGCTGTGCAAGAGGGCCCTCGTTCAGGTGAGACCCACGCAGTGTTCCTGGTAACTGCAAATGAAATGCTACGCAGGGTTTCCTCCGGAAAACCCATCCCAAGCTTGGTAGTAAGGGCAGTAGTGCAGTCCACCATGTTTTTGTGTAAAAAATAAATGTTAAAAGTTAAATTAGATGTGTACAAAACCTTGTCGATATTACGCTAATGACAAAAAAAACACAATGTTGCAATTGCTGTGTCTTCTTTACATAAGAAACGCGATTAAAATCACACCTGAATACACTTGTTCACGCAATAAGCCGTTAGAAAACATGAGTTTATTTCTAAATTGCCTTGTTTCCAGTAAGCAGATTTATTTTTGGAACGGCCAAATAGCGCAATTCTATGGTCAGTGGAAACGCAGCTTGTGATGGTTTCTGTGTTGTTCCTCTCAGATCTCGTACGCCATCGCCGTGAGTCACCCGCTCTCCATCACCGTCTTCCACTACGGCACGTCGGACAGGGACGAAGACGAGCTGCTGCAGATAGTGAAGAAGAACTTTGACCTCCGACCTGGAGTCGTTGTGAGGTACGTGAAGTCCCTCCCACCTCCCCAACCCCATCACGCATGAGCCCTGAAATAAAAGCTGTGTGTGTGACACTGTTTCCTGTCATTTACAGAGAGCTGGGACTAAAACGGCCGATATACCAGGCCACGGCCTGCTATGGTCACTTTGGAAGAAAAGAGTTTCCATGGGAACAACCAAAGAAACTTGCGTTTTAACTCAAGATATTAACAGATATGCCCAAGATCATTAGCAAAATATGTTTTAGTGTTGTTGATTTATTTCTTTGTTTACTAATGAAATCACAGATGAAGATTTATGTAAACCAATATACAGTCGTAGACACCCTATGAATATCCGTATGTTTAGCAGATTCTTTAAAAGTCTTAAATTCACTTATCTAAAATTAAGGTCTTAAAATGTCCTAAATTCACTTAGAAATTGTAAATAGGTCTTAAATGTGTTAATCACAGATCTTAAAGTTTGTATTCTTTGTAATTTAGACTTTTCTGTCACGCAAACATTTGCGTCGCACGCTGACATTGTCATTTCATTCTGTGACTCGAGGCGGTTGAGGCTAACGCTAACTACCTGCTAGTAAAATAGCAAATTGTAATGAACTTATGACCTCATTTCACATCCAGTAAATGGATTTAATGATTCTCTGCGAGATTTTTTCTTTCTTTTTTTCTTCAACCTTGAATGTCTTCTATTGTGACCTAATTTTTGTTTTAAACTTTGCCACAACCTTCTCCCGGACTCGTCCGCTGTCCTCCTTGATCTCCACGTTCGCCTGTAGTTCTCTAATACAGTAAACCTCTGAAGCCGTCACTGAACAGCTGTTTTTTACATGGGAAGACTAGATTTTTTTTTTTTTCTTGCACGTTCAGCTCAGTATATCCTCCACCTGCAGATGGTGCTGCTGTTTCACACATGAGGGACACGTTGAACCTTTGGCCTTGATGATCTTTTCAGTCATCAGTTAGTCATTTGTAGCTGCTGGGTTTAAAGAAACTGATGCACACTGACCAAAGAGTTAGATCAGCTGCTTCCAAGAAACCGTGACTTGTAATGTGACGTGCTGAGTTCACCATGCACACATCCAATGTGATCTGTTTTTCCAAGTGGGAGAAAACCAACCACACCTCTGAGAGCACTGCGTAATTTACCCAGCAGGCTGTTGGGAGTGACAAGAGGATGCTGTAATGTCATCAGAGGATTGAACTCTGTGATATGTGGCGAAACATCGTGTGAAACTGAAGCAAAACGGAAGCAATTGTGAACACTGGTGAGGATGTTGAGGCTATTCCCCTCAAAGGTGCGTCCCGACTTTAACTGCGAAGTTGAAAACATTGATTGTTTCGGTTAACTAAAATATTCAGTTTTTGTTATTTTAGTTTTAGTTAGCCATAATTACCCAGTGATGTTGTAGAGACAGAGTACCGGCGATGTTGCGGTGAAATCTTTCACCTCTCTCCTGATTACTGGAGACGCTTTTTTTTTTTCTAGAATCCCTCTGTCTGAAAAATAATTATTCCTAATTTTCAATCAGCAATTCGACGGTGTTTAAAAGGTAATTGAATCCTGATACTAGGACAATTATTCATCATTTAAGGTTATTTGCATTAATTGGAAATATTAATGGGTTCTTTTGGGTGTGGAGAGGAGATGAATATTTGGTCACAGAGGAGCTCCACCACTCCAGGCGCTCGCACATCCGCTGATATTACCCAACAACCTCCACGGCAGAACAGAGGGAGCCTGGAGATTGGAAGAAAAAAAATATCCAAAAAATGAAAGCGACTCTAAGAAAATGCAGAGAGGAGCTCAGGAAAATCCTTGGTTAATGTTTCTTCAAAGTGTCTTGAATTACAATTGCAAATTTCCAAGAAATTCAGCTTCCTTTTATTTTGCCTGTATTTCATCTAATGAAGAGTCCTCCTTGTTGTCATGGTGACATTTTGCTGGCAAACCCCAACTCAGCCTTATTGTTTCTCAAATGAGTTTGGTTTCATTTATTTCCCCCAGATACATAAACTAGACTAAAACCCCAGTTTTTGTTTTCATGCGGCCATATTGAATGCTGATGCCCCACTTGGCAGCCAAAATGGATTAATTATATTAAGATATTCTAATAAAGTGACATAATTCTGGTTGATCATTTTGTGTTCTGTTCATCCTTTTATTAGTTCTTTTCTTTTGCTTTCATTTAAGTTTTCTTATTATTTGCTGCTTATTTAATTATGATTGGATCTCACTTTAGCTCGTCAGTCTTTATATTTACGTAATTTTTGTCCGCGTTAAATGTCTTTTTTCTGTTTCCTGTTTTGTGTTTACTTCCTCCTCCTCTCTTTCTCCCGTCTACATGTCTGGTCTCACAGCTGCAGCTCATTAACGATCTACCATCGGTTCTCTCTTCCAGTGGAATAGAGATGCCTAGTATGTAAGCTCCTCATTTTCGGTCACTACTTGCTGGATTTCACTTTTGCCCACCATGTAGTGCTTCTTGTGCTTCCAGATTTCTATTTTCTTTAACTATTGGTCATTTTATTTTTGTCATATTCTTATTCAGTAAGTCAATTAAGTTTATTCACGTAACACATTTCAGCAAAAATGTGGTTCAAAGTGCCTTAAACCATAAAAACATAATGAAGCAACCTATCATGAGACAAACCTTCCATTTTGTCAAATGTTATCAAAAGCAAATATCCATCAAATATATTGATCAGTGTTCCACTTCAGGCAGCTCTAAACTGGTTGTGGAGCTGCTCTACAATTTACTGGACGTTTGTTCTAGATTAGACGAGTATTAAAACTGATTATCGCTTCTCCGTTATGTTAATCATGTTAGGATCTTTGTGCTTGGGCCCTTGTATAATTATCACGAGATAAATATTCATATTCATTTCCAGGTGGGATCAAACGTAAAAATGTTTTTTTATATTTTTTTACAAAAGCAGAAAGAAAATTAAAGTAACTTATGTGGACTGTGTCGAAAGATTTGCATCTGGAACCAGACGTTACGTGATTCCACGTTTCCTTTCAAAATAAAAGACTAAAAGTGTGATATTTTCTAAAAAATAAAGTACAAACACCACACGTAGAGCAGGGTTCACTTGGTACGTAGATGTGGTAATCTGAGTATTTCAGAAACTACTGCCGATTTTTCAACCACCTTTGAGGTCGGAGGTCAGAGGAAAATGAGCAGGCTGCTTTGAGGTGACAGACAACAATAAAAGGACTTAGAGGGGCAGCAGCTCAGCGCATCAATGTTTGGGGTTTCTTTTTTTTTAGGTAAACGCTGTTTTACAAACATTATTTGACTGTTATGTATGTAAAACTCAGTCTGATCCCAGGCGAGTCATGTTGACAACTCGGGATTTTAATGAATACAGGCAATATTTGATTATTTGAACATTTCAAAGTTGCAGTAGGTTTCTTTGGAAAAGACGAGGAGCCATTGGCCAGGGAACATATTAGACCTACCGCGCACTAATTCACACTCGCTGATATCGTAATTTTTATGAGTAAAATAATTTTACCATAAACTGTGACGCACGTCTTTGACAATGCGGCCCTGCGCGGAGAAGATGGGGCTGCGGCAGCAGGAAGATTTGATCTTCTTCTGTTTCTCCTTTAAAGTTCTCTCGGTGTGTTTAATAAGGAACAATCTTGCATTTCACTCCTGAATTTTGTGGTTATGAGGCTGTTGGAGCGACCACACAGGCCTGCTGGAGGAGGAGGAGGAGGAGGACAGCAGCAGCGAAGGGTTGAGACGAGGGAACGGTCTGTTAATAACAGGCTGGAGGAGCTGATTTTCTGATTCAGCGCTCAGAGCTCCTTGATTACTTTGACAACCTGTTAAGAAATTCAGGAGGGCGACGGCCAGCTCATAAAATTTGCAGAACCTGATTGACTTTAGGATATTTTCATAAAAGGCCCAGAGAGTGTGTGTGTGTGCGTGCGTGTGTGTGTGTGTGTGTGTGTGTGTGCAGGCTGCTGTTGGCTGAGATGGAAATGAGATCGGAACTATATGTATTTTTTTTTTTTAGCTTTTTTATTAGATCTGGAGGAAAAAGGGATCTGGCTCTTCAGCTCAGGATATCAGGCCCTCACTCACATCAAACAGACGGAGATTGGATCATTTTTTTCTTTTTTGTTCTTTCCTCAAAGATTCCTCCACAGGTATAAATACTTAACTTACTGAACTTGGTTAAATGATGAAACTATGGAGGATAATAGAGTCAGTTGTTGGGTCGTTCCAACACTTTGCCGTTCTAAACTTTTTCAGATTTTATTGTTTCATACCCACGTATTTCAGGTACAAAGTGGACGTCCAGTATCTAATTCATACCTGCCAGGATGTGTGGTGCCTACTTCCACAGCTCACCCAAGGTTTATTTTTGTCTATCTGTAAGTGAATAAGACGTGTCACAAACCAAAATAGCAATGAATATTGTTGTGTGTTGTGGTAACAAAGAGTCCCGTTGATTTTGCAGACATCTAACTGTTAGCCGCTAGCATACTACTCTGAGACGAGAACCTTGAAAGTTTGGAAAAGGACGTTATGTCCCTATTATAAGAAAATCCACCTTAAGAAACCCTGCTGACTTCACCGGCTAAAAGATGTTTGCTCGTATGCAGATCATGGACCGCCACGGATACTTCCCTTCTGCCCCCCCCTCTTTAACTTTTCTGTTTTAATGTATCACCTTGAAATCCACAGGGCCCCCTCCCAGGAGCCCCTTTGTCTATGAATGCTAATGGGATCTCTCAGTGTTAATAATAAATAGAAGCTGATAAAATAATTCATTTCTAATGTCCCTCTCAGACCCCATTTTCCCTCGCTCCTTTCCGCGCCCATCAGTCTCAGATTAGTTTATCGAGACTCAGTCGCCATCCAAACACTTCGGGCTTAATTATTTAAAATGCCTAAAAAATTAATCTCTTTTTTGGGAGGGGGTGGAAGGGGGGAAAGCATAAAGTCATTATTAAGCCTGTGAAATTTACACAAAAAAGTGGTGGAGGTAAATTAAATATTCAGCAGCTCACAGGCGTTTCAATTATTTTTCTGATGCAGAAATGCTAAAAAAAAAAAAAAAAAAACGCACGCGGGGTGAAATGAGCATTGTAAGATGGAATACTTTGCGCGCGAGCGTAATAATACGGCGTTGTCAATAATTCAGGGACAAATCTCAGAGCCGAGACTTCCCACATTTATGTTTAATCACATTCGGGGGGCAATATGGATACTATTACTTGAAAGTCATTTGTTGTCTTTCGCCCTGAAGCTGCGCTGACAAAAAAAGAGACGAAGAAGAAGTGAGACAAGTGTCCTCTCTGCTCGAGCGCTTCTTTTGCTTAGCTTAGCTTTGTTTGAGACGGTCTCACACACACACACACACACACGCACACACACACACACACACACGCACACACACACACACACACACAGAGAGTGCGCTGCTCTCTCCTTTCCCCTTCCTATCAATCTTTAAGAGCCAACAAAGCATAAAAAAAGATGTTTCCATCCCCAGCTGTAATTCAACCATTCCTCCGTGGATCCTGTACACGGTATCGCTCAGCCACAACACAAACGCTTTTGTTTGCTGGCTGTCATCGTGCTGTATTATTTAGAGGCTAGACCAAACAGAAAGTCATCTTCTTCTCCCCTCCCATCCCTGCCTAATTCATTCGGCTGCTGGCTCCCCGGGCCTGTCGGCGCATCTACCGCGGGGATCAGTTTCACCACCGCAAACTCTCTGGATCAGATCAAATGGGACTCGTACTCTTAAAACGCCATCGCTATCTTTGGCGAGAAGTGGGAGGATGGGCTGGTGGGGCGGAGGGGGGACCCTTCGCACTGGGAACCAAACTTTTAGGAGAAGAGGTTGCGGATTAATAACAGTTTAAAACTCCCTTTGTGTAATTGGGGAGGAACAAAGCGCGACGTCGTGCGCTAAATGATGGGCTTGGAGACGTTTCAGAGTCTCAAATTAATTTAAATTGCTTGTGTGACATGCCCAGAGGTTCTGGGTCAGTGTTTTTTTCCCCCTCCGTCATTCATTCTCCTTCTCTGTCCCTGTTTCACCTACTATAAAAATAAAGAAATGAGACAAAAGTTAGAGAAGCTAAAAATAAATCTCGAAAGTTCCCCCACCCTCCACTCCACCTTTAAATTTGAAATAGGGAGTATTATGTATTTTTCTAGCCACAAAAATAGTTGCATTTAACATTTATGTTGCCTTCAGTTGTTATAAAAATAGGTATCAAATATGATTTAGAAGAAATTTGACTTCGTAAATTCACGCCTTGATATTGTGTCTCTGTCTCTTTAAGAAACTCCTGCTCTTTCTGAAACCCTGCTTTCAGGAAGTCATCATAACACTCCTTTATTAATATTTATAACTATGCTTTTTTACCAGCATTTCACTGAGAAGCAGCTGATATAATGAGCTCAGCTGATGTTCAGTTCCACCAGGTGTTTGCTAATTGATGCGGGCTAGTCTGAAGGAGCTCCCGCCTCACAGAGCGAGGCGGGAGCTTGGAAATTGTAGATCTGAGGAGGAGCTTTGTTTCGAAGGCGGGGCTAGGTCCACCCAGGCATTTTGAACAGCCGAATGGTTGCTACGGGAGATTAAAGGATTTATTTTTTCACCTAGTTACTCTCTTCCTTGTAGGCTGCTGTACTTTATTTGAACATTTGAAACAACACAACTGTTTTTATGAAATAGAATAAGAACTAATGAACATCTTGGCATCATCAGGAAAACTTCCAGTGAGTCTTACTAAAGGAGAGCAAGACATTATTTTCTCTATATACACCAGGAAACATTTAATTCTGGAATCAATAAATGATAAAATGGATATTAGGGATTTGATATCTCGGATAACAGTTTTGTTTTACCTTAAAATTTCACCCTAGTACCAGGCATGGCAACCTTGTGTACTGAAAGGACAATGGGATTCATAAAGGACGGAAATGAGAATGGAGACGCAGACAGAGAGAAAAACAAGGAAATGTGTTTTAAACATTAAGAACGCTGTAGCCATGAGGAGCCATTGATGCTGTTACTGAGAATGTGTTATGCTATGACACACACACACCTACGCACTCTCACATAATCCCCACAGACCCCGGGGCCTTCCTCTGAGGCACCCTCAGCTGGGTGACAACAAACCTGCCTGTCTGATTTATGAAAATGCAGATGGAGTTTATATTACGCCCCCTCACACACGCACACACCCAGACACACACACACACACACACACACACACACACACACACACACACACA
>VMRN01000096.1:204812-214855 GCA_010277015.1 Poeciliopsis turrubarensis
CACACACACACACACACACACACACACACACACACACACACACACACGTGCGCCAATGTTTAGCTGTGAGGACAAAGGAGGGTCAAACGCTGGAAGAAATGTGTCAACTCCATAGCAGCAGTCGAAAATGTAGATGAGCTCACCGGCTGTGTGTGTTAGTTATGATCTGAGGACATAAATCTGACTCCACAGTGTGACGTTGTCTTACAGACTTCAGAGAATCTGGGTCCACTTATAGTGTCTCAACACTCAGAACCTATGAAACTCACAGTAACTGCGTTTCCACCGACCACATAATTGCGCAATTTGACATTTTTGAAAATAAATTTGCTTAATGGAAACACTGCAATTTTTTTCTATAAACAGTTTTGCCACTAAGATGTGTTTCTTGGCCATATCAAAATTGGTTGACTTCGCAAATCTGCAACGGGAAAGCTTTTTTTTGCACGTCACACAAGTCTCATGGTCAACAGACGGATGTTGCCACTGGCGCAAACCACGAAGAAGAAGAAGAAAAGTTGAAGTTGATGATGGAGGATCATGCCATTTAATGGAAACGCTGTAATTGGGTAATTGGGTATTTTCGACGTTAGTGGAATATAAATAAAGTTGTGCGGACATTTGCAATGTAAACGTAGCTATTGTCAGAGTTTTTCAATTATATATATCGCTTAAGGACTGGGACATTAGATAAAGAGATGTATTTAATGTGTGTGTGTGGGCATGTTATACTCTTCAGAAAGTGACCTTTAAATATATTTTGTGTAATTTAATAAAGAAGACAGTAAAGTACTCTGTATTTATATCATTTAAGCTTCATGCTGCAGTTTATTGATACTTTCAAGCTCTTGTTTAAGCGTCTCACTGCTATGAATACAGAAAAACTGATTTACTGATAAACTGAAGTCACCAACAACAGAAAGTGAACTCCAAAACTTCATAGAAACACAAATGTACTATAATTAAAAAAAAAAAAAACAAAGTTACAGAAAATACCTTTCATTATTAGTAATCTGTCTTCAACTTCGACTAGCTTCTGGTTTTAATCAGTTTAATGTACAAACAGCTGGGGCCTTTTTATTATTGAGGATATGAACCAGCATTAAAAACCGCAGAGCTGTACTGCGAAGCTTGTGCCAAAGAATCAAGTTCTCAAAGTTCACATCCGTCGCCTCGGGGAAATTTGTTTCATGCTGTTACGTCTTTATTAATAATAATAAATCTATCACGCTGCAATGTTTAGCGTCCGTTGTTTTGATAACAAAACGTTGGCTGAGGCTGCTGAGGCAGGCCAACCCTAAACCTCATATTCTAGTTCCCTTATCTGCAATATACGATTTTTATGGCTGAAGACGTCAACTAAAGTAAGGAAATTTGTGTTTGTTCTTCAAATGTTTCGTAGTGAAAAATCTGCTACCTCTTCAGAAAAGAAGTTTGCTCCTCAAGTTTTGCCACATTTGCGGCAACATGAAGTTACTGCGAAACCTTCTGCTTTATTTCGAGTGACATCCAGAGCTTTTACCACTATGACGGTCAAGATTCACGAAACCAATGATATGAGAGACAGGCAACAAAACGGGCCACACGAATCAGTCTTCTCCTGATTTGTGGTTCATGTTTGCAGAACAGTGTGACCTTTGTTTTTCTGCATGGACAGGAAAAGACTCAACAAAGCCAACAAAAGTCAACAACAAAAAACAAATCTCACAAAAATCCTAAACTAAAAACAAGAAGAGAAAAACGCCACCTGGTGGCCACAACAACACAATACAGTGGGACTGGGTTAAATAAACAGAGATAAAAAAATATATAACTTAAATGAAAAACACATACCTGGGGGGAGAAGAGTAAAAACAAGTCAACCTCCTCTTTAAGATCCTCCCTGCACTCCAGCCCTAAATGTGAAAATAAAAACAATGTTCAACCGAGCTTGCGCCGGCTGTTCACGCCAAAATTAAAAATAAAGGAAATTATAATAAAACTGTGTATAAAAACCCACCACGACGGTCAAAACTGTAAAATAACACACCAACAAACAATAACAAACAACTCATGGTAGAGAGCTCAACATGAACAATCCATACAGAAAACAAACATGTTGCAGCAGAAACTTACCCACAGCAGCGCGGTACGACGCGGAGCGGGAAAAGACGGACGAACTACGGAAGCCAAGGAGACACAAACGAGGCAGAGCGCAGAAAGGCAAAAACAACAAAACAACAAATACAAATAACTGAATAAGATCAAATTCAAAAGTGCTCAATATAAAATGAATTAGAAATTTCTCTCATTTGTAACTTTGTTACATCAGCTGGATTGTAGGTGAATATGCTGAGAATACCACAATAATTACTATAGGCACGTTGTAGCATGACGTCACGTGTCCTAAACCCCGCCCAGCTTCCTGCTGGAGGGCAAGAAGCTGCTGGCAGATGAGGACCACCATTGGACTTAGCTGTCAAGTTGTCAATATAAATTTTAAATCTGCTCATGATATATGAAAGAGAAAGACATGCAGTGGTTTGCTACTAATTGTCAAAAGAAAACAACTAGAAAACTAGGTTAGGAAACAGTTAAATTTTTTTTATGAATTTCTAGAAAGCATAATGAAGGAGAGGGAAATAGGTCGGTTATGCTAGCTTGACTCTGACAATCTTAACATGTAGATGTGCTGCAGAATTCGGTGTGTCTCGGTTCAGTTTAAGAAAAAGAAAAAGGAGGAAGGTTGACCCACAAATTACTTTTCTGAAAGATCGTAACCAGAACAGGTGTTTAAATTAGCGAATCGACCACGACCAGCACATCGCAGCATTAATGCCAAGCTCACATGAGAGCCAGAGGTGTGACAGAGCAGCGACAGACTAAAAGATATTGCTTACACGCGTGCGGCAAACACCATCAACCAAGCGCAGCATAGCGGAAAAGGCTGAGGGGCAAATTTACACCTGAGCTTTGCTGGAGGGGGGAAGGGGGCTCAGAAGTGTGACGGAAACCCAGCTGAGATCATATTTGTTGCTTTCGGCTGAATGTTCATCACCTGCAAATCATTTTACATCAATGAGGGGAAAAAGAGGAGTGGAGGTTTCATCATCAGAAACCGTAATCCCCTTTCTTTAAAGAGGAAGGAGAACAAAGGGAGAAAAGAAGCAAAGAGGAAACTGGTGGAGGGTTAAAGGAACTCTTCTTTGCCTTCTCTCGCTGCTCTCTCCTTCTCGCTGATGTTCTTCACATGCGTCCATCGGGCCCCTCCTTCGCTCTCCTCCCTCTCTGGGGGTCTTTCTTTATTCCAGAGTCCTCTTCATCCTCCCTTTGCTCCGTCCTTCCCTTCCTTCCCTCTCCCGTCCCCGCCCTTTTAGTGATTAATGCGAGTTCTAATTGTCATACTCACTCTTACGCTCATTATAGTGTATTATGCAGCAGTTCGGGTATTAAAGTTCAGCAAGAGATTTCATGCATACTGATGAGCATGTAAATGAGCCCGGCACGAGCAGATACCAAGGTCTGTGTTGTGTGTGTGTGTGTGTGTGTGTGTGTGTGTTCGAGTGTGTATGATTATTCCCAGGAGAGAGCCAGACTGCCATTATCACCCTCGCCAGCCATTGTAACTCAGCAGAGAGTCCGTACATGGAAATGCCGGCACGTCATCAGCCAGCAGTTGAGTTGAAGTCAGGTGCATAAGTACATTGAGAGAAGTTCACGTGCGGATGTCTGCCTCTGTTGCAAAACAGGTTGATGAGGGGTACACATTTTGGTAAGGTAGCAGAAGTTGCACGGACGTCAAGTGAATTTGCTACATTTCTTTCCTTTTTGATTTGCTTCCACATTCACGCACTCACCGTTTTGTTCCTGCGAAGATCCTCAACTTGCACCGTCCAGGGAACTGCAACCCGGAACGGTCGAAGCTAAACTTCCGGCTTTGGGATGGTTCGGTCAACTTGATCCTTTTGATCAAGTAGGGCAGGTTGCGTTTAGTCTCGAGGTATCAAACCTCCCACAAATCCATTTGGATTGTGGGGAAAAGGAGGAATTTGTCACAAGAAATAGAGGCAATTGTTGCGCTTGACTATGAAATCTGAACCTTCCTCAGACACAGACTCCTCGTGTGGAGTCTGTGTTGCTCACAGAATACAGTATATAATATTTCAATTCTACTGTATAGCAACCCACATGTATTTCTACTAACAATTAAACTGGAATAAGGTTTTGCCTTATTCCAGTGGGTCTTTATGATTTGCTTTTCTGTTTTGATCATTTCTTTGTTGCTATTGCTAATATATTTTGACCATACCGTTTTACTTTATTCCTTTGTGTTAGCTTCTCTTATTCATTCATTCTTACCATTTGCGCGCTGGACTCGTTCCCTTAGGTTTGTGTTCCTTCTACCTATGTTAGTTTCAGGTCAGAATACAAAGAAATAAACAAAAAAAAAAAAAAAAGAAAAAAACCAAGTAATGTGCATGCAAACAAATCAATTCAAGACTCAGACAAGTACAAGCTTTACAAAAATAAAAAATCAGCGTTGGAAACTCCTCGGCAGGGAAAT
Source organism: Poeciliopsis turrubarensis (assembly GCA_010277015.1). Classification (NCBI taxonomy): domain Eukaryota; kingdom Metazoa; phylum Chordata; class Actinopteri; order Cyprinodontiformes; family Poeciliidae; genus Poeciliopsis; species Poeciliopsis turrubarensis. Next base: position 209,356 of record VMRN01000096.1, read on the forward strand.
AAGGGTGATCCTGATGAAAAGACCGAGTAATTGCACTGTTTAATGAAGGGTTACAAAACCAAGGTGACATTTGTGAAAGCATTCAGGAGCGAGACACGACAAACAGGGACAGCGACAGAAAATGCAGGTTTTCATAAATGGTACGTAAGTAGCATGTGTTGATTTTTACAGGTGAAAGTCGTAAAGATAGATCAGAATAATTAAAATACTTTAAAATCAAAGCAAGACAGAATCAACTGAAAACAGTAACGTCAAAAAATCTTAATGAAACACTCGCTTAGATGAGAATATCTTTCGCCGGTTTTTGAATGAATCCAGACTCAAGTCAAAGTTGGACCTAGTGTGGCCCTGAAATCTACAGAAAATTATAGTGTAACCAGAGCAAAGACTGTAAAACCGACGTGAAATCCTCTTTTTGGTCCAGCTGGGCGTCTCGCTGCAGAGTTTTGGACCAACTGTAGGAAATGGAGGACTTTCTTATCAATGAATGTGGAAATTGTGTCTCAACACTCTTGACACGAGGAGATAACGACCTTCTTCCTTTGAATATATTTCTCAAATAATCTCTTCTCAAGAGTCCAGTTGAAGGGAGTTACTTTGTCTATTCATGTTGCGAATTTATTTTAGGCATTCAGTCAGCTCAAAGATTGTAAATATATTGCGTATCAAAGTGATGGAGGATGTTATGACTGTTGTTAATAGTCTTCCCTAGAGAGTGAAAAAATATATGTATAATAAAGGAAGTGAGCCAACAGCATGGCCTTGTGGTACCCCACATATTAGAGCAGCAGATTCTGAAGTTATGTGGTTCACACAAACACTGAAGCTTCTGTTTTAAAAGTTAAGATCTAAACCACAAAAACGGCTCCGGAGATCCTCACCAAGATATGAAGTCTGTTCATTTAGATTATGTGACGTCAGAGTCAGAGGTCTAACAAAACTAACGCAATAAATTCCCAAGATTGAAAGATTTTGGGAAACGAAAGGAAATTTAGAAACGATCCCCGTTTTATTTGGCCACGAGGAGTTAGCTGGATTTCTTAAAAATGTATTTGACAACAGTGTGTTTAAATGAAGAGGGAACAGAGCCACATCTAAACACTCGTCAGCCATACGACACCGCTGTGCTGAAAATGTACAAATATGAGAAAAGTACAGTCATATTTGGGAGAGAGATGGATAAATAAATGGAAGCATAGAGGAATGGTGAAGGTGAAATGTTAGTTCTGATATGCATAATTTGACTTTCAATGTCAGAAGTCAAGTCAAGTTGTGAAAATGTGCCTGTAATGGTGAGTACTGTATCAAATTTCTTGACAGTCCATCTTGTAAGTTTTGATATTTGAGGTGAAACTAGGACAGTGTCGTTGCTAAAATGTAGAATTTCAGTGGATGTGTTATGTGGGATTTAGTAAAAATTCATAAAAAACAATGTACTTGGCAAACGTTGGCATTACATAGAATAAGAAAAAACTAACGTACACAACGTTTAAAGGGACAGTATTATGTAGAATCAACTTTTTTGAGCTTAACATCACTTTATAATATTATTCCCTCATCAAAAACATTCCTGGAGTGTCGCCTTGATTCCTTCATGCATGTTTGAGAAATTGTTTAATCTCCCGTGGCAACCATTCAGCTGTGCAAAACGTCTGGTGGCACCTACCTCCGCCTTCGAGTCTGTGCTCCTCCTTGAAGCTTCGGCTTTCATGCTGCTGCCTCACAGAGCTTTAGCTCCTTCAGACTAGCCAGCAGCAATTAGCAGACACCTAATGAGACTGTACAGCAGATGAGCTGATTACAGGAGCTATTTGTCTGTTGAAATGCTGGTGAAGACGTGTACTCGAGGAATGATGTTGTGACGACTTTCTGAAGGCGGAGTCTCTGGTAAAGCAGGAATTTTTAAAGAGACAGACGACCAATTTCAAGGCGTTACATTGCAGAATCTAATTTATTTTAAGTAACAACTGAAGGTAACATAGTTACTTGCTTATGCTATAAAATAGCCCCTTGTGCCTGGAAAACCCATAATACTGTCCCTTTAAACTGTCTCTTTTTTTTTCACCTAATTTCTACTTGATGGCAGAAGAAAGATTAAAACCTCATTCTTGCAACGAATGACTGAAATTTAAATGGAACGCAGTATGAAACGGATCAATCCAAACGCCACGAAGTCAGAATTTGAATTCGAAGGTTTGTGTGTGTGCGCTGCCGTCTCGCAGCCCTCCAACTGTTCCCACCACGCTGAGTGAGTAGGCTCAGTCATTACCGTGCTTCTTCTGAGCTGTCTGCAGGGTAAAATGAGACAACAGTCAAGATTCCCAACATGGGAGCCTAAATCATTTGCGCAGCATGGAGCAAGTGTGCCAAAATGAGGCCGGTGACGATGCTGTCCTGCAGCAGCAGCAGGTGGTACTGTAAATGGAAGAGAAAATGACAAATAAACTCATTACGCTGGAGGAGAACGTTGTCTTTATGCTCACTGGAACTGCTTGGAATTGTCTTTGGAATCGTTCCCCCGGCGCTGATAAAAAGGGGTAAATACTTCCTTGAATAAAGGGAGTTTAGTGGGGTTTTTTTTGCTCAGAGCAGAGCGCCGCTCCAGAAGGACAGGCTGGGGAAGGACGTCATGTTTTTGGGAATGTATTATTTTTGTTTTTGGGCTTTTAGGGTGGCATTTGTTGTGAATTGGCACTACTGAGCCGAATCGAATTGAAGCTTATTTATAAGTGGATTTGTGTTTGAAAACTACATGCTTCTGTCCTGCTAAGCTGTTGGAGCTTAGCATGGTTAATAGTTTTTGTGCTTACTGCAGTTTTTTTTTGTTGTTGTTGTTGTTGTAAATGTCACAGACATAGTTCCTTTAAAAATCCATAATCTGAATTTTGCTATTGTATTTTAACATCAAATTGCATATTTGTCTTCTGTGCGTTATTTGATATATTGATAGGATTTGAAAAGACATCCAATATAAAGGTTCCATATTAAGTAAATTAGAAATTTAACAAAAAGCTAATTTATTTCAGTAACTCAATTCACTAAATGAAATACATTATATAGATTAATTGCATGCAGACTGATGTTTTCAAACCTTTATTAAAGATTTTCATCTTCACAAAATTTAAAAGGAGGTTAAAAGTGTAAGACAGAAGCACTTTATTTCATTCAAATGCAGATTTGGACATGCCAAACTCAATATGTAAACACAATTCCACACAAAATCCAAGTACAGGCATTTTGAAAAACATGTTGTGGCCTAATATTCAAAGTGAAGGAAACAGGAAGACAGAAAAGGGGAAAACGTGCAGTAAAGGTCTCAAGGTTAAAGCGAACCCTGCGTTGAGGCCTAGTCGTCTGTTCATATGAAGTATACCAATCTCTGAATTCAAATTTTACATTTAAATACAGTTTGCATCACGCTCTGTAAAGCCTGTTTCCTTTTCCACAAATTTAAATAGTTGAACAATTCCGTTATGTTTCCTTTTCACCAACTTATGACCATTATTATAGTTTGCACATTTCATCTATATTCTTCTCACTTGCAGTCATCATATATATAATATATATTTTTAATTTTTGGCATTAAAGGGCCTCCACATTTCCCATAACGATGTGTATTTTCTTGAAACGTTTCACATTCCAGTGGAGCGTAAATGTCACGGGGCGGTGCTACGTTCACTGCCCCCTCCCCCTGAAAAACCACGAGGCTCCAGTGTTGACAGGCCGACAGCCGCCTATAGGCACTCAGCATCCAGCTCGCTGCCAGACAAAGACCGCTCTCTCTTCCTACCGGCTGAACTATCGTCCGAGAACTGCTCCTTTTCGACACTAATAGCTTTTAAAAGCTTCTTTTTAAAGTGTGTCGACCAAGTTAAAGCGTCCGTTCGGACCTTTCGGCCCCCCTTGTAGTACAGGACAAACCAACCAGACTCCGCCTTCGCTTAATTTGTCAACAAAAGGGTTTGACAAGCTCGGGAAGCCCTGCCCCCATGTTTCCATAAAAGGATGATTTGGGTATACACGGCCAACAATCAAACCCTGGCTAACCTTTTCTTTTCGCCGTCCACATCATATGGTGCGTTCACTTCCTCCGGCGCTGTGAAAGCGGAGCTATGATGGCGGAGCGCGTGCAGCAGCCCCCGGCCAAGCGGCTCTGCTGCCGGCCGGGCTTCGGCGCAACATGTAGGCAAGGCCAGCGGGCCGCCGGGGCTCTGTGCGGCGGCTCGCCTGCCACCCAGGGCGAGTCGAGCCGAACCCAGAGCCCGGAGTCTCTCCTGGACATCGCGGCGAGGAGAGTCGCGGAGAAGTGGCCGTTCCAGCGGGTGGAGGAGCGCTTCGAGCGGATCCCGGAGCCCGTTCAGAGGCGGATAGTGTACTGGTCCTTCCCGAGGAGCGAACGGGAAATCTGCATGTACTCGTCGTTCAACACCGGCGGCGGGGAGGAGGTCGGAAGTGGCGGCGAGAGCGGCGATGAGACGCGGCTGCCGTTCCGACGCGGCGTTGCTCTGCTGGAGAGCGGCTGCGTGGACAACGTACTGCAAGTCGGTGAGTGGGGGAGACGAGACCGGGCGTAACAGCGCTGGGAAATTAACACCGCGTACGAAAGGAAACAACAGAAATGACCACGGCAGCGGCGATAAAGGTGCAGATAAACAAAAGGGAGACAAAGGGGCTTTAAATCGGCTGGGCGCGTGAATGAGAGTGTATGACTGGGGCATTTAAATCCTGTTTAGTTCAGGTCCGGTGGGAATTTAAAAGGCTTCAAAACCTTCATTGTATTTCCCAGAACTTGATGTGAAACTTTGTCAGAATGACACAAAAAAAAAAAAAAAAAAAATCTCTTGATTTACTGTAGGCGACACAAAACATGTTAAGCGAGTCATAGCGAAAGCGTCCCTGTCTGCTTCACGGTCTGCTTTAGTTTCGTACCGGTTCTCAGTCGGACCTGCGAAATCAACTTTAGACCGTCCTAACTATTGAGTAATAAGGGAAGTGTGCAGGGTGGGTCTCAACCGACGCGTTACATTTCACTGAGTTGTCCCGCGTGCTGTTCGGTGATCATTAAAAGAAAAAAAAAAAATTGCATTGTTGCTCCGTCAGCACGGGAGGAGTTTGATCAGCAGACACATCACCAGAGGAGAAAGTCAAATATGCTCCGTTTGTGTGGTTAAATTAGAGCCTGGAATGTTTTGAACGTCCTGAGGTGGGTGTGTGGGGTGGGGATGAGATGAGAACAAGCCCCGGGGGGTTATCATATGTCTGCTTGTTCATACCTCACTGACAGCGTGTGGAACAGGAACAGACACCTGTGTGCTTGTGTTTGACAACTGCAGGCGTTCAGTGGCATGAATCAGAGGGTTCTTTGTGTGTCAGCTCCCCCCCCATCCATCCTCCTCCTCCTCCTCCTGCTCAGAGGAACCGTGCAAGTTGTGTTTTTCTTTTCTTTTCTTTGCTTTTCTTTTTTCCCTTCTTCATCTTCTTCTTCTTCTTCTTCTTCTTC
>VMRN01000096.1:214955-241010 GCA_010277015.1 Poeciliopsis turrubarensis
AAAAAAAAATCTTCAAATAGGCAGACATTTCTGTAAATTTCATTATACGTTCCATGGAAAAAAAGTCACAAGGGGATGAATTTGGGCCTTATGTGATGTCATCCGGGGCATGTGCGCATGGAAGCTTGATTTATTTATTTATTTATTTGTTCCTGATGATACATTTTTCTTTTAATAACACCTTATAACAGAAGAGCTGACGGTATTCTGTTCTATCGGTGACGAAACGCAGAACAAAGTTAGTATACGTTTCATTTTCTTAACATGTCTCTTTAAAGACCTTCTTTTGGATTTTAACACCCCGGCCTCTGAGCATTTTAATTGCAATGATTTTTTTTCTAAAATTATGACTTTGTTCTTTATTCCCCCACATGTGTGTGTTTATTTGTGTATTTCAAGCTCCCCACTCCAAACAAAAGCAGTTGTTTCATTCTCCCTGTAAGCAGAAATCATTTGGGTGAAGGAACTGGTTTCTTGTGAAGTTTGGGCCCTTCACTGCTCTATCAGTCGGGCCACAATGTCCAGTCGGTTGGTCTGAAATCGGTGGCATGCAGGGCCCGGAGCCGATATCTAGCACTGACGAACACGGTCGTGGCTTTACAGCCGCTGTCCTGACGCCGTCTGCCCTTGGGGGCTTTGATTGTGTCGCCATCTGTCACCTGTGGGTTCGCCAAACTCGGGAACATCTTCTCACACCAGGCTGTAATCCCATTGCTCTCCATGCTTCATTTGAATGGTAATGCAGTCTGATTTCTAGGACTTCTCTAACTCGTCACCCTAAAAACAAACCACCGTGCCATGTGGAAGTTTGATTCTAGTGGTTGGGTAACCTTGAGTAAAAATACAGCACTTTTAATGTATCAACATGAAGGTTAAAACAAAAAACAATCATTTCTATAATGATCTGAGACATTGATTATAACACTGGTCTTACATGCTACTCTGTTATCGTAATTTTGATACGTAAACTGACGGATAGATGTTGAAAAGGCAGCTATATTGCTTAAGTAATAATGAGTAAATACCTTTTGGTATAGATAACACTACATCCAGTTCAATATTTAAACAATATTTTTTGAAAAATTGTGTTTTCACAAACACAATAAAAGTTTACAGGGATGCACGATATATCGGCACCAACGGCGGCGTCGGCCGATATTTGTCAAATATCGGTATCGGTCCAATTAAACAGATCTGGGCCGATATGAACAGCAGATATTTATTTTTGATCTGATTCAGGTTTTTCCCCAAAGGTTTCGAAATGTTAGTGAAATATATATGACATCGGTTATCGGCTATAATAGCAATATGAATATCGGATATCAATATTGGCCCAAATTTTTTGCATCGTTACATACATAAAAGTTTAATAAATTCCAAACTGTGGTCTTTGGGGTAGCCAGCAAGCTGTCATTGTGACATCATAATTTGAAGCTCTACTTCCTGTCTTGTTTCAAAGTAAGAGTTTCAAGCAAGCTTAAAGCTTCCCAATAACCTTAGCTTGGACTAAAACTCCTTCAGATAAAAGACTTAATTTGAACAAAAAATGCCACGATGTTTTAATGCTTTAGATTTCCTTTCTTGGTACCGAGGGTATCAGCCAATCAGTATCAGTTACCAAACCTCAGGTATCGGTATCAGAAGTGAAAAAAGTGGATCGGTTCATCAATACTTTTGTGTTAATCCTGAAACGGCTGCCACTGTGCATGTCCATGAATACTGGCTTGTCTTCAGGTGTTTGAACTGTTAAAATGGGGAGTTTAAAGAGTTTCTAGAGGGAATCTCAAATATTCACAGTTTTCAGCTATTCCCTAAACCCCTGCAAATACCGGAAGCCCAGGGTATATTTGCAATCCCGGTAATGTCAGTATATTATCTCAGCAGGTTCAAGGACTCTTCCTGGCCTTGATTGCTACATCTACTTTAGATGTTAATGCCTGAGCCCACAGTGATTGGTCAGGACATCTGGATAATGGAAAGGAAAATAGAGGAGCGATGAAAATCGATCTCATCAACACAAATATTCCGCAGCAACATCACAACAGCATATATTTCCAAACACCGCGCCGCCAGCATTCCCAGATAGAGCGGGGGAAATGTGTGCAAAGTGTCTGAAACTAAATCTGGCCTCCATCCGTCTTCCGAAGAGGAACAACAGTAGTCCACAAACACAGGGAGGGTTTCTTGGCTTTATTGGACTCCAGCCTGGAATTTGCTAGAATAACAGAGCTGGGGAGTGATAAATAAAAGATGTAATCTCCCCACGTGTGGGCCGCACCGGAGGAGGGAGGTTTTTCTCACAGTGGACCTTGAGGAAATGAACTGGCACTCACACACACACACACACACACACACACACACACACACACACACACACACGCACACACACACACACACACACATGTGCTGCAGGCCCCACCAGCTCCACAAGTCCCACAACAAACGCGCCCTATGAAATCAGTGCTCAATCCCATTTTATTCCCCGGCGATAGCCGCCATGACAGTCTGTAAACCCTGTTATCCGACTGTGAGCAGGAAGTGTGCTGGTTTCTAAATGAACTTTGGAGTAAAACTAGCTTGGCGGTTGCCTTCCCGCACAGTTCAACTCGAAAGAAGTCCTCGCTTTTGGATCAAAAATATTCAAAACTTGCCCCATAAATAAGGTAATTATTCTATCATTCACTTGTAAAAGTTGAGCTAAGATAAGAAGTTGTTTTGTTTTTTTTTTTTGTCCTTTCCAATCAAACTCAGCCGGTGAGACGTTGCTAATTTCGTGCTTTTTGTCTGATGCAGGTTGCATTCAGGGTCACAAGGAAGAAACACATCCTGTTTTGTTTTGTTTTTTTTAGAGCATCACAGGGTAAAATCTGCAACCAATCAAGCAGAGGGGATTCAGAACAACGACTTTCTGTGGCTTGACACTTTTATTCTAACCGTTCCAAACAAAGCGTCAGTGGTAAAAGTATTCACACCTCTTGTTGGTTTTCACATTTTTCATTTTCATTTGGATGCTGTGTGACGGGCCAACACAGAAACACAAAGCAGCAGCACACTGTTCTACGGCGGCACGACAATTTAAAAGTCAAATCCTTCTCGAGCTTTCATGAGACGAGTCGGTCTTATGAAAACGCTGTAGGTATGTTTATGTACACTGGTCTGAATAAAAGATTCATCCCTGCCTCGGCTTATGGAAACTGTATCCTCCTTTTTTGCCGTCCATTTTTGAATCATAGTAAAATAAAATCATTTGAATTTTAAGCTCTGTGGGAGAAACGTTATATTTTTGGGGGGTTTTTTTAGCTGTAAGAAATAGCTAATGTGGGACCAATACAGCAATAAGGATGGAATATTTAAAATATGTTGGAATATTTTGTTGTCTGGCAACTAATTCCTATAAATTCAAAATACATTTGTGAAAAACATTTTATTTTTTCTTTGCAAAAAATGTAATTTTTTAACTCAGTATTATCGAAGTTTAAGAGTTACTTTAAATTTTGATGGCTGTGGACGCGAAAGATCTCCTGTAGCAGCCTGTGTTACAATGCTTTTGAAGAAGCCTCTGACTTAAGACGCTTTTTTTTTTTTTAACTTCTCAAACTCGATAACTGTGTCTGTTACTCTCCTTATATGTTCATCTACATCCAGTGAAACACAACGGAGCACTTTCTACTCGTCGTTCGTTTATGGTTTAAAAAAAAAAAAAAAGGAAATCTGAGAATTAGCAGAAGCAGTCGTGTTTGTTTTGGTTATCAATACACATCAGCTTCATGCGGTTGCCTTATTTGGAAGCAAATAAAACTAAAAGCCCGGAATAACCGTTCACAAATTAAAAATAGCGCTGCAAGAACACAAAATCTTACCAAAGTGTTTAGTTTCTAGTGCAAATCTCTTAGTACACTAGAAGACAAAACTGTTTAGTTAGTTTAGTCTTACTTCAAGTGTGCTAAGATATTTGGACTAGAAATTAGACCAAAAAAAACATTGAAATTAGGCCAAATTTTCCATCCACAGCTTTCACTGCCGTTCCTACATGACTGTGTTGGTGTGTAGGCTTCGTCTGAATTACAGGTTTGAGCTGAAATATAGGCTGCAGTGATTATAGAGGCCATGAACGTGGCTATTTTAGGAGGGGAGGGGGGGGGAGAGGAATGATGTAAACATAATGTTTACCTGGGCAGGACGGCGCACGGTTTCTGCATGCGGAGAGAAAACATATGGCGTCATGTGTTTGCCACCCTGAGGTCACGTTAAAGCCGTTTGCACTTCACAGAGGGTCAAGGGAGTTCTCCGGCTGCCGGCGCCTCCCACTGATCCCTGCCGATTTGCTTCCATATGCTGCAGAGGCGCGGGGTCGAAGGTTGCATCGACGTTTGTTTTCCTGGCAAACTGAAACGTCATCGGAGCGCAGGGGAACTTTTAAAGGGACGGTGTCCTAGTAAATCCGTTTTTTAAGGCTTTACATCATGTTCATCAACAACATACCTGAAGAGTTGCCTACATTCTTTCATGCATGCTTGGCAAATCCTCTAATCTCCCATGGCAACCATTCAGATGTGCAAAACGCGTGGGTGGGCCTAGCCCCGCCCTCAAGGATGCAGCTCCTCCTCTGAACTGCAGTTGCAAGCTTCTGCCTCACAGAGCAGCTCCCCCCCCCCCCCCCTTCAGACTAGCCATCAGCACTTAGCAAACACCAGGTGGAACTGTGCATCTCCAGAACTCATCATAGGAGCTGCTTCTTTTTACCCTAGTGAAAACTTTGTTAAAGGGTTAATAGAGGAGCCTTGTTGTGACAACTTCCTGAAGGCAGAGTTTTTAAAGAGACAAAGACCTAATTTCAAGGAGTTAAAATACAAAGTAAAAATTCTTTCAAGTCATATTTGATATATACAGCGTTCCTGAAGGTAACATTGTGCCATGAGATGATACTATGTGGCTGGAAAGTGCATAATGCCCCCACTTTAACTTGGTAAGCTGTATCTTCTTTTCCTGCAATTCACATAAGGCAGACATGTGGGATCTTTAAAAGTCATGAAGTTGACACACACAAAAAATTCACCTAATCTTGGCCACACCTTTAGTGTGTGAAATATATTTTTAAAAAGTCTATAAAACAACATGAACTGTGATAAACATGGCTAAAAGAGGAACCTTGTTTATCTCGCCATTGCACACAGTGTAGGAAATTGGATAGTGACGCTATCCAATGTGCAGATATTTACTTAAATGTCATACGTTGTCACATGGCAAATTTTACGACTTTGTCAAACAATAGATCACGACCGAGAAAGATATTTCGATATAGAAGTGGGAGTTGGTTTGGGCCAAATTCTGCTGAGTCCCTTCAAGCAATCAGATTTGGACCATCAGATAATAAAGATGTGAAAATATCTCTCGACGATATATTGATTCTTTTACAACCTTCTACTTTTTCAAAACTTCTCTTGAAACACTTTATTTTCTGTTCGTTATTCTTGTGAATGTGGTAAGATACAGTGCTGACTTGAGCAGTTTAAAGCGCACACACAAACACACACACACACACACACACACACACACACACACACACACACTCAGCCCTATGTGAACGCTTAAGGATTCTGAGTGCACTGATCACTGCTTCTCATCTACAAGTTTATAAAGAATCGATGAATCGGCGTGCGCCTACTGAATCATGCAGAGCTCCAAGTGTGTGCAGAGGGACGACCTCGCTCAGCCTGTCAGCTGGTTGGCCAGGATTAATGGAGTGAGTGTGTGTGTGTGTGTGTGTGTGTATAGGTGTGTGTGTGTGTGCAGGACTTGCCACGCCGATGCTCCGCGAGATCAATTTTTATCATAGCAACATCAGGCGCGTGCTCTGAGAGCGGCTATTGGCAAAACCTGCCATTTTGAAAAATGGTTTTGCATTACTGCAAGCATACCTGCATAAAATTAAAAGAAAGAAAGAAAGAAAGAAGGAAAGCCACCACCCTTTGCTGCCGGTCAGAAGTTCTGCCTAGTTGTTTTTCGTTTTTCTTTGTGTCGACCTGCTCACTGCTTCCAGGTTATTTTTTTTGGCCATGTTTTTCTTTGCAATTTAGATGGAAAAAACCAGAATACAGTGCTCTCTGTAAGCCCACAAACGGATGGTTCGAGGGTCTTTGTGATTTTTTTTTTTTGTAAATATTTTTTTATTTTGACTTCATTCAGAATTGTAACACCATAAAGGAGCTTTCAGCGGCTCCGAAGCGGCCCGGCCTTTCGTGCTCGTCTCTCTGTCCTGTTTATCTGCTGCTTCCCTTCATCATTAACCTTCAGCTGGCAGCGGAGCGGCGGACAGAGGAGGAGGAGGGGAGGAACGCATTTTCCATTGCTTTCCCTCGATTAGCTCGATAAATCCTGGTTTGTTCTTGAAGTTTCTCTCGTGGCCCAGAATGCCGCATGATAGCGGTTCTTGTTCCTCATTAAAAATCAAATCAGATATTTCCCATTTGGAGGGGGGAGAAAAAACAAACTCTTCAGTTTCTCTTGATGTTTCTTGTTTTGTTTTTTTTCTCTCTCTCTCTCTCTCTTGCCTGGCGATGATGTGTCTACGGTTTCAACCTAAAGTGATTAACAGACATTGTTAAGTCATGTTAAGCTGTGGCTGAAATGAACATGCAGAAACTCAGTCAATTGAACTAAAAGAGAAGTTTGGGTTAGTGGAAATATTTGCAAAGTTTGGGGGGGGGGCAAAAAAAAAGCCCTCAAAAAGAAGGAAACAAATCCAGTCATCTGATTAGTTTCACTTACGTTAAATTAGCTGAGAAAACACTTGAGCAGCTTGAACGTCTCGTAAGATTTGTAATTGCTCCTCATATTTTTGAAATCTGCTTGTCCTGTCAAGAACCAGTTAATGCCGAGGTTTCATTTCATTTGGGATTTTAACAAGCTGACGAGAGAAGACCACACCTGACGATTCATAAGATAAATAAGTGCTTGTATTTTTGCAGTATTTTAGCCGAAAAAAATGAATAACTAATCGACTAAAGATTTCATTGTCCTTTAAAATGACAATGAATGTTGGACACTTTCAAAGTTTATCCTAATGCCAGAAAGCCACGGCCAATGCTTTTTGTAGCTTTTAATATGTTAAAGGTTTTCTAAATCTCCAAGTGGATTTAACAGAATATCTGTTCAATCTAGAATTAAGAGAGTCAGGTTTGACGGGCCTTTTAAAGAGCCCAACTCTTTAAAAAAAATAAAGACATTGCTAGCCCTTTAACAGGAAGCTACGAAGCAGATGCTAAGTTTGGCTTTGTTAGCAGCTAAAGGTTAGCCAGTTGCTGTTTTCTCGAACCGCTTCCAGAGTTCACGACTTGGCAGTAACGGTTTTTTGTTTCAATTTTTACAACCTTAACTGTTTCAAAACGTAATTACTTTGAAAGTAGCTGAAACGTTTACTACACTGTTGCTGTAACTCGAGAGTTGTTAGCCACGTTATTGGTCGACTCCGTTGACTCAACGAGGCAACTCCAGAGCCACAGACACAATGTTTAAAGCTCAAACCACATCTCAGATTTTCAATCTTTTTTTTTTGTTATTTTTTACCAGACGAATCTCTTGCTCACACCAGCTAAATGAGGTGGGAATTATTTTGGCTTTTTAATACTGTGCAGTCAGGTTACACCCCTGACAGTTATGGTTTAATCACTGCTAGCATTCACTTCATACTATTGTTTGGGTGTAAAAGTTGTTTTAGTGCCAATGCTGAAGAAAGTCCCACACCATCGAGTAAGATAGCTAATGCCAGCTTGTAATACTTCCATTGTCTCTGTAAAGAGCATAGCGGCTAAAAAGAATAGCGCTCTTCACAATGGACTCTGAATATCAGAGATTTGTTTTATTCTTAAAGTCTCAAGTCAGAACAATTCAGGAAGGTAAGGCTCATCGTCATCATAGGTGTAATATGCAGTGTTTTATTTTGGCAATAGTTTTGACAGTTTGTTGAGTTTCTATTTTAAACAATAGTAATTGTTTTTTCATTGGAAAAATAATTGCCTTAAAGCTGCAGTATGCAACTTTTATTGAAAACAGTTTTTTTAACAGATGTGTTAAAATGAACATCATGTCAAGACATTATAATGTCAAGACAGATATTATGTGAAAGCAACATAATAGTCAAACAACCAATCAGAGCCAGGAGAGGGGTCTTGGCGCTGTCAATCACTCTTGTGTACGCCCTGCTCACATTACTCCTCTTTTCTCTTACTCATGTTGCGTTGCAGCTGGTTCACCACAACATAGCCTGCCACAAATGCTAAGGCTAGTTAGCATTTAATGGCAGATAAATGGTTTTTCAGTTGCACATGAGCCTGATTGAGAGCGCTAAGACACTCCTCCCGCCTTTGATAGGTTGTTTTTACATATTTGTGGACCACAATAGTAGTACTGGGAGGAAGTGAAGGAGCTTAATGTTTTTCGTTCTGTCTATCTCATACCGTTCTGTCACAGCATGGTGACAGTTTGAACAAGTATTGAAGAAAACACATTTCTGTAAAAGTTACATACCGTGGCGTTAAATCTTTTTGTAACGTTATTACTCAAGGTTATGATACCGTGAGGATTTCTTATCGGGAGCCCAATCTGAAAGCTAAAGTCAGCTGAAATTCTTTTCTTAGCTCAGTTTCTGGAAGTGTCATTGCTAAAGCAGCTTGTGTCACTGGGTTTCCACTTCGTCCGCTGCCTCACCGCCTGCCACAGTGCAGCGGCGTCTGCTGTTTGGCAGCGTCTGGGGAGTTTTTCTCAACTTCACAGCAACTTCACAGCAAGTCAAAGCCTGTCTCCTTACAGGCCTCGAGGGAACCCGGACACCCCCCCCATCCAAACCCATCCCCTTTTACCAGAGGACCCTCTGGACCTCCACCGCTCTGCAAACAGAGCAGTTTTGTTAATAACAGATGAAGTGCTTTGAGTGTTTCAACCAAAGGTACCTTTTTTTTTTCCTCTCTCTCTGCTCTTGATGTTTTTGTTCCCTCTGAAGGAGGCTGAGGAGCCCGTGGCGACTGATGCAGACTGAAGGAGAAGGCGGGGCTTTTGTCTTTGAAGAGCAGGCGACTCGTCTCTTCCAACCTGGGTGCTTATCAAAAGCTGCTTATGAGTAATGCTTACCTTATAATGGGAACTTAAAGGCGCCATCCATCAGAGGCGGTTACCTCAGCTCTCTGCAGAGCTTGCTAATAAAGAGCGATGCGCCCGTCTTTTCTGTGCCACTGCACCTGGATCCCTCCAATCCCGTTTTTCTTTCCCCTTTTTATCATAATTTCTGTTTATTTAACATTTGAATATTATCTGGAACAGTACAGTATCATACAGTACTGTGCCATTATCTCAGAACAGTACCTCAGAAAACTGTTGAATGTATTTTATTTGTTGTTTTTTTTTTTTTTTTATGCTACCGACAAAGTAGTGCATAATTGTGAAACAGATGAAAAACTCCATAGTTCACATTCTGTATTTTTATTCAACCAATACTTTGTTGAACTGGTCTGGTTGGCCAGATGAAAGGCAGGCAATACTTCACGAGCTATTATTGGCAGTAGCATTTAGAAAGCAGCCAATCCAGGAGCGTTATTTCTCTTGCCGATATCCTGGTACAAACGGATCCCTGGTTCTACGGTTCACTTTGCACTTAAGGTCTGGACCTTTGGCTATTGAGAAACTATTGTTTCCTGGAGGCATGGACTTTGTTGAAGTTTCAAATGATTGGATGGAATTTTAGCCAATCGCTGACATTTGGATGTGACGAAATGTGATGCTCTCGCTTCACGAGGCTTATCAGAAATTGTGTAAACAACCTCGTCGAGACACCAAATAAAGCGTCTTAAATAAAGTTTATTAAATGTTCCTCTTGCACAACTTTATTTGCTCAATATTTGAACGCCTGGCTAACACGGCCTGAACGTTTTCGTTCACTTCCTCCGCTGCCACTGCTAAAGATGCAGGCAGACTACAACTCTAAAATAAATCGGTGTCAGTGTTCTCAACTTCTCTTTCTGTTTTCTGATTGGCCCAATCGAAAATTCAGCCGGAGAAATTGAAGTCAATGGAAGGAACCCCAGATGGAGCTTTGAAGGGAAACGAGAATGAAGTGGAATTACATATGGAAGCAGTGGCTAAATGAGAGACTGGATGTTAGCTTCTGCACTAGAGACTCTAGAATCTAGATACTCGTTCCTGTTTTTGTTGGCTGTTATTTTCAGGGGGTTTTGTTGTGTTGGGTTTTTTTTTGTAAGATTATTTTTGCCACTTTTAGGATTTTGCATATTGGCCAAAAAAAATCCACTTTCGTCTGACCAAGGCACACGAGGAACTGACGTGTTTTACCTCAGTAGACGTATTGCTTCCATGTGTTTGCTGGACATGGCCTGCAGCAAACATTGCTTCTTATGATCTTTTTCTCAGAGTTTGTTTTTGACGGGATTTCTTTTATTTAGGGTTATCAAGACCAAAGCAAGACAGATATGAACACCACATTTTATAGAGTCTAACTCATAAACAATCGTGTATCCTTCACTATTTCAAAGGCAGACTGCATGAAAGTTTGCGGTTGCGCTGTGAGACAAATGGCGTAAAGCGTTGTTGATGCCTTCGTTGGGTCCGTTGAATCATTTTTAAAATCAAACCAGACATTTACAATATATTAGGCTTTTAGGATTCACGAGGTTCTCTTGTTCGTCTAGCAAGTCGGAATCGACTCACGGAGGAAAATAAAGCTTTCAGGGCTCAGACCTGAGCTTTTTGATAGTTTTAACAGAAACTGATGTCACTGCCTGACAACAGCAGCCCTGGATTACACCAACTACAGCTTCTACGTTGCTTCCACAAATATCTCTAATATGTTCCCCTATTTCATTTTTAAAAAAAAATTAAGGTGAGTTCAGATGATATGTGTGAAGTAGATAAATGAGCATATCGACACGCTTCCTTCCTGCCGGGGAACCTGCTCTTCCAGCAGATAACGCTCCTTGCCATCTGTTGTCGGTGTTCCCGCGGAGAGAGAAGTTGTCGGCATGTTTGCATTGTGTCACCAAGTTGCCCCACACGGTTTCTTTGTGACACGACGTTTAAACCTGCCTGCTGTCGTCACGGAGATCTGTAACCACCGGGCATTTCCTGTCTGCTTTCACTTTATTATTCTGCCTCTTTTGCATGCCCCACCTAGTGCACTTTTGTTCATATCTGCCATTAAAAAGAAGAAAAAGCAAATGATCTCGTTCCTCTGGTCCAACCGTAGCTACAGGCCTTTTTCCTTTCTTTCCTGGCTTTTGTGTGCGTCTGACTCAGAGGCTCCCGAGGGCCTTGGAGCTTCAACTGTGCGGCATGTCAAAATGGAGACGAGTAGGACGAGATTGTAAAGCTGATTCTGAATGTGTTGCTGTTGACTCAACACCTACGGGCAAACTGCTGCTGGCACCGGTCGAAACGTTCATCTGAACTCGAGTACGAAATCATCAGAGTTCAGAGGAACACTGGAAAACTTTCTGAGCTTAAAGTTTTATCACAATATTTTGTGGTGCTTCTGTGACGGCAGTTTTTGTAACCAAGCAATCCGGACGAGAAATGACGACCTGTTCTCTCATTTACGTGTGTAAAATTATTAGGCCATTGTATTTTTTTTTACGTTTCAAACTTTTGAGATAAATGGGGGTTTATGCTTTTGTAAAAACCTGAATGTCATCAGCGTCGCGGTGATCTGACATATCGGTGACTGATCCCACAACATAATGGAAATGAGTAAAACACAAATAAAACCAAACTACGTGGCAAAACTACAAGGCGCATTCTATGTCCCAGACATGAACTAATCTTTGAACTTGTTCTGGTAAATGATGATTTAAAAACAAAGACCATTTCGGGTAACTCATTTTTAGCTTTAGTCAACTTCCTAAAATAACTGCATGACCTTTTTATTTATTTATTTCTTGCATTAAGAATCTTTTGGAAAGAAAGTGGTGGTGATTTTCTTTTGCCAAAATCACTTTTGGCCAAAAAATTACTTCGTCTGTTTTTCCAGGAAGGCGACAATAAGTTTCAATACGCACCAAAAAAAAAAAAAAGAAAAGAAAATCCAGTTTCAAATAATGTTTAACGCCGCTGGTTTTTCTTGGTACTGACGGCTCAGCTTTCTGTTTGACACGGCACAGCTTCTACTTCTTCTGCGGTAAAGCCAACCGGCTCAGCTGGCGATAAACCTGAAACCCTAATTATGCTCTCTGAATTAGGCTGACCGATTGATCGCTTTCGTTAGCTCTGCGCACCACTTCAGGGATGACACAAGCTCTCACAAGCCCTGTAAGCTCATCCGGTATGCACGAGCAGAGTATGCCTGGCATGCGTCTACAAGTTGAGTCATTGTTTTTATCTGTTAGACGTGAGTCATCTCTGTACATATGATGGAAGGAGATTTAAAAACCGCATCAACTGAGCTTTAAAAGGCAGTTGAACTTGGGAGTGGCGGTGGGAGGAGCCATTGAAGGGGTTTAAAGCGCCCCCATTTCAGGATGAAACAGGAAGTGTCAAATTATTTAGGTGGCATAAATCGAACTGTACCTGGTGGGTTCAAAAGTGCATTTGATGAAATGGGTCATCACAAACCCAATTACTATCAATGTCAATTTCAGCATGCCAGTGATCTGCAGATACCTGCGAATGAGCTGGCTTTTGATTCAGAGCTAAAATTAATGCAAGTAGTAATGTAACTACGTTCTCGTCTCTTGAGATAAGATTATATCTCATTTTGGATTCAGGAGGATGAGAACTGATGGGATTTTAACAATACTTGTTGGGAAAACCAAAACATTCAGATGACCTTGTTTTCCCAATCTGGCCATTGTCTTCAGACGCTATTCCGATTCTAATCTCACTTCACTGCTCCGTCTGGGATTTCTGCCATTGACTTGGATTCCTCCAGTCAAATTTCATCCACAGCAGTCAGCGAACAAAAAGAGAAGTTGTGAACGATCAATTTTCTGCTCTGTTTTAGAATCGTATTCTTCCTGAATTAACAATGGCAGCTGCAGAAGTGAACTGAGCCGTTCAGTCCTTGTTGGCCACTCTTCCAAATATTGAATTACCTTTAACAGTCGACTCGTTCGGCTCCCCACTTCTGTCTTTGCAAAGGTGCATGCTTGTTTGCAGCACACACAATTTCTGGTAAGCTTCATAGTGCTGAACTGGCGGCCAACCGGTCGGGACAAACGTTAGCCTCTCCAAACGTTCTACATAGCTGAATGGTTGCCATGGAAGATTGAAAGATTTATCAATCATGCTTGAAATTGTCAAGGTAACACTCCGGGTATGTTTTTGATGAGGACATAATGTTATAACATGATGTAAAGATTTTTAAAAAGTTGTTTTTAAATAATACTACTCCTTTAAGTAGTTGGACCAGGCAAAGAATACAAAAATAAGTGCAACTCGTGGTCCAGAACATACAGTAAACGATTCACAAACCATACTTTAAAGAATCTAATCTGTGTCGACGCTTCCAAATCAGGTTTGACTAGCTCGTAGATTATCCAGACCAAACGTAAAAAAAAAGAAACCGTAAATCCATCCCCCTTCAGACAAAGATCAAACAGAGGCCCTCTGTCTTGGGTAGGACAGACAGAAACCGGCGAGTCAGTGCGGCGAGTCATGTGGCTGCTGAACAGGAAGATGGGCCCCAGGTGGTAAAGGAGATGCTTAGCAGGTATTCAGACAGGGAGCAGAGGGACGATATGAGACGAGAGAAACGCCGATCATTAGACTGTTGAGGGAGTCGCATTTATCTTCCAGTTGAGTCAGAAACGTGAAGCAAGCTGTTTGTTCTGTTTAGCCCAAACAGAAGTGAGGCTCAGGGTACGATGTACTGCCATGATAAGGTGAGAGACCAGCTTCCTGTTTTGGCACTAAGGAACCCTCACCCACCACCCCCCTTACCCACGTTGCGTACCCACAAACACAAACACACACACACCCTGCTGTGACACCAAAGCAAAACATTCTCGTACAGGCATGCCATATGACCGGCAGTTAAACAGACGAGAACAAGCCGAGCACGTTTTCAGGCTAGGCGTTGCGCACACGCATGCCCATCCAAGTCATTTCCATGCAATTTCATTTAAGCAACCAAGAATTATTTGTAAAGGCACAAGTAGAGCGTGACACTGAAAAAAACAAACAAAAAAAACCGCACCTTGACGCGGCTTAAGGTTTATCGCTTTATGTGTTTGGAAGAAGAAACTCAACAAGACAACACATGCATGAAGTGTTTTCCAGAACAACATCCAACAAGAAAACTGACATGTTGAGACACCAGACGACAACGCATAAGTTGCAGTCGGAGGTTTACATACAACATTTTCAGAGATTGAATGATTTAGATCGTTTGGAGGTTTTGATGATTTTGTTTGAACTCTTCATTTTCCAGGGTGGAGCGATGCCAGAGTATATATATACATATATACTTCTTTTTTTTACCGACTCATGTAAATCTCGCTATGGATGATCAGAACATCTAATAATGGAGTCATGGTGCATAAAAACTTGTTGGATTAGTATGTGACTGGTCATTGGAAAGATTGATATCAATTTTGTAAAAAATATTCAAAAACATCTCGCCTTTTTTTGGTTGATCACATAAAATATCAACTAAAAAAACATTATGGTTTGATGAAGAAATGTCCCCCCCAAAAAAGGTTAAGGGTGTGAATACTTTTTCAAGGGGTCATATCAGCGTCTCCTTTTAACGTCTCCTTCCTTCCAAGTTTAACAACCCTGGAAAACTTCCAGATCAAAATGGACTTTCCCCGTGCCACTGCGGCTTCGGCATCATTTAGAGTACAACGTCATCTGCATATCATTTGCATCCACAGTAAAAAATTTGCACTTCTTAACAGCTCCTCCTGTGTGAGACGTTGAATTGCTGCTTTGTGTACTTTTAATTTGTGGTCTCCTGCAAACAAATTGGCAATAATTTTGGGACACGAGTTCAAATAAAAACTTGAACCGCCCAAGTTTGTATTTGGGCGGTTCAACACAAGTTAAAAAGCACGTCAACATTCAAGCTAACCCTAGGCAAGACATGGGACGGTTACCATGATGAGGTACATTGGGGTTTAAAAAAGAACCATCTGTATGATGAGACACAAGAGAAATGGAAAGAAACCGGAAGCAAGTACTAATAAATAATAACTTGAACCAGCTGAGTTCCAAAGCAAGTGAGTCAAGCAAGCGTATTTTTACTCAAAGTCATCATAATGTAATAGTCTTGTGAATTCCCAGATCATTGTTAGCTTTCATATTTATATCATTTATTTTAGCAAACTTTCAGCCATGTTACTTAGGGTTCAGTCATGATTTAATAAGATAGAATATGTCATTCGTGGCCTGAACTTGTTTACTGCTTTATCAAATCCAGACGACCCCAAAGAGCTCCACACGACATTCACACATTCACCCATTCACAGCTCTGATTTATGGCCGTTTCATTCATGCAAAATGAATGAAACATCAGTATCGGCCAATTTATAATTTTTTAACACATGGGCATCGGTAGGCCTGTCACGACAAATTGTCCCAGAAATTATTGCAATACACGATAATATTGTTGTTTTGATACAAAGATAATGACATGATAATTTGAGTTTGCCAGCTCAAATACTAATGAACTTCAGTTTTAAGAAGAACATTTAAAACTGAAACTGAAAGACCCCAAATAAATCACAACTAAATAAAAAGGAAATAAAAACCACACACACACAATTGAAACTGTAAATGAAGTTTATCATGAAGTCTCTAGAAGCAAAGTAGATCTTTAAAAATATTAATCATCAAAATGGAAATCAGTGAGCTAATTTTAATTTGTCACGGGTTTAACTGATTTATTGCTTTGTGCGACGGGCTTTGCTATCGGTAGGATAAATTTCAGTCAATATCAACAGCTGGTATTTATTTAGGAGGCATGTGATAGTGATGCAGCAAAGCATTGTGGGGAGTTTACCTGAAGCAGTGAAGTCAATGTAGTCATGTTTTTTCAGGGTCAAAGGTTATCGCTTATAAGAGCAGTATCAATATCGGATATCAATATCGGCCCAAATTCTCATATCGTTTCATCCCTACGTCCTATTAATCCTCGTGGCGTTTAGACCAGCTTCTCGCTAACCTTTTGTTTTCGTAGCCAAACTTAGCTTCACGAAACTTTTACTGCTACACTGCATGATTGAGACAATATCCATCGCTTGTGTCATGGAAATCTGTATTTAGAGTTAAGTACACTCGGATCAGAGTGTGTGAGTGAATGCTAAAAGCTTTTATTTGATTTTGTGTCTTCATGGGACTCCAGGGCTCATTAGCAAGCAGGGCTGCAGCTCTGTGAGCAACTCTGCTGAGACGGACCGCATCTCCAGAGTAGGAACAAATGCATTTGGAGAGGAGAAGCTCCAGCCTGGCTTGCTGATAGCCCTCAGAGGCTAAACAAATGACTGCCGCTGAGCACAGTGGGAACAGGCAGCACTCAAACAAATGCTTTTTAAATAGGAAAAGACAGCGAGGCGAAAATCCTCCTCTGCCCCTTTTCAAGCTGCTTCTCAAACCTCCAACGGCTGCTATTTTTCACCGCCGCGCAAGAGCACTGACGTTAAGACCCCCGGTGGGCTTCAGGCTAGCTTGCATCCGATCCTCCATGGAGGAACTGGTCTTACCTTTGAGTTAAAGTTGAATGTAAAATCATCTTTTTTTCTTTCTTTTTTAAGCTTCATATCATATTGTGCTGTTATTCTCTCGTCAAAAACAAACTTGGAGTGTTGCTTTGTTTCTTTCATTTGAGGAGTCCTTTTAACTCCTGTGGCAACCATTCAGCTGTGCAAAACGCCTGGACCTAGTCCCGCCTCCGAGGATGCGGTTCCTTCAGACTAGCCAGCAGTAATTAGCAAACACCTGGTGGAACTGTGCTCATTCTCAGTACGAAGCTGGTAAAAATGTTAGCAAAGGGTTAAGACATGAAGTCATCATGTTGTGATGACTTCCTGAAGGTGGAGTGTCAGAAAGAGCAGGAGCTTCTTAAAGATACAGAAGCCTGGTTTCAAGGTGTTAAATTAGGAAGAACATATACAATATATATATATATAATTTTTATAACAACTGAAGTTAAGATATAATTCCTTGATTGTGCTATATTATGCTATAAAATGGCACTGGGTGCCAGGAAAGCACATAATGCTGGCCCTTTAAGAAATGAGTCAAGATCAGAAGGGGATTTCATCAGTAAAGTGTCCAATACACCAGTACACACTTGGCCATGTTGTAAATAAAACATTTAAATACCATCAGAGGACATGTAATCCTTCCAGTGGATTCACTCGGCCCCTCTGGAGGAGAAGCAAAGCCACTGAAGTGGATTCGGTTATTCTAGTCCTCATGTTAAATTACATGGAAGCGGTATCAAATCCTGCCTCTCTGAGGGCTTTCATAGTTGTTTGTCATTCTGATCCATTCATGGTCATTCTTGGCTCTTTTCTCTTCAGAAATGCTGCCAGAAATATTTCCTCATAGCCGCACAAGCCTCGTCAGACTTGACTTGCAGCTAATCTCTGTCAGGGTTTTTCGGTTTGCTGCTGCAAAGCAACATTAGTCGCCTTTTTGAATGTTTCCAATCTCTGTTGTTTGGCCGGTGTTATTTATTAAGTGTTTTACAGAAAACTTCAATGAAAAGGCGAAGATTGAAGATTAGAATATTACATCAGTCCAATAAAACCCCTTTAAAAACAGAAAGGTAGACTTAATGGAAAGTATTCTTAAAGCCTACTTAAGGTTATTTGTAACAGGTACATTTAATCTGCCTAACGAGCCTCATCAGAATGCATCTTGTAATTTTTTTCATATGACTGTGTGATAAGGGTGATTTCCTGTTTTTTTTTTTTTTTGGATGGCGCTCAGGAATTTCTGTCTGTTTGGTTTTAGATCCTTCTACAGTGTGATATTGGAGCTCAGTTAAGTCTTTCTGTTGCAAAAGCAGAGGGATGCTACTGCATTGGACTGAAGGAAACGGAGGAGAAAGAGATAACTGTCCCCCAAAATCATTTGAGTCGGTGAAAGGCTACATCAACATTTCAAGCGCCGCCAGGCAGACTTTGAGCTAAGCGTTGATTAGCATGTCCGCTCTCCGAGGACAGAGCTGTAGGTGACTGCTTAAGAAGGACACAGATTGACCCAGGTCACTCAAATCCTCAGTGACCTCCTTCGAACCTGCGACAAGATGCAACCATCAGCTCTTTCATAACCCCTGGCCTGACCCCATCACCTCATTTAACGGGGCTCCCGAGTACAGCTGGCTGTTTGTTTGGTAATCCCAACTCAATCTACACACCACCGTGTTTATCACTCCGTGAATTTCCATTAGAGACATTTAGGTGTGTTTTATAGAAGGAAGCACAAAGAACCGCCTTTCATTTGCTGGTTTACAGTCCATCGCTAATTTGCTGTTTGCTAATGCTAGCACAAGTTAGCTAAATCAGTTAGCTTGAGTTTCTTTCTTTTTTTCTTTTTTTTCTGGAAAAAACCAAAGGCATACTTGGCAACATTTTTAACATTGCTGAGTTAAAAGCCCACGATTTGTGTTTTTTTCTGTTGTTGCATGTAATAACTGGCAGCGTTATCAGTCATTTTGAAATTTAAAGACACAAATAGGCAAAAATCTCACCCCTCCTTCGATTTAAATTTGTTTCTCTGAGCTGTCAAAGAACGTGCAGAGTGACTGAAGCTTTCTCAATCTGTATAAAACTTAGAGTAATGCAGAGCTACCCCTCCCCCACCTGTTGCTGCTGGTCAGCTAGCAGGCGTTTGCCCAGTTCAATTACTGCGTACACGCTTATGAGACAGACGAATTTGGTTGTTTGGAAATATTTCTGGTCACAAATGACTCGGGCAGTCGTGGGGTGAAAACTAATGGAGGGCCCCCCCATCACTCTTATTGTTGTTATGATGTTTTTAATCGCCATAACAACAGCTGTGCCACTTCTCAAGCTACAAGTGGCATCGCTGTAAAGCAGCCTAGCGCAGGCGAACAACCCAAGAAGAGAACCCAACCAAAAACCAGCTTATTATAAATAGCAGGACTTGTGATAAACTGGGATTAAGGAATGGAATCTACTGATTTTATTCAAGATTTTTGCAATAAATAAAAAAATGTTTTTTTTTTTAAGTTTTATTATTCTAGACACAGCAATAATAATTATTACAGTTTTAACCAAAGGCAATTAGGCCATTTCTATTTTGTCACCGTCCCGAAATAATTTTAGCAACAAAATGACTTGGGCCGTTATTTTAGTAAAGTGACAATATTTGCTTTTTAGATTTCCGCATGAAGACCAAAATACTATTTAATCACGAATATCAACGCATGAAAATCTCTTCTGGCTTTTACCTGGTAAAGCAAAGCCAAAACAATTAGCATAATTCTCATGTCACCGTTTTTGCTGCTGAATCTTTCCAATATTATAAGAAAACGAATAATCAACTGTACTCCGATATTATCACAGTTAACTGTATTTCCAGCTGCCGGCCGTGGAACGATTTCATCAATGCTCAGAAATATACCAGCGCCCGCCCCATCAACCGGTCTCTCATATTCATTCACTTTTGTCTCTGTCTAAATTCACCCGAAACCAGGCGCCTCGGTCAGGTTGTGATTAGTCAGGCATCACTATTGATTGGTTGTTTACTGCTCCTCCTGCCAGCCCCAGAGACACCTCAGTGTCTCCGCGGGCGAGAGATTAGCTTCCCCATTGTCACCAAAACAATAACACACAACGCACACACTTAAACACTCAAAGTGCTGCTTGGCGGAGAAGCCGTCTCTTCTGCCAGCCCGTCCAGCTTCTGAGACCTCTGGCATAACTGTAATTGAGACGTTAAACAAGCAGTGTTACTCCGTTTCTGTTGCATGGTGTGTTTAAATAAGAAACGGGGAAAATAGTAGTTTTAAAACCTCACTGTAATTTGAACATGCTTCTTCTTTTTTTTTCATTATTCTTCCCCCAAAAACAATTCTTCTATTTGTCATTTCTGAAGTTTCTTGTAAACGTCCCCCGTATAAAAATCCCAAAATACTATCGGTAGCTACGCCAAGTCTTTTGCGGTGCCCATGGAAACACACAAGAAACGCACAAGAAGGCCTGCAGCGAGTCGCACGAAGCTAGCTGCGCCTTCTCTTTGTCTTTTTTTTCCCCCAGTTCCCTCTCAGACATAATTAGATATTCTTAGCCCCTATTGGGAAAATGGAAATGGTGGGAGTGGGGTGAAGAACAAGAAGGGAGGGGTAAAATGGGGAAACTAGTTGCTTGCATGAGTGTGGGGTTATCTAAGCTGTTTCAATAAACAACGTTTTCTGAAGCCAAAACGGAACATTTTGGCCTGAACGCCCTCTCCAGAGAGCTCAAAGTAAGGCAACCATCCATCCTCCAACAAGAAAACAGAGAGATGGCTTCAGAAGCGTTTTGAGGGTCCCTTCTCAAGAAATATATCTAGAAAGACCTAAAACTTGCTGTCTGCTGAATCTATTATGGAGGATTTATCCGTCCTCCATGCAAAATTCTTGATATATGAAGATGAAGAAGAGTCAGTGAATTTATGAATTTGATACCAAAATACAGCTGGTCCATTTCTCATGCTGCCTTTAGGAGTTAGCAGGACAAAAATGGTTACAAGCAACACTTGGTGACTTCCTTTGTTAGCCTCTGACTAAGGTACGCCCTAAAGAGGGCGTACCCTAGTGTGTCATATCCTTTAACCCAAGCTTTCATTTGCATTTCTAAACATGTCATTTCCTTTGCCGTTCAAACGCATAATATCTGAATATCAAGCAGACCGGAGGTCATGCAGGAAAGCAGACCATAGTGCAGGGCCTTCTGGGTAAACGCAAAACAAACACAGAAGTCTTGTACTAAGTGGGAAAAATGACTTCTGGTCTTTTGGTACGGACTAAACAAAAATCCTGCAACTGCTCAAATCTGACATTTTTTGTTAAATTTTGTAAAGAAGAAAGTCGTGTTGTGTTCCTCAGGGTTTCTTGATGCAGCGCCACCACAGGCGAGGAGGGGAACTGCTCTTTCAAAGGGTTTGGTTGGTTTGACACAGTGTAGTGTGAAAACGAACTGCACCGGCTGAAACTGTAAATGTTGCAACTTTGGTCCTCAATCTACTGGACCATCAGGTGTGAAAACACCCTCATACATGACATTCTGAAGACTTGAGGCCAGTACTGAAGTTCATCGGTTCTCTTACAAGAACCGATGAACTTCTGTTTTAACGTTTCCATTTTCTTCCTGAAAAATGTTTTGAAGACATTTAGCGACTTTTCAACGTGTGATATTTTGTGTGAGTTTTTTTTTTTTTTTTCTTGAAATCGAAAGTACTCGTTTGTGACCAAGTTTTGAACTTAAAGCAGTGAGCAGTGTACGTGATATCTCCAACTGAGCCCTCATCATGACATGCAAATGGCATGTGCCGCAGCGGGGTGGAAGGTGTTAGCTCCGGCTGCTGCAGCTGAATTATGCAAGCCGTGAAGCGCAGACAGAGAGAAAGAAAGTGCATTACAAAATGCTGAGCTCAGGGGTTTGGCTCGGAGCCAGTTCTGACGCTCCCACATGTGCTCTCTCACACTCAGCTGAGGGCACAGACATTTTTTTTATTATTATTATTTTTTTTTTTTTCCAGTTGCACAGCGGCGCTCCTTCCTCCTGCCGAGTCGGTGTCTCTCTTTCTGTTACGTCAGAGGTTCAGCTGTGGGCCAGGCATGACCGGGGCGGGGCCACGCCGCTGACGCCGCTGTGTTTGTCTCCGCGTTACAGGATGTGGACCCGGCGGTTGAGTAGAGTGTGGTCTGGTACTCATGGACGCATGAGTATGTGTGTGCGTGTGTCTGTGTGTGTGTGTGTGTGGGTGTGTGTGTGTGTGTGGGTGTGTGTGTGTGTGTGTGTGTGCGTGTGCTCGGCAGGAAAAGCAGCTGTAAGAAGTTAAGCAGCGTTTTCTCCGTTTCTACATGGGGTTTCACTCTCAGACGTCGACACCTTCCGCTCCCGTTTGGTTTGGCTTTGGTGTGCGTCGTGTCTGCAGACAAAACACCCACTCTGCTTACTGCGATTCTTCCACAATACTGGGATGGATATGTGTCAGCTTTGTCACACAAGCTCGCACACACACACACGCACACACACACAGAAGAAGCTGTGAGCAACGTGGAAATTAGACCTGATGTTCCAGGTCAGGGTCTGTAGCTCATACTATGTATGTACGGTGTGTTTGTTTTAGTGTAGGTAGTGATAACACCCATTGCAGAATTCTGCAACAATCACCCAGTTTACTCACTCGGAAGATATGAGATAATAAACACAAGTCAAGTTTATTTGTGCAGCAAAATTTGGCCCTTTAAAGTCCTCTTACACCATAAAACGTCATACAGTCAGCAACTACAAAACAAGCAATAAGCATTGCATTTTGTCAAACTCATCAAACACATCGATCAGTCTTCCAGTTACTACGAATCAATGGAAACGATAAACAGGTTGGCGTCAACGTTTCAGCATTTTTGCAGTTTTCTGGATGTTTGTTCCAGGTTTCCAGATTTGTGAAAGAGCTAAACCCCACAGATAACCTGGCTTAGAGCGGGTTAGCAGTGGTGTTTAGCTGATCTGTCCAATACTGCACTTGTTGACTTTCTGTTGTGGAAAGTCTTGCTAAGGGATACATACTGCTTTAAACTCCCTCCATTTTGCTGTTTATAACCACAAACCTGGCAGTATTTAGTAGCATTTGATGTGACAGACCAAGGCAAAGTGGATGGAAGCTGATGCAAGGCATACAAGTGCTAGTGGATTTGTATTAATCTGAGTATCGACTCTTTTTTCCGTAGACTGGTTGATCTTTTCCAACCAGTCCGAGGATTTTTATTTTCTGTAGCATTTTAAATTCAAATGACAATTGGATGGGAACGCGGTTATAGTCAATGAGAGACTCATCGGCCCACTACAACCTGAAGGGACAGTTCAGATGTTCTGACGTGAAGCTTTTTTACGTCAGAGCAAGTTTTATGCTTCTTGCTCTAACGAATGTTTGCTATTATGAGAAAGACATCCTGAGTTTGAAGCACCTTACTCCCAGAAATGTAGCAACAATCAAAATGTCTGAGGCATCAATCAGTAGAGACTCAGAGAAGGGTAATATTCTCAGTAGATGCCACTAAGGTACTGCTGTAAGACCAGCCTGTCTGAGTTTCACATTCTCAAGACACAGCAGAGGTTCTCGCCTGTGAGAGCAGCAGTCGTGTTATTTAAACCTCCCCCGTAGACCGAGTTGACAGAAGGTTGAGTCTTTGACGCAGCTTTCCATTTTCTTTAGTTCAGACGGCCACCTAATAAAGCCGCCTGTCAGCTGTCACAGTCTTGGCTTCGTAGCTCATCAGCCTCTCGTTTGGCCGCGTTGTGCAGACGACAGCGGGGAGCGAGAAGCACATCATGCTCCTGCGATTCAAGCGACTGCTGCGTGCTCCGCTTCTCGTTGGGCGGAACGAACTGGTCGGTCTTCGCTGTGCTGTGAACCTGAGACAGGGACAATGCTGGTTGTGGACGATGAACTCCTACGGTGTGTAGCACCTTGCCTCTGAGACCATCTGTCAACCCACCAACCCTGTCGGGTTGTCTGTTCCAGGGTTTGCTTATAAAAGTGCTTGTTGTGTCGGTGTTCTTTGCCAACGCCTGTCCATCTGCTGTGTCTTTCCAAGCTTAATATTTCAATCTCATTCCCGACTGAAACTCAAATATACAGGATTTGAGAAGTCGGTTTAATCCCTCCTTCATGTGAATGTTCTTCACAAACACTTCTATAGGCTCTGTGTTGAGAGGGCCAGAGGTTGACAGTTTAATGGCAGGACTTTGTATCGGTGGTGAAATGATCCTGTCGGTGCTGACAGAGGAAGTCGGCGATTAGGGGAAGGCAAGCATTAGAGGTGTTGTGAAAGGGAAATGAAAAGGAAATGAGAGTGTGTGTGTTTCTCCGGCACCCTTTCACCTGGCTTGCGCTTCTCTGAACGAGTGACAGACAGGTTAACGGTGAAGTGAGGGTATGATCGGTGAATAATGAACAAAATATCATATTAGCCATGTTCAGTGCAAGTTTGAATCTTATTGGCTCTTCAAAATTCTCAGCAAATATATTTTTTATCATATTTCTGCTGAGGAGAAAGTAAATATTGCTCCACTATTCCTCCTCAGACTAAGTGAGGTTGCAAAAGATATTTGGGACAGTTCCACAAATGTATTTCTTCACAATCTCCATATGTCTGAGATGCCTTATACATATAATAACATGAGCGCTAAAATAATGTAGGCCCAACCCGAAAATGATACCTGTCTCATGCTATGCAGACCCTTTGTCTGCGCCGATGAAGAGTTAAGTCACCTGCTAAATGATTGGAATATTTCCAGCTGACACCAGCTGCATTTTCATTACAAATGTGTGCAAAACTTTGATATTCTGCTAATGTAAAAAAAAAAACAACACCAACACAATTTCACAATAGCGGTTTTACCATCAAATTAGAAATGCAATTAAAATCGTTAAAAGGTTGTTAAAAACATGCCGCGCCATCATCCTCTTAACACTTCGGGTAAACCCAAAAGAAGCACAATATGAACGATCGCACAAAATGTCTCCCAAAAAACTGCAGCTTTCTTTTGAAATAACATTTTTTCTTTGGCCTTACCCTTTGTGCCACCTCTGACTTTATTTGTAAAAACCTTAGAAATACTGAAAGCGGCTGGCTCTGAGTCCTACTCTTCACTCAGTCAAGGTGCCCACACTGAACAGTGTTGATGTTAAGCTGAAAACTAAAATCTCTCGGCACATCTCCACAAAACCTGCGGTGTCTGATGATGCTTATCTTCATTTTCAAGGTCCAGTTAACTCCGCAACCTTAGCTGAAACTCCAAAACTTTATTTCATTCCCGCTGACTGACGGCGAACACGTTTCTGTGCAGGTTTCCACCTGAGCGGGACGGTCCGGGAGCCGGCCACGTCCTCCGAGCCGGAGCTGCTGTGCAACGTCAGCGTCAGCTTCGACCGCTGCAAGATCACGTCGGTGACGTGCAGCTGCGGCAACAAGGACATCTTCTACTGCGCCCACGTGGTGGCGCTCTCGCTCTACCGGGTACGGAAGCCCGAGCAGGTCAAGCTGCGCCTGCCCATCTCGGAGACGTTGTTCCAAATGAACAGGGACCAGCTGCAGAAGTTCGTCCAGTACCTGATCACGGTGCATCACACGGACGTGCTGCCGACGGCGCAGAAGCTGGCAGACGAAATACTGTCGCAGAACTCCGAGATCAACCAGGTGCACGGTGAGTGGAGGGGCCCTCAGGGGCCTCGGGGCCCAAAAACGGGCTGAACTCTTAACATGCGTTAATAACTATGTAGCCGCTTCAAACAATTTTTACAGACTGAAAATATGAGTCTGTTTGTGAGCTTGCAGCTTCCTGATTGTTCCGGACATTTTTTTCACTTCATATTTCTGCCTAACTACTTTCACTCTTTCTGTGGTCGAACCTTTTTACAGCGTTCGGTTCTCCCAAGAGACACTTGGTAAGTGTTCCAAAAGTTGCCTCTTCTGGGCTGATCGATTGGGTTAATGCTATCGATCAGTGGTTAAGCTGACCGAGCACACATTAACGCATTCTGTTTGATCGGAGCACACACACACACACACACACACACACACAAACAGTTTCTGTACATAATCTGTACTCTTAAGTCGGAATTTCACATTTCCAACAAATCCAACTGAAGGGCAGATTCTGCTCTTAGGCTTTTCACTTGTCCAGATCTAAAAATCCAAAACATGTCCTGCCTGGTCAAGTGAGGAGAAAGCTAGAGATGCTCCACCTGCTTAAGATTCCTGGAACATGATGGGATTCTGAAGACATGTCATAGATAGATAGATAGATAGATAGATAGATAGATAGATAGACAGACAGACAGACAGACAGACAGACAGACAGACAGACAGACAGA
>VMRN01000096.1:241020-342464 GCA_010277015.1 Poeciliopsis turrubarensis
AGACAGACAGACAGACAGACAGACAGACAGACAGACAGACAGACAGACAGACAGATAGATAGATAGATAGATAGATAGATAGATAGATAGATAGATAGATAGATATCACTACGTAGTTTGACGGCTACATATATGGATACATAGATGGCTATTTTGCTTGCTATCTAGATAAATACTTTGCTCGCTAATTACATACTAGCTATGTCAAATATATTAAATGATTAAACTTTTGTTTTCTAAAGTCTGTGCTTTGTTTTGATATTTGCATTAGATAGCTTGCTAGCATAGCTGAAGGTGGCTGAAACTGGCATTGACTTTGCTCAAGTTTCAACGTCATTCTGTCGCACAAAGCCGTGCCGTATAAATCTGCGTAAAATGCATATGAGTTGAAGCATTTGTGGTCTCCTCACTGAATACAACCATTGGCATGCAGCTCACTGTTCTCCTTTAAACCCGTTGAGCTGGCGATGATGTCATTCTCGGGTCAAAGTTTGGACTTCTGAGGAAAATAGGAAATTCTACCAAAAGTAGAATAAATAAATAGATCAACAATTTGAGAGAGTGTAACCGCTGTTTTTTTTTTTGTTTGTTTTTTTCATGGTAGGAGCTCCAGATCCGACGGCGGGGGCGAGCGTGGACGACGAGAACTGTTGGCATTTGGATGAGGAACAGGTCCAGGAGCAGGTCAAGCTCTTTCTCTCCCAGGGCGGGTACCACGGCTCGGGAAAGCAGCTCAACCTGCTGTTCAGCAAGGTACCAACCTCTCAGCCGCAGTAGGGCTCTGCTCTCTGTGTGCTTCTCCTTCTTTTGCAATGGAGCTACAGAGATCTGGGATACCGCAAGGATGTGTGTCGATGTCTTTGCTTCTTCCATAACTTGTGATGTGTGTTGTGATGCAAAAGACAATATTCCGTTTCTGTTTTTTTTTTTTTTTTTTTTTTTTTTGTAAAATTGTTTTTTTTGCTAAAAAGGAAAAAAAAAAAAAAGAAAAGAAAGAATACTACATGTAACCTGAGCTGCCCTGTGCCCTCCAGGTGAGAGAGATGCTGAGGATGAGGGACTCCAACGGCGCTCGCATGCTGACGCTGATCACGGAGCAGTTCATGGGCGACCCCCGGCTGGCGCTGTGGAGGCAACAGGGGACCACCATGACTGACAAGTACAGGCAGCTGTGGGACGAGCTAGGTACGGCCACGAAATGCAGCCGCGCCCAGACACTGACGCCGGACGGCAGCTGCTGCGAGACGTTACCGGCGTCGCTAATCCATTCCATAAGCCCGATCGATGCGCATGTCGGTGTTAATTTGTTTTGCTGCATAATCGGCAAAAAAAAAACTTTCTGTCGTAGCATCCATTTGTAACAAGATGCGGTATGTGGACATAAAGCGGTGTGAGGTTCAGGCCTTAGCGCGGCGATCCTCTGCAGTAACCCGATGACGCGTTAATGAGGCGAGGCGGTTCAAGACTCGTGCTTTCCTGATTTGATGGGATTTTAAGCCGGACTCACTTTAACTGTGAACAGCAGCTGATCTGGCCTCATCTGAACCGTTTCACTCCCACTGTAGAGTTTCTCTTCAGCAGAAGGCTTTGTACGCATTTGTCTGAAACTGACACAAACTTGCAGCAGAGACAGTTTTATTTTAAGTATGAGAATAATATTATGAGGAGAGAATTTATGCAATGATTCAATAATAAAGTTGCAATGAGACAAAAATAGCCGCGCGGCATTACGAGAATAAAGAAATATTGCTCAGTTGAATTTTTATTTGTTTTTCTGGTAGTAGCTCTTATAACATTACTACTTCATTCTCCTGGTATTACAACTATATTCCACATATTACGACTTTATTGTCGTACAATTTTATTCCTTAGTCTTTACGACTTTATTCTCCCATCATCACAACTTTGTTTTCAAAAATGATCTACTTCTGAAATGTTTGGAGTTTTTTTGTTAGAAAATTTCTGATGCTAATGTCAAAATTTGTTATTTTTGTCTCACAAACGTTTGACTTTTCAAGCTCATAAATGTCCACGATCATTTTTCTAGAAAATTTTGAGATTTTTTTTTCCCGGAGATGTACCGTTTCAAAAAAAAGTTATAATATTTTTTTTAACTACATTGGCCCTAACACGGCGTCTTTATTTCATCTCATATCTGCATTATGTTAACTTTGAAAGCAACATCACTCTGACGTCGACACAATAATTATTCCTTTTGCTTTTCTACGTCGCAATCTCTGCTTTTCATTCGGGTTTCCTCCGATGCGTCGTTGTATTTGGCCGACTCTGCTTCAGCGGTTTGCATCTCGGAGCAGAGTGTGTGATCTCGGGTCGTGTGTGTGTGTGTGTGTGTGTGCGTGTGCGTGTGTGTGTGTGTGTGTGTGTGTGTGTGTGTGTGTGTGCAGGCGCCCTGTGGATGTGCATCGTCCTGAACCCTCACTGTAAGCCTGAGCAGAAGCCTGCGTGGCTCCGGCAGCTCCGCAGGTGGAACGGCGTGGACGTGTGTCCCTTGGAGGACGGTAACCATGGCAGCGAGCTGATCAATCTGACCAATGCTCTGCCCCAGGGGCCTCCCGGCAATCCAGGTGAGAGGAGCGCGGCCCTTCCTGTTTTATCTCCTCTCTCTCTTTCTGTCACCTTATCAGTCCGCTCCCTTCGCTCTGCTGCCGTAGCAACGCCGTTGAGCCCTCCTCTTTCCTCCACCTCTATTTTAATCAAGTCTCCATGCTTCAGTCTCAGTGCCTGTGAGCCTTATTACCCTTTCAGTGTGGCTAATAGAATGAGCCTAATAACACAGTGGAGGTCCTGCAGCTTTTTCTTATTTCTCTCGCTTTCACTACATCAGAGAAATTCCCTTTTTCCCAGGTAGCAAAATAATGTTTGTAAGAAGGAAGGAGGGGTTTCTATTGCTGCTGGTGTTTTCATCCAGACAGTCTCTGCAGCCGTGTGTCGTTCTGACATCTTACTGTTGTGGTGCCATTAGTGTGTCTCCGTTTTACCGCCGATACGATACCGATGTTGGCCCGATACGATATCGGCACGAAGCACGCGCACTTTTATTGTTTATTTCGTGACGTTGTTCGTACAGCTGCTTAAAATCCTTCAAAATGCTTGCATTCCATTCAGCTGCGTTCAAGGTTTGGGAGGCGCTTGAAATTCAAACGGGATCGTTTTGAGAATAAAGTGCAATCTAACGTTTAGAAAAATTTACAGTCGAGACCGGGTGTTTTTCATGCATGTAATAAAAAGACACATTGATTTTTTTTTCCCCTCACTGTCTGAAGTTAAATCAGATTCAGTTTTTCTTTCCTTGGGTCCGATGGAATCCCTGAAATTATTCCGACTTGATAAATGCCAGCAAACGTAGCTTTCTTTGCAATTTTTGTTTAAGCTTTTAATTTGAGCAGGAAGGTTTTTTTTTACCTCAACATGACTAGTTTGGATCAGTGTGGATATTTAAAATTATAATATTTTATACACTAAGCAACATTATTGAAACTGCTGGGTTGTTTTTTTTAATTAGTGTTTCGTTCTTGAACCAATTTCCGATATCTGTATCGGAAATACAGACATCGAAGAAGGGCTTCTTCTAGCCCTTCCTTTATCCTTGTTTTAGCAAATTAGCACCATTATTTGTGCCAGTTGTGGTCTTGACACTTCCTGTTTTACTCGTGATGTGTGAAAAAAAAGTGCTAACTTCCTGTCGCCACATGGTCGAGTTGTGACCAAAGTCCTTCGGGTTTGACGAAACGCTGCAACTCCCCGTTCCGCAGACGCTCTGACGCGCCCTCACCGGACCGTCTTCACGCGCGCCATCGAGGCCTGCGACCTGCACTGGCAGGACCCCCACCTGCAGCACATCATCACCGAGGACCACTACAACCACTACTGTTACCACGACAACCTCAACGGCTCCCTCTTCGACTCCAGAGGGTGGCCCCTGTGGCACGGTGAGAGAGCCAAGTATGCTCGGTCTAGTTCCAAACAAGG
This sequence comes from Poeciliopsis turrubarensis, assembly GCA_010277015.1. Taxonomy (NCBI): domain Eukaryota; kingdom Metazoa; phylum Chordata; class Actinopteri; order Cyprinodontiformes; family Poeciliidae; genus Poeciliopsis; species Poeciliopsis turrubarensis. The sequence continues at coordinate 245,011 of VMRN01000096.1, forward strand.
CAAAACCAGCTATAGATAAAGGAGCTTTTTAAGTCAATGATTCCTTAATATTGATGAAAAAAAACACAAGTTCGACTGGCAGATTATTTCACTGACAACACGGGAAAAATGTCTTGTCAGAAGTGAAATAATCTGCCAGTGGAACTAGAACTTTTCATCCATATTTACTGAAAACAAGCTCCTATGTTTTTCTGAAAAGTTACTTTTGTCCAACATCAAGCGTATTAAGACATTTGCACCGGAAACTAGAGAAAATTACTAGTTTTTTTTTTTTTAATATACTTTTTTTTTCAAAGTAAAAACGTCTCCTCTCGCTGCTTTTGTTGTTGTGGTTGTTGTTGATCAGAGCACGTTCCCACGGCGTGCGCCCGAGTGGACGCCCTGCGGTCACACGGTTACCCCAAAGAGGCGCTGCGGCTGGCCATCGCCATCGTCAACACGCTGCGGCGGCAGCAGCAGAAGCAGCTGGAGCTTTTCCGCGGCCACAGAAAAGGTCAGTCTGTCTTCCTTTGCTGAAGTGGAGGTTTGTTTGAGGCGCCGCTTTTCGCAGAAACTCAGACCTCTGCAGGTTTCGTTCTGTAGATTTTGTATCTTGGGCTGTCAAATCAACACAGGGTAAAAGTTGCCGATGTGTTTGGAACACGTAGTTTAATCCTGATCTGATACCTGGTTCTCCGTGTGCTCGTTCCCTCAGAGCTGCTCCACAGGGGCGTAACATCCATCACCAACCTGGAGGGCTGGGTGGGCCACCCTTTGGACCCCATCGGCACTTTGTTTGCCACCCTTATGGAGACGGGACGGGGGAGCGACGACGGAGCCACCGCCGACTTACCAGGTAGACGCTCACGGATTAACAGCAGCTGCGATTCGGTTAAGCACAGAATAGCTTAAATGGAAATTCCGAAAACGAATTTGCTCAGCGGAAACACGGCAATTGTGGGGGAAAAAGCGTTCGCGTTCTTCTAAAAAAAACATTTTTTGCACCAGGGTGAGGTGTTTTGTCTTGTTCGTTTGTTTGTCTGTTTGTTTTTTTCCCAGCCGTATCGAAGTAGACGCATTCCGATGCTTTTAGACGCACCCAGACGTTTTCCTTTACTGCTGCTCGAACCGTCCTCAAACGCACCATCCCGCTGCAGCGATCGCGTCGTTCCCGTCAGACCTGCAGGGTCTCGGGTCGTGATCGGCAGAGATGACACAGACGTGCTGATTGGCCTGCAGTCATCCTCCAATTCCGGCTCATGAATAAGAGATGCGGCAGGAAAAACACTCCAATTAAAACACATTAATTATGCAGGCAGAGGAATTTCAACATGCCACAGCCAGACAGGACGTCACAGCAGCCCTCCGCTCCGTATAAAGTACAATTGATTCACAAAGCGGCCCCTGCACTCAAGACCCCCTTGAATTATTCGGCAGTTTAGAGTTTGTTTCCACCGAGTGGAGCTGAGCTTTAAGATGTTGTTTTAGGAGACAAATCTCGAACTTTATGCAATTATTCTTCATTTCAGAAAGGACTTTTGTATTTAACAAGTTAATCAAGACTCTACAGGCTTTCGACTCTTGAATTCAGGTCACTTGGACAGACTGTCAGGTTGATCATCCGAGGTCTTCAAACTTAGAGATTGTACTTTAGCTTTTTCACTGAACAATGTTAGTTTATCTGTTGAACTTTTATTTCGACAGGTTGTCCCATCGAGATCCAGGATCTCATTTACAAACTAAGAGCTGCAGGAGTTTTATTTCCTCGCTCATTTCACTTTCTTACGTTAAAGCTCCTGCCGGTGTACTTCAGAACAGAAAATGTTCATTTATTTTTGTGGATTCTGATGACTGTGGCCTGCAGGCGAAGTTTTGATTCCCCTAAAGCTCGGCCTAAAACACCGATTAAGAATGAAACTTTATTTGATTAATGATCATCATGTTCTGATTGGACATCCTGAGGCCCACAAAAGGTTATTGATAATGAAAGCTGCCTGTTCAGCCAAAAAGTTGCCATGGAAAGTTGAGTGGGAGACAAAAATGCGGTAAATTTCCGCCGCAAAAAAAAACAAAACAAAAAAACAGAAATTTTGTGATTAATCTCAGACATTTTCTAGAGAAAAATTGACTTTTGAAACTCAGAAATTTCTGAGTTTTTTTTTTTTTTGGGGGGAAATTGCATATTTGTATATATATATATATATATATATATATATATATATATATATTGTAATGAACCATTGAGTAGATGTTTAAAAATAGAAACATGCGATCAGTCTGAAATCAAACCTGGAACGCAGCGAAGAGTCGGCTGCCTCCGAATAGTTTCGGCCTCTCAGTGCCGACGTAGCTGTGAAGGTTTTCAATTAAAGCCGTTGTTTTTATCAGTGTAAGAGCGCGTGAGGGAGCGTGTTTTCTTCAGGGAGCGTGGGTTCCCCTGGGACTAACGGTGAGGTCTGCCTAGACATCATTAAAGCTCTTAAACGCATGATCGCTGCTCCCAGGAGGAGGCGCGCAGCGCAGGGAGAGGAGGAATCAATAGATTTATCGATATGCAGCTCGGTTCACAACCCAGGGGGGACGTTTATTTTTCGCTGAGTCATCCTCTCTTCTCTCCCCCGCCCCCACCAGGCTCCCTGGGCCCCTGCAGGAGGCCAGAGAACCCCGTTTACACGCCGCCGCCGCCGCTGGCTCTCCTGGAGGAAGGCGAGACGTTCGCGGCGCTGGCTGTGGAGACGGCGCTGATGGGCCTGGGCCAGCAGAGGGCGATGCCGGACGGCCTCTACGCTCAGGAGAAGGTGTGTCGCAACGAAGAGCAGCTACTGGCCAAGCTCCAGGAAGTAGACCTGGACGAGGCGCTGGTGAAGATCCTCCGGAAGCAGGCCGCGCTTTTGCTGGAGGGTGAGTGAGCATCGCCGCTACAGCCGCATTTCATTTATCTTTAGACGCCGTTCACAGTTTTACAGTTTAGATTTTGTGCGGCCAAACGTCTAAAATTCAAGAATGACGCGACTTTGACTTGTGTATATGTGGAGACTTTATTCGGGGTAAAATTATTACCCGCCTAATTTTCTGACAGAGGAAAATGTTAAGTACAACACAAGGCATTCGTTTCCTTGTAACCAAGCTTTTATAATAAGCACAACGTCGTTTATCCAGAGATTTTTGCTGGAAAGCCAATTATGCTGCACTGAAATCAGCTTTTATTTAATGTAATAAACTTGGCTAAATATTAGCAAGCATTTTGAAAACTAGCAACCCCAAATCCTGTAGTTATACTGAAAATGAATGTGTTCAATCAAGGCCAAAAAAGTTTCTTTTAGCATAGCAAACGAGCTCAGCAGTTCCACCAGGCGTTTGCTAATTGCTGCTGGCTAGTCTGAAGGAGCTGAGTGGGGAGTGACAGGGAGGGGCGGTTCTGTGAGGTGGGAGTTCTGTAACTTCTGCTGCTCTAAGGTGAATGGTGGCGCTATGTCAAACAAGCCGTTTTGCACAGCTGAACGGTTGCCTTGGAGATCAAAAAATGTCGTAAACATTCATAAAAAAAAATTAAGCCAACACTTCAGGCATGTTTTTGATGAGGGAATAATATTATAACATCATATAGAGCTCAGAACTGTTTATTTTTACAGAACACTGCCTCCTAAAGTCACAAAAAGTCCACATAAAACTCAGACACGTTTCAGCTACGCTAGGCTAAAGTTAAGCTAACCTCGGTCCTACTGTACTGCGCACATGATAGCATGCTACCAACCTTCGCTAACATGTTGTTTGCTCTGTATTCTGCTAATCTGCACCACGGGCATCTGATTGTGCCTAAACATTTGTTCTGTCTGTGAACCTTAGCATGAACTCAGTGCTCCCTTCGTTCATTTATTTACACACTCTTGCGTTTGCGATGCTAATTTACACGTGTCTGTATCGTTTGCTCTGCCGGCTGCTGACATCGTGTACATATCTGTGTGTGTGTGTGTGTGTGTGTGTGCGTGTGTGTGTGTGTGCGTGTGTGTGTGTGTGTGTGTGTGTGTGTGTGTGTGTGGGTGGCTAAAAAAAGCTCGCGGCTCGTCGTGGTTCAGGCCTCCTTTGCTCTCAGCCCCACTAATGTTAGAGGCGGTCAGCCCCTCACATGAGGCCCGGTCATCCCCGGTTGGTCATGATTACCAAGGAGACGCCCACAGGAAGTGGCTGCTCGTACATTACTGAGGGAAGGGTGAAGACAGAATGCACTTCGCTCACTTTTAGACAATGCCTGGTAAAGGAAGCATCCCGTGAAGTTCCCTTTTTTTTTTCTTCCCCACTCACACAAAACCCACTAACAAGTATTGTGTGTTGACCCCGAGCTTGACCTTTCTTCTTGTTGTTCCACAGTCCAAAAGCAGGTGAAAGAAGGTGAATGGACTTTGCCTCATTATGAGCTTTATACTTGATACTGCTTGTAATGAAGACCACAGACAAAGATGGTGGAAGAGACAATTTTAGGCTTTTATGCGTCAGGACGTACTTCAGTTCATAAATACTTTATTGATCCTGAAGGGAAACTAAAGTGCAAATAACCAAACTGAAAAATACTTGGTAAGAGTTTGAGTTTATCTTGTGTGAAATGTTTGAAATTTAACTTTGGCATCAAATTTGATGTTGATGGACAGTTTGCATAGAGAATGGACAGTTTCTCCTGTCTCCTCTGATTGGTGATTTTCTGCCGAGTCAGGAAAGAAAAGCAGGCAGGACAGTGAGAATGACATGGAAAAAATGATGAAAGAAATCACAAATTAGCAGCAGCGAAATGTAGCAACCAACAGCGCAAAAACACAAAGTCTTACCAACTATTTTTTGATTTGGTTTCTCGTGCAAATGTCTTATTAAATGCTCTAATGTTCGTCCATGACATCTTCCCCCCGACCTCCGGCTGCCGCTCTTGGCTTTTATAGCAGACCTGCTGCATCCTGTCGGCGGCTCCTGTCTGCTCCGGGCTGTGACCGTTTCTCTGTTTGTCTCCTGTCTTTCCAGCCGGTCCTTACAGCGGTCTGGGGGAAGTCCTCTACAGAGAGAGCGTCCCCATGCACACGTTTGCCAAGTATCTCTTCACCTCCCTGCTACCTCACGACGCCGAGCTGGCGTACAGCATTGCACTGAGGGCCATGAGGTGAGTCGCACGCCATTGTTGCCTGTTTCAGATTTTTTTTTTAGCGGTTCAATTGTATCGTTTGTGCCATTGTCGAACACATCATTAGAATAAATAAATATCATTGGGTTATTCATTATCATTTTGAGTGGGATAATAACAATCACATTCTACTGTGACAGTGAAGTGGTTCACACATTTTCCTACATTTACAAAACAAATTCATGGACATAAAATGGCAGAAACCACTCAGATAATTATCTTCATCCCCACTTAATAGCTTTCCAACTCTGAGTCTCCACTTGAACTTCACAGTCTGAAATCCGGACTTCCTAAAGTCAAGCGGAACTTTCTAAAAGCCATGCGTGATGTTGCCTGTACTGCCCCCTGCTGGCAAGCTCTGCCACTCTTTGTTCCAGCTGATGGTCAAACGTTCATCCCTCGTAGGACTAATGACGAATGATCATTCACGGATTATTTGAGGCCAGAATTATCCCAGGACCTTGACGATGACCTCTAGACGAATGTCAAGGATTTTACTGTTGGCATTAAATCTGTTGGCATTCAAAAAAAAAAAAAAAAAAACGACCAAAGGACAAGAATTAGATGTTGTGAGTGCTGGGTAATTTGCAATATTGCACATTTCACACAGGGTGATGATTATCGCCTATTTCTGTCGCAAGTGAGAGATTCCAGTTTATGTTTGGAGGTTGGCAGCGGGAGGATGTGGCAGTTGAAAAAGAAAGATTTTAAGTCAATTCTGCTTTTCTGTATCGGATCGGTTTCGGCCGATATCAAACCTCGGGTGTCTGCATCGGAAGTGGAAAATGGAGATCGGTCCCTGGAATGTGGTGCAACATGCAGACGGACATTTGATCAAAACATTAATGTTTCAGTTTTGGGAAAATCCTCTCTAAATTCAACCAATTCCTCCCCCAGCTCTGGTTTTTAAGAGTCTTTGTTATTAATTGTTGCTTTGTGACTCCACCCTGCTGGAACTGCATCACTAACAGCCCAAACTGACGATGAGTGCATGTTAAGCTGTGATGTGGTGACGTGAAGACGGCGTCCTGCTGTGACTCGGCTCCTCCCCTCACCCCACCACCCTCAGGCCTCCTCTGCTCCGACGCTGCGGCTGATTTAGAAGCTGGCTGAGACCTTGTTTAATGACAAAACCTCCTTTTGCTGGAATATTCACTGAATAATTGAACACTGCACAGAGGCACTTTTACAAAAGCGTGTGAATAATAAATAAATGCCGTTGGTGTTCTCCCTGACCGCTTCTCTGGCCTATATTAAACTGCACTGATGCTTTGTTTTTCTGTAATGAAAAAAAAAAAAAAGCCAAATGATTGAACTCCAGCAGCTTGAGCTGCAGAAAAATGTGATTGTTCTTTTTAAACCCATCCGCTCTTCAGAGCTCGCAGCCTGAAGCTCAGACCTGAGCTCAGGTGTGCAGTTGCACGAAGAGAAGCGATCGATCGATCTTCTGAAGGGAACGTTACACTCTGATAGCTTCTTTACCTTCACGAAATGTCGCCGTTAGTGGAGAAATTGTGTGTTTAGATCCAAGGAAGAACTAAACAAAAAAAGTTTTCCTTTTCTCTCAGGTTGCCGGTCCTGGAGTCTATGCCCCCTTCGACTGACTTGTCTCGGCCTCAGCACATCGTGTCAGTGGTGCCCAATCGCTACCCTCGCTGGTTCACCCTGAGCCACATCGAGAGCCAGCAGTGTGAGCTGGCCTCCACCATGCTCACAGCTGCCAAAGGTACGCACAGACACCAAAACACCAAGACCTCCATTTCTCTACAGTTTAGACCAGGGGCGGGCACTGCTAGCTAAAAAGCTAGCTTTTTAGTTAGCAGTGCTAAGCTAAGCTAAGCATAGAGCTAAACACTAAAGCTGCTGGTATTTGGTGAATGCTAAAGCACTAATAACAAACAGTAGTTGTGCTAATGCTAAAGCGCTACACTGACACGGTGCTTGGCGGAAGCTAAAGTGCCAATTGTAAACATTAGTTCTGCTAACAGTAAAGTTATACAGCAACATTGTACTTAGCAGAAGCCAATGTGCTAAAGCACTAATAATAAACATTGGTTCGGCTAAAGCGCTACATCAACACACTGCGTGGTGGAAGCTAGTACGCTAAAGTGTCAATCATAAACATTAGTTCCACTAACTGTAAAGCTAAGGCTAAGAGATAAAGCTGAGGAGAATTCAAACCAGGGTTGACCTTGAACCTCTCACAGAACGCTGTTCGGTCCACTATGGCCATCCCAAAAATGCTCTTTAATTCAGAAATGTCTTTTTTTTTAGCTCTAACTAATTAGCTTTAGCTGAATCAAAGACAACAAAAAAACATGTCTCTATGGGCTATAAAGGTTTGTGTTTGAGCAGCCCGGTAAAAGTGCAGACTTAAATCCAGCTGACAGTCTTTGGCAGTGGATGTTCGCAGACGCTCTCCATCCAACCTGACTGAACTTGGGCTGATTTGTAAAGAAGAAAAGTGCAAACACTTCAGTTTATGGATCTGTAGGTGCAGGTGTCAGAGACCCACATCTGTAATCACGTATTGTTATGTTTCTACTTTACTGTTTTGTCGCATAAGGTCACAATCAAACACTCCTAACAGCATGTCCACCTTGTTTGACACTCCTCCAGAATGAGCCCCCTCATATTCTTCATGCTGTGAACTTTCTGACTGGTTCTTTTAGCTGCTCCTCAACAGGAACCTCTGTGTTGTTAGTCAGCGGAAAGTTCGGGTGCAGAGATTAAGCGTTGCCGTTCAGCCGCAACTCAACTCTCCACACCACAGTGACAGAAAAACCAGACGTCTGTTCATGGGTGTGAAGACGCTCAGAAAAATGCAGCGATGGGTTGTGTGAGAGTGGGGAGAAAAGACAGTATGAGGATGATATTTCAGAAAGAAGGATTGGCAACCCCCTTTCACTTGGATGTCGCACACCCACCATGTTCCATGTGTTGGCTTTGCCGTGTTATTCAGGTGACGCCTGCAAGCTCCACACAGTGTTAGAGTCCATCCAGAAGAACATCCACTCTTCCTCTCACATCTTCAAGCTGGCTCAGGACGCCTTCAAGATCGCCACGCTGATGGACAGCCTGCCGGACCTCACGCTGCTCAAAGTCTCCCTGGAGCTGGGCCTCCAGGTAAGCGCCGCGTTCCTCTGCGTGCGCGGGCCGTTGCCGCGCCGACTCTGCTGAGCCTCTCGTGTCCCGCAGGTGATGAGGTTGACCCTGTCCACGCTGAACTGGCGGCGGAGAGAGATGGTGCGCTGGCTCGTCACGTGCGCCACTGAAGTCGGTGAGTTTGGTTTCCGCCGCCAAAAGAAAACCTTAAAGGAGGAAGGAAGTCGGTGGCTGCGTTTTCATTGACTATATATTTGTGCAATTTGACGTTTTGAAAATAAATTTGCAAATAATAATAATTAAAAAAAAAAGTCCACTAAAAAGTTTCAGTGCTAGGATAAGGGTTTTATTTTTCTGCAGTTTGTTGATTTTGTAAAACTGCAACAGAGCAGGACTTAGAAAAGTGAGGAAAAGTCCAGCCGCTCAGCATGTTAAACATGTTTGTTTTTTGTTAAAATTATCCAACTTTCCCACATAGCTTCATATTTCTCAGACATTGGCAATTGTATTTTAAATTGATAACATACAGTGAGATGACAGCTGTATTGAAACACTCAAACAGGCAGAAGACACGCGGAAAAGACCAGTGAAAATACATTTTCTAGCTGAGAAACTTGAACCAAAACTACACATTTGAACTCTTGATTGTCATTTATAAATGAGTTAAATGTCTAATACCAAACTGTGAAATGTAAGTTTGCCCGATCCCTGGTCGTACATGCAGGTATGATGGCTTCTGCTCTATTTTGGCTTTTCATGCGAGTCTTGCTGCTGCTGCTGCTGTTTGACGGAAACCACTGGAAAGAAAAACCCAACAAGCCCGCTGTGCCCTCTGGCTGCTGACAGATGGGAAAAGCAAACATCTTGTTAGAAATGATTCAGGGTGTTTGTGTCCTCGTATGCTTGGTGATGAGAGCTACTTTCAAGAACCGGCAGGCCGGACCCTGCGCCACATTACAAGCTGGGTTCCAGGGGGTTCTTGGCGAGGGCCGAGGAGTGACCAGCACGGCGGTAATTACGGAACATTGTCGGCTGATTAAGTGGGTCTTTATGTTTGGACTCGCAATTCCTTGAAGCAGGCAGGAAGTTGTGTCCGGAGGGAAGCCCTCCTCCCAGATGATTTCATGTGAACGTAAGGGGAGTGACAAGGAGTCCCTGTTTGGGCCGGGGCCGGTTCAATGGAAGCATTGAGAACATTCCAGTTGGGGATACAGAGTGGAGACACGTCAAAGCAGAAAATTACAGACAGAAAATCTGATTACCAGAAGGTTAAAAAAATTTGAGGGGAAACTGATTTAAAACCAACAAGGTTTTTGTTCGTTCTCTATTCTTTGTCGCTCATTAATTTCTGGAATAATAAAGATTTCTTTATTTTGCTTCTTGGAATTTTTCCAGAAATTTCTTTTTACTGTAAGACGCCCGTGTGAGTGCTTTGTTGTTGAAGTTACTGCTTTGCATTAAAATTTGATTTGCGTGGTTTTTTTTTTCCCATTGATTTGTTTTTGACCTCAGTTCAGTCCAATTGCCTTTTGGGAAACCAACAACATGATCTACAAATTCTACTTTTCTAAAGTTTATTATATACCTTCTTCCAATAATGAAAGTTGAACACTTTTAACATTTTATATCTAAGTGGATTTTGAGCAAGAGAAATAAAACCAGAGACTGCTTTAGGTATTTTGGCGATTGTGAAAAAACAACATGATTATGCTGTATGATTTGCTGTGAGTCATCATCCAAAACAGAATATGATTTTTTTTTTTTTTTTAATTGGGTTCAGTAAGCTGGACCACTATCTAGAAGTTGGTAAGCAAAAACCATGAATGTGGTGGACATACAAACCTTCACACAGAAAGGCCCTGGCTGAGAATTGAAACCAGGACAATTTATAAGTGAGCCAAAAGTTCAATCTACTGCTCCACCTTATAGTAATTTATTCCCAGTTCAGAAGAAAATTGTTGGAAAATTAGAAAAAAGGGAAGGACCATAGATTATGCCTTGAGGAACACCACAAGGAATGGTAACACTTTATTTTGTCAAACTTTGTTCCATGACATTGTTGAATGCTAATGAGTCTGAGGATGCATTCCCAGCAGCCCTGTTTAGTCCACTTTAGTCGAATATCAGCTCGTTAGCCTAGAAGGTCCGGTTCGTTTGGGAAGGTTTGAATGCGTAATCAAACTCTGATGTGGACCAAAAACAGCTAACTTTGGTCCATCTACAAATCTCAGTCCACGCTTGGTTTAAGAGAATTCAGCTACGGTTCGAATGCATATGTGAATGTCCAATGGGCCGGAGATCGCTCCAAGGCAGGAAGCAGGGCATTCTGGGTTAATACAACCAAAACAAATGCGCATGTTAGAGAAATGGCTAAGGCAAGGGAGGTAACACGTTTGTCTTACAAATCAAGTGTAAACACAAAATGCACCATTTGAAAATGGTTCAATTGGGGACTAAAATTGTAACATTTGCTACGAGTATACTAGACTATCAAGCGTGAAACCTACCTGTTATAAGTCCCTCTGATGGCTTGAATCCTAATTCCAGTCAAAGCTTACGTCTCTCTTCCTCTGTTTCTAGGTGTGTTTGCTCTGGACAACATCATGCAGAACTGGTTCACACTCTTCACACCGACGGAGGCGACCAGCGTGGTGGCCAGCACCATCATGTCCAACAGCACTATTGTCCGCCTGCATCTGGACTGCAACCAGCAGGAAAAACTGTCCAACTCTGCTCGCACCCTGGCGCTACAGTGCGCCATGAAGGACCCCCAAAACTGTGCCCTGTCCGCCCTGACGCTCTGCGAGAAGGACCACATTGCCTTCGAGACAGCCTATCGGATTGTACTGGACGCAGCCGCCACAGGAATGAACTACACCCAGTTGTTTACAATAGCACGCTACATGGAGCACCGCGGCTATCCCATGAGGGCGTACAAACTAGCAACGTTAGCCATGACGCACCTTAACCTCAGTTACAACCAGGACACGCACCCGGCCATCAACGATGTGCTCTGGGCGTGCGCCCTTAGTCACTCACTGGGGAAGAACGAGCTGGCGGCCGTCATCCCCCTGGTGGTGAAGAGCGTGAAGTGCGCCACCGTGTTGTCGGACATCTTGAGGCGGTGCACGCTGACAACGCCGGGCATGGTGGCGCTGCAAAGCCGCAGGAACTCTGGGAAGCTGATGTCTTTGGACAAGGCTCCGCTCAGGCAGCTGTTGGACGCCACCATCGGGGCCTACATCAACACAACGCACTCTCGGCTGACGCACATCAGCCCGCGCCACTACAGCGAGTTCATCGAGTTCCTCAGCAAGGCCAGGGAGACGTTTCTGATGGCGCACGACGGACACATCCAGTTCACGCAGTTCATAGACAACCTGAAACAGATCTACAAGGGCAAGAAGAAGCTGATGATGCTCGTACGAGAGAGGTTCGGTTGAATGACCGAATTTCGTCCTGGGTAAATGTGTATGGGAATCTTACTGCTGTGATTCAGGACTGATGGCTCTCGTATAAGGAACAAGGTCTTGAGGCCAAAAATAAACTGAGATGTTGAAATGTGCCGAGCACGAGACAAGAGATTTTGGCATCGGAACGACCGAAAGTAAGAAGATAAAACATGAATTTTCAATCAATAACAACTTTAAAGCAACACCAAGGGGCAGATGTATGAAACTGTGTGTAATGGGTAGTGAAAATTTATTACCTTCCTCCTCCCAGGGTAGTTACTAAATGATAAAAGTATGGCTACTTTGTAGCAACTTTCAGAAGTGTTAAACTCAGTAAAGGCAAAGTTTACCTGGCTAAGTCTTAGATTATGAGTTTTCCTGTAGCGATGCACGATTTATTGGCAATAACATCGGTATTGGCCAATGTTGGTAATTTTTTTAACATATTGGAATTGGTCCGATAATCAAAAGTGGACCGACGTTAACAACTGATTATTTCCGTCCTGTTTCTGTTTGTGTTTCAGGGAGGAGAAGAGAGGAGGTTTGTTGAATGGTATTTGCTTGGTCATATGACAGTGATAAGGATACAGTACAGGATTATGGGTATTAACTGTAGCAGAAAAACAATGTAAGTGACATGGTAACTTTAACACGGTGTCAAAAGTGGAGGAAAATATTTGTATTATATATAATTATCGTGTATCGCCCATGATGGCAGTATTAAGATCAGATTATTTTTAAACCAGTGCATCCCTGTGATTCCCATTACTGTTGGTCAAAACATTGATGTCACTGGGATGAACTAGCATGGTAGCGTGAATGAAAATATTTAAACACCTTGCCGATACTGAACACATCTAACTTTTTTGCTGAGCTTTGCTCACTGAGGACGGTGTGGTTTAAGAGAAATGCAAGGAATGAACATTTTTGTCAGGACGAATGTTAACTAGTTTGGTTTTTTGAGTGCACCCACTCAACACAAGAAAATCAGGATCCCAGTTTATAAACTGAGGATAATTTGTTCCAGTCTTGACTAGTGCTTCGTAGGAATAAAGTGTCTCAGGTCAGTTTTCTCAATAGATAATTGGAAAAAAAATTATGCAAATTTAGCTTTGTATATTCCGGATTTGTCAACAACTGACAAATACCAGTTTGCTAACATGCTAATTGTGAAGCTTAATTTTTTTTTTTGGTTTCGTCCTTTAGCATTTTTGCTAACTTTGAAAAAGTTTAGTGCACTTAACTTCCCCTTTCATACATTTTTCCGTTTCAGGTCTAAAGCGCTAATTTAATTGGCTGTCGTGTAAACCTTAAAATTTTAAGTTTAACATGTATGTTGAAGTTTTGGCTATTATGATGCTCTTATTTTGAAACAAGTGAAGACTGTTTATACAGCAGGTCTGTTTCCTCTCCTGACAAGTGTTAGTGACACCTGGTGTGCATCAACATGGCTGAATTTATTGCTTCAGTGGATTAGCATTGGCAAGATTTGACCAAAAACTGACCAATTTTGATTCGACGTTGGTGACATTTCAACCGTATGAGAAGGAGCAGAGGTAGCTTTAGAGCACACAGAGTTTCTGCATCTGATCCCTGGTGCGGACGTGTGAGAAGCTGGAGTTTCTGAAGAAGTGTCAGTTGTACCTGGATGTTCCGTTCTTTCCCCCAATGTGAAAGTGAGAGCTGCTGCTGAATCGTCTGCCTTTGCACTCCTCTGACTCCCCTCATCCACGGCCTCAAAGTGAAGACGAACGGCTTTAAACCAAATGGTGCGACTCCATCTGAAATGACGAGTACCTCTTGTTTAAAAAAAACAAACAAAAAACTCAACAAAATCCAGCTTTACTCCTTTACACCCCCCCCCCCCCCCTTTCCTCCTCCATGAGGAAATGCCGACTCGGGAGTTCATTTTCCCGCCTTTTTCCCCCGGCTTCAGGGCGTGTCCTACGTTCTGACTGCTCTCGTGAACACTCGGTCGCCATGGTGTCGGCGCGCGCGCTCGCTCGCTCGCTCATGCGGAAGTTGTCAAACTGCATTCTCAGGGATTTCGCTCCAAAAGCAGACAGAAAAAGAGAACGTAAGCATTTAATGTGTCCTGTATATATGAAAGCTGATTATTGGAAGAAAAAAACAACAAAAAAACAACATGTACATTAACTAATTTATGACAAAATATTCTATGTAAGGCACAATACTTGAAGCTGCATTACTTTGGATTTATTATTTCTTTTGCGCTTTTTTTTTTTTTTTTTTTTTTTTTTTTTTTTAAATCACAACAACAAAAACATATCAGTGCGTTCTGACGTCGGGCTTGCGTCGCGTCAGGAATTGCGACGTGGCCGCCCGCTCCGCCACGCAGACACGGACTAAGCTGCGGGAACGCGGGGCGGGAACGGTTCCCCCGAACACAGAGGCACATTGAGGATCTCCGAGGTCGGACACAGAGAGGCCTGTGGCGGCAGAGCGGCCTCTGCTCGCCTCGGTTCAGGCCTCCTCTTCTCTCCCCTCGACTTTGTGCTGGACGGAAAGTTGCTCTCTGCGGTGGTTCTCGACTGTTCCTCCGCCTCTCCTCGCTTTTCTCCTGTCTCTCTAGCATCCTCCTCTCAACCCTCCCCCCCACTCACAGGAACAGCCTTGTATCGCCTTGTCTTAATGCTTTAAACGAACCAAATGTGGAGCGGTCTGGCAGTACCAAACAGTTTTCCTCTTGTGTCACAGCCTGTTTGATCCGCAGCTGGACTGGCTCAGTGCTGCGTTGCTTTAAGAAGCTCATCTCATTTGTTTCCGGTGTCGTCTGTTTTGTAGCGTGTTCGTTCAGGAACGAATATCGTTTAGAAACGAATATCGTTCAGAAACGAATATCGTTCCCTTTTTTTTTTTATTTATTTATTACGTCAGGTAAATGATTGTACGACCATGTCAACATGAAGATTTGATACACTGATCAATTTATTTATGTAACTAAATCACTGTTTTATAAACTTGTTAAAGAATCATCATTTTGTTCTGATTAAATTAGTTTTTTGAGAGGATTTTTGTGTCGTGTCGAATGATTATGTCTACCAGTTTCAGGCATTGAACCACAATCTGTGGTGCATTTTCCACATTTTTTTTAGCGTAGACAATCATTTTGTAGAACCATCTTTCACTGCGGTTGCAAATCTTCTGTGGTTTTCAACATGTCCTAATATAAGTTTGATGTATTATTATTATTATTATTATTATTATTATTATTATTATTTGTAGGCTGAATTCTGGCACCATTTCTGCTTTGCAAAAAACAGACTGGACATCAGTTTCAAAATTTTACCAGATTTTCAACTATCATATTTGAAAAAGGGATAAGGTTTTCTTTTTTTTTTTAAATCTGATTAACTGTCCAAATTATATAATAATCGATTTACTAAAAATACTAAATAATAATAATAAATAAATACTAATAAATATGAGATACTCTTGATGTTTGCAATTATAATGGGACAAAATGTAATGATAATCTCTGCATGAAGTCAGGAAGCTTTATGAGTGGCTCTTTTTATGCTCTTCCAGCAACCTGGTTGCAGCTGCCTGTCAGCTGG
This sequence comes from Poeciliopsis turrubarensis, assembly GCA_010277015.1. Classification (NCBI taxonomy): domain Eukaryota; kingdom Metazoa; phylum Chordata; class Actinopteri; order Cyprinodontiformes; family Poeciliidae; genus Poeciliopsis; species Poeciliopsis turrubarensis. The sequence goes on from VMRN01000096.1 coordinate 260,289, forward strand.
CCTCAGTCACACACACACACACTTAACCCCGGCGTTCCCTTGTGGACTCCACTCCAAAAGCGGGGAAAGGCTGTTTTAGTCGGAAGACATCGAAGAAATCTTATCAAACACATCCAGTGTCTGAATCTGGGAAGAAGAGAACAAAACATGGCTGAAACATGACGATGCAGGGCCGCCACGCCGTCACGGCAACCAAAACCACAGTTTCCTTTTCACGTCTGAAACGCCCGAGACTTCTCTAGCTGTAATTTTAAACACCTCGTTGATACGGCTCCCTTAATTCTCCTAACATTTAATTACCTGGTGAAACATCAACTCCCTCACATTGAGATAACAGACTGAGCCTTGTTAAAGCACATTAATTATCCATCCCTTACCCTATAATGCAATTATAAAGGTAATAGATGCCCCAAAGTGAAATCCTACTGTTAACAAAGGCATATAAATGAACTTTAATATATTAATTCCCTTAATTATTTTTTAATCATAAATCTGACAGGGGAATACATTACACCGCTACATGCCGTGGTATAAGAAAATATTCCAGGAAGGTTAGAATCAATCAAGTGAAGCAGTTTTCATAATACAAGTCTTCTGCTTCTTTGGGTTTGATTAGAATATATAAACATATATTTAAAGATATCAGTATTTGTTGGATTTTTTTTTTTAAGCAGGTAAAAAAAAAAAAAAAGAGAAAAAAAAGAAAAGAAACATTAATCCAGAGACAGGGATGATGTAGGAGACGTAACTACTGTGCTTAAGCTCTGCAGGTATTAATTAGCGTTTTAATTAACAACCTGGTCATAAACGTCTCGGTTAGGTACTGCATGAGAGAGAGAGAGAGAGAGAGAGAGAGAGAGAGAGGGAGAGAGAGAGAAAGAAAGAAAGAAAGAAAGAAAGAAAGAAAGAAAGAAAGAAAGAAAGAAAGAAAGAAAGAAAGAAAGAAAGAAAGAAAGAAAGACAGGATGAGAGGCTGACAAGAAAACTCGCACTGGATCAGAGTTTTCCTTTTTGGCTTTGAAAATTAAAATATTTGACAAAAAATAATGTTCGCAGCTGATAAAAAAAAAACTGAAAGAAAAAAGAGTCAACTAATAAATAGGGATCCTCCAACAAAAGAGGAAATAAGTGCATCACAAAGAAATGGAGAAAATGACACTTCGATGAGTCATTTTCTCATTGAATTGTAATAATTATTGTATTCTCTTGTAATTTTGATTTCTCTTATGGTTATCCTTTTAACATCCTTCCCCATCACGTCCCCTAAATAGTCTTCAATTTGGTAGCATAACTTATTTTAGCACACTGACAACAACATGCCAGCTAATGCTGGAGCAGCAAGATAAATGTGGGGAACGACCCGGATGTTACCCTTTCTCACCACTTAGTGAACAAGAATGTGTAAAGATTCTGCATCTGCAGGCAACCAGCAGATCACCGTAAACTAGTTGGCTGCAGATTTACGGAGATTTCCTTCTCAAGCTTTTCCTTCTCGAGAAGGAAAAGCTTCTCGAGAAGCCTCTATTTTCAGTAATGAAAATAGAGGCTAGCTAGCTCAGCGAAAATCCATTCAGCTGTGTGTAGAGAAATATCTGCGAGAGCTAAACTGTGTTTGAACTTATCCATACTGTTCGCGAATCCGTCTTTGCTCTTCAGGGCTCGGCTGTTCTTGGATGCACCTTTCTCATCCATAAAAGGTTGTAGGAGAAAAAGAATGTTTTCTAACAGAGCGTATTAATAAAATGCTACAAACTTGTATTTCTGTAAACTGAATCGACACTGATAAGGTGAAATGCATGTGAGTTGAACGTTACGTCTTCATTGTGCTGAATTCTCCGTCTCTCCTCCTGCTCATCTCTCGCTGATCCCAGATTATCCACATGTGAGAACAAGTCCTGCATTTTGATGCTCATGATGCATCCATAGTTCAGAAAGTTGACCTGGTGGAGCAAAACCACAGCGATTTTTTAAATTCAGCTCATCAAAAGTACCATAAAACAGTTGAAAAAACCCCAGACAGTTTTTTTTTTGGCTGTTATCAGTCAATAATCAAGTAAGCTGCATTTTTGGAAAAATTACCCACACAAAGATTTCTTTTTAGTATGGGACACTTTTAGTCTAGCTGGAAAGAAAGCAAATGTTGCAGTTCAAAACAAGGTGCTCTGGATGGACGAGCCCAAAACTTAATTAATGCAGAGCACTCTGTGATAAAGACGCCATCCAAGATGATAAACGGTGGTGGCATCATCATGCTGTGGGCACATAGTTCGTTTAGAAGCTGATCGTAATGAATTGGCAAGAAAAACATGTTAGCAGGTGTCAAAATGTCTCTAAACTGGCTCCAAACATTCAGGCAGAACGGTTTAGCTTGTAGCAAATTCATGTGTTCGAGCGGTCCAGTCAAAGTCCAGACCTCAATCCAATTCAGAATATTGAAAATAGAAAATTAAAAAAAAACATTTATCATTCACAGTAGCATAGGTTGTTCTCACTGTTTTGCTTTATTACATCGATTAGGACCCTTCAAGTCCTGCACCTTTAGATGTGTCTCTGCACCGGAGTCAAACAATCAGGTCATTAGCAGGACTCTGGAGAATGTCGCCGCATACTGATGAAGTGATTAGGTTATTTAATTCAGGTGTTGTGGACCAGGAACATATCTAAACGTTGCTGGACTTGAAGAACCCTGGCCTAGATTCAGAGTATTCATTTTCCATTCTGTCAAAATGACAATCCATGTCTTCATACTCGACAAAACCTTCACTTTATAAATCAGTAAATGCTAACTGTGCAGTTAGGCGAGTGTATTACATTTATTTACTTTCCCTTAAGAAGGGAAGAATAAAAAATGTCCTAAAACAGCGACGGGAAGTTGATCAAATGTTAGATCAGACAGCCCTGGCACAGAGACCAGCTCAACAGTTTCTTTTCCGCCGTGCGTCATTAACCAGGATCTCTGTTGTGAAGAATTGGCCTTTTCCAGAAACACCTAATTGCTATTGGCTGCTTTGCTTGCTGTGACATTTATGAAAGCTTTATGGACAGCAATCCCTCCAGCTTGTGACATTTTGGATTCCCTTCAAAGCGAAGAATACGACTGCTTTCTGTGACTCAAAGCGCAAACGCCAGCTTCTTGTCTCTTCGGACCACATGAAAGAGAGTTGGTGGGAAAGCGGCTTGATGGCTCCTCCTGAAGGAAAAGGTCATTAATATGATGCATCCTGATGGAGGCAGAAGGTCTTGTCCGGTTTAAAAAGGGGTTGCATTAGGGGTGGTAGAAGACTTGGGGTAATTAAAAGGATGAAACAGATGGACCAGGTCTAATGATCATTATTGGCAAAGGTTGGAAGGGTGGGCAGACTTGAAAGCAAGAGCAACAGCTGGTTACAGAGAGCAGCAGGAGACGGTAACCAGTAGGAAGTAGGTATGGGTCGGTTTCCAGTAGCGTGTTATGCTGCTGTTTTATAAAGATAGTTTTAAAAACATTCCAGCAGCATCTTCCTGCAGTTCCCAGTCCTTTCAATAACCCTGGAAGAAAACATTTTTAAACAGCCTGATAAAGAAGGCTGGTTGTGTTCTGGGGATGATTGTTCAAAGAAGGATTCTTTGAAGGTTTTTGTTCTTTCTGCTCCCTTTCACTCAAGTAGACGAATTATTAGAAGACAATGTTTTTCTACATTGGTGACGTAATGAGTTTTGCTGAGTCAATAAACACCCACAGCCATAAGCACCTTCTAACAACTCAGATATTATATACTTTTCATGCATGTGAAAATGCATGATGGGCATTTTTTATTTTGCTTCCATGTACTAAATGATTGACAAAGGCATAAAAAGTATGCTGAAGAATGAACATTTATTGGTTAACCAAGCTCTTGACAGAATGCTTTGTTTTCCTGTAAATGTTTGACAAACCAGCAATTGAACTTCAAACATACAGACTGAAATTAGAGTCAAAAAAAGTATTGCAACAAAGCCAAAACTAAAAGATACACTATTGTTTCTATTAAAAAAAAAAAAAAAAGAAAGAAAAAAAGACAACAGCAAACCGAAATGTCTATGACATGATGGAGTAACTAAAAGAACTGAAAAGCAGCATGAAGTTAAATGTTTTTAACCTTTGTTTTTAAGAGCTGCTATGCGATTCTTAACGTAAAACTTAACCGCCAGCCAATTCCTGTGTCTGAGTGCAACAGGTTCCCGTTTTAAACACTTATCGCAGTCTGCTTTCCCTGGAACTCGACTGGTGTTGATGAATGCCATCAGATGCTTTTCGACTGCATGGACCTCCTCTTCATCCCAAGTCTTCCTCTTGCATGGTTGGCGACCTTGAAAACAAAAATTAATAACGCGTGTAAAACAAATGCAGCCCTGAAATACTCCAAGCACTTAAAGATGAAATAAAATGACCACAGCAATATATTTAAAGGGGTTTTTTTTTTATTGTAAAATACACTCGTGCCTGATTAGACCCCTCCTGCCAAATACAGTTAAACACAGCACCTAAACCAATTATGCCAAAAAGACACATTTGGAAATATCTAAACTAATTATTACATTTGACAGATCTAAACTTGCAATTACAGATAGAGTTATCTTCATGAAAAAAAGATTTTGAGACGCACAACAACCCTCTTGTAGTTTACCTGTTAAATTATACTACAATATTGGATAAACTACACATTTGCTACCACAATAGCTTCTTCGGCCTACAGTATGAAATACATCTAGATAAACTAAATGAATGATAAACAATTATTTGCACAAAACTGAAAACAATCTCTAAAAAAAATAGTATGTTAAAATGAAAGATCTACAGATGATTCATTTTCATCTGTTCTTCAAACACGTTTGTTTGTAGAACCTGATTAAATCAATGTTCATTAAAAAAAAAACATTGCGAGAAAATAGGCGTTTGTGATCTTAATGTGGATAAGAAAAAAATAATAATCACAACAAAGAATGAACTAAAATGTGATAAAATAATGTTTTGTCATTTAAGGAAACAATGCCTTTTGTATGGCATTCTACTGGGAAGGGAGATCCAGATGGATGGGATACTGACCTTTACCCTTCTTGGGCGACTTGCTTGTAAAAGCTTGTGAAGGTGTTTGAGCATTTCTGTTGTCCACATCTGGCACCTCTCCCTCAGTGGCTGCAACTTGATCCTCTGAAATGGAAATTTAAAAAAAAAAGTTTTATGTATTAATTTATTTACTTAAACTTAGTTGAACTAAGAAAGTGCAATATGGCATAAAATTTAGATCCCAATAGATATTTTGATGGCTGTCTGACCGTAACATCTGCGCACTCCACTGCCAGTGGCTGAATCCGAACCAGATCCAGATAATCAACGTTTTTGCACCTGCCTTTTTAACAAACTCTTGCTTTTTATGCTCTCAGCCACGCTGCTTCCCACTTGCTCCGTTTTCATGCCGCACATTTAAGTCATCAACAAGCCTTACTGCGGTTAGCCGGTAGAGTGCAGATCTCTATCACAGGGCAAATTTCTATCGTTTCTATGGTATACAGTATATATCGTGCATTTCTAATTAGGATCCAACACTTACCCTGGGCATCAGCCTCAAACTCTGCCTCTTCCTCACTGTCCAACTTCACACTTTCTGCAATGGGTAAAACAGGGGTGAATAAAGTAATTATTTCAAAAAGAAAAAAAAAAAAAAAAGAAAAAGAACCACAACTGGATCTGCAGTTTGTCACATGTGGCAATACCAAAAGTAAAAACAATATATATAAATAAGTTACATAGATGCAAAACAATCAGTACCTTCAGGGTCAATGGCTACGTCGTCAAGGTTCTTGTCTTTAAACTCCGCCAGACGCCCTTGCTCTAGGGCCATGAGGACTTTACTGATTTTAGCTAGCTGAAGAGTGCCTTCTGGGAGCCGATAGAATTGGCGATGAACGCTTATATCGTGGCCAAGGAAATTAGCTAGCTGCTCCAACTCCGTATTGCTGAGGTTTAAGATCTGAGAAAGAGTTGCCGTTTGCTTCCTCAGTTTTGTTGACGTGAGACTATCTGGTCTTTTGGCTCCGCAGGTGGTTGCAAAGTAGCGAAGGCATACAGAACCAGAGTAAGAGCTCATGGCTGATGGTTTTGCAAATAAGTGTTTGTTTCCTTTAGGGACCCCACATTTTTCCCGTTTGCTAATGAGCATATCCAATGACTGCTGCATTTCTGGAGTCAATAGGACTGGTACCTTTTGGCCTCTTTTTCCTTTGATTTCAAGTCTTCTGAAGTGTTCACACAGTTTTTTCTCAAGGTCGGACAAAGCCTCCTTTAAGTCATCCTGATCACTACTGGGATTTGAGGACAGATACGCAGAAAGGGGCATTTTTGATACTTCTCCGGATCGCCGCCTGTTGAACAGAATCACCTGAGTAAGGGTGACTTTACACAGATTCCTCCAGGTCTGTGGAGATGCTTTTTCTGACAGTTCATTGTATAAAAGTTGTTGTTCTTCACTGAGATACAAATGAAGAGTCTGCACATCTTTCGTGAAGGGAAGCAGCTGTGGCGCATTCCATGTTGATCCCTGCTGTGTCTTCAGCGATGCAGATGAGACCAACTTATTCCAACTAGAATCATAGAGAATTCGGAATGCATGAGCATCTCTGGCTGCTCTGGAATTCCCCTGTACATTTTCTCGACTCTCAACAAGCTCTGATATCGTTTTCAAGCTATATCCAATCTTCAAAGCAAGACTTGGGCATTTGTAGGTGCTTGTTTCAGCAACAAAACCAGCTAGGCTTTTAACAGATTCTACAACCAGCATGAACTTTCCAGGCTTTATATGATCTTCAATTGTCTTCATGGGGGTCGTTTTCTTTGAATTAATCGACAATCTTCCCAGTTCCCTCATTTTTTGGCGAATATACTCGTGTCTTGAAGCATCATCGCCAAGTCTGTTGTAAAGATGCTGCCCATATTCTAAGATGAGTTCGTCAGACTTTACAGCAGTGTAAACTTCATCTTGATTCATGCCGTTGAACATTTTCCAGAACTCTGCCTTTACGCCTGGGGGAGGGGGTACAGCAAAGCCACAAAGAGACTGGATACGTGTTTTGCCTGGTTTCTTGATAGTCCTTGGTCTAAACTTGCAGGTTGTCAAGTGCCTCCAGAGAATTTTTTTTGTGAAAAATCCTTGACAATAGATACAGTGAAGATAGTTTTTTGGTTCAGCGGTTGTATTTGGTTGCTTACGTGGGACGAGTGTTCCAGTACCAGTATTTAGTACCTCAACATTGTGGGCAAAGTTCCCCCTATTCCTCAAATGTTCCAAATGTAACTTTCTCTGCCTGGAGCCTATAGGAAAAGCTGTGGCTTCTGCAACTTCGGGTTTGTCATGATGAACATGCTCCAAATGCCTTGAAATTTTTAAGAATCCCTTTTTGCAGTACAAACAGTAGTGTCTTTTGTTGTAAATGCGTGAGCCATTCTCACTTTTCTCAACGGCAGATATGAGAGGAGGAACATTAGGGAATCCATCCTGCACAACTGAAGAGGAAGGACTTGATGGGCCATTGTCTTCTGCAACAGACGCTGATGTAGCAGAAGTACCTTCTTCACTTGAACTGCCACTATGATCAATTGATCGAGCCTTATCTATGGATTTAGTGTGGTAGCTTGAAGGACTGAAATGTAGCCTTTTGTATTTTGTTTGAGATTCTTTACACTTTTTTGTAGGTGAACGTCCTCTCCGAAATCCTTGGTTGGTAGAATTGCTATTGTTTTGCCCCATTACAGGGGGACATGTAGCTGCGAAATCTTCAATGTTCCTAAAAAGTCTGAGACAAAGACTTTTCTGATCATCGGTCTCCATAATCTCACTTGTGTCGGTATCTTCAGAGTATTCCTCACAACTTTTAGGGACATATTCTTCTCCACTCTCATTTGATGAAGAGTCAAACAGGTCATCTGACTCAAAATAATCAAATTTTTTCATCTAAAATAAAAATATGTGGAAAGAAATCATAAAAATCACATGATCACTATGTGAACTTAAAAAAAAGACATTACTAGAAATCAGAGTAATTTACCTGAATACGTTTGGTCCTTCTTAACTTAGGGATGAGCAAGTGATCCTCATCCGAAGAGCTGGAATCAGATGAAGACCCTGAAAGTAGTTCCTAGAATAAAAATAAAATATACGGTTATTTGTTTTAAAAAAGAAAACAGTTAATTTTGAAGATCATACCAGACAGATTAACAAAATCTGAAAATCCAGTTGCTCAGAAAATCTGAATGTTGTGAAAAGTTAAATATGGAAAAACCATAATGTTACTCCGAATCATTACATTAATTCCAAACACCGGCAAAGGTTTCATGATGTTCAGAATGATCTCACACTCTGGGCAGGTTGGGGCAATAATACTGACTGGACAGATATCCAGAAGATGGTAATTGAAACTGTTTGTAGTTTCCACAGGGAAGGTAAACCACAAAAGGGCATTGTTAAAAAATCTGGTTGTTTACAAGAAATTACAAAGAACTTTTAATGGAAGGAAAGTAGATCAAAAACACAGAGGTTGACGTCAAGTAGAATCCATTCAAGAACATGGACAAACTTCACAAGAACTGTAAGTCCTGATGTTATTATAAATTGAACTTGACTTTCATGTCTGACACAAAAAGCTAGACAAAATTAGGACAAATAGATCGACCACCAAAATAACATTGACTAGACAAAAGGAATGTTGAATCAGAGTTGTAAGATCTACTACAAAGCTGGTTCTACTTCAGTTAGGCAGTGATTCGTAATCAAGAAAACATGTTAAGTTCACAGCTTATTGAACATTTGAAGGAAATATTAAATTTCTTCCAATGTCACCATACTGACAAATCTCTGCGACATCTCAAGAAGGACTATATGCATAATGAACTAAATACCTTTTTCTTGGAGGACTTGGACGTGGGTGGAGCTTCATCCGATGAGTCAGCATGCTCAACCTCGACACCCTCAGTCACATTTGGTTCTTTGTCAACCTTAGAAACAGAAAAAAAACTACTCTGTTAATACTGTAAGAAGACTGGCCAACATTTGGGCAAATCCACTGACCATCTAAACAACAACATAACACAAACCATTGACTAATCAAAAGAAATGCAGCTGAAAATTAGCATGGCACATTGTCAACGAATCACGAATGTAATGCTCGACTAAGTAGCTATTTCTGGCTTGGTTTGGGACAGATCCTTCATCAAAAAATCTCAAATTTCTGTATCACTTTGACCGGCTCAAATGTTTTTTATTAAGACGTCACAGGATTAGCCTGTAAACATGGTTTCATCACATTCTCTGATTTGAAACATACATGGTGTCTTAATCCAGATGTGAGCAATGCTACTGAGGGCAGACAAGATCTATAGTTACACAGAAAGAGATAAAACTTTGACCAGACAAAACCTCAAACGGGGTCCTCACTTGTACTGTATACCAGAAATATGTGTAAGGCCCCGAACAGCCATTCAATGGGATCAAACACTTCAGCTGCTATAGACCCCACAATGACATCAGACCAGACTACTGTGTGTTACCAGGTATCCTTAATAAAGCCTGTTAAGTTCACAATTTGTAGAGCATTTGAAGGAAATATTACATTTCCTCCAATGTCACCATACTGACAAATCTCTGCGACATCTCAAAAAGGACTATATGCATAATGAACTAAATACCTTTTTCTTGGAGGACTTGGACGTGGGTGGAGCTTCATCCGATGAGCTAGCATGCTCAACCTCGACACCCTCAGTCACATTTGGTTCTTTGTCTACCTGAGGAACAGAAAAAAAACTACTGTTAATACTGTAAGAAGACTGGCCAACATTTGGGCAAGTCTACTGACCACCTAAACAACAATATAACACAAACCATTGACTAATCAAAAGAAATGCAGCTGACAATTAGCATGGTACCATTTCTGGTTCCGTTTGGAGGTGATCCTTCATCAAGAAAGTCTTCAGTTTCTGTATCACTTTGATTGGTTCAAATGTTTACATAAGACATGACAGGAGCGTCGCGTTTTTCCTTTCATATTTTTAATAAAATGTAACTACTTGAAGAAGCAAAAAATATATATATATTTAATTTAAAACATATACATATGATTAACATAATTTCCTCAAATATTCCCGAGGTGCATACACTGAAAATGCTTTGATCAACTTCTATCAAAACTATAAGATTGTACTCGCTCCCAAATCAATTCCACAAAATGTAATATTCCACTCTTCAGTATTTTAACTTCATCAATTGAAACAGACAAAACTTAGGTTTAACCTTGAGAAGTCATTTATGATCTGAGATTGATCCATGACAAACCTTCTCCCTCCATGGCCAGTCAGTTCCTCCATAGTTGTAAGTTATTTCCTCTCCAGGGTTTATATCTTTGATGGCAAATAAGCACAGGTGTGGCTTTCCATCTACCAGTATCTTCTTCATTCTACAATTTGGATTTATGTGGTCATCATTGACTAATCTTCCAAGACTGTTTCTCTCTTGGGATGCATCAATACTTTACAAATAAGGTGGGGGGAAAGAAAGAGACAAATGTTAGTCTGTTTAATATCTTTTAGTTATCTTGGCAAAAATATAACGTTAAAAAAACAGCACTTCTTAAACCAGTGCCATTGGCTTTGAAGAGATCTAAAAGTTTTGCCAACTTACATTGATTTATTATAAACTCTGGACTTACCACCACCATCTTTCACGCCACAAGAAGTCAAACATGAAGACAGTACATGCACTATGATACTGTGTCCTCCTCCTTTTTGATTCTTCAGAGTTTATCAAAGCCCCTCTGTACTCCACCACAAAATCTCCTTTTTTAAAAGGAGTCGTGGTGAACACACCTCGTCCTAAACACAAAAAAACATAAATGGCAGATATATTATGACATCCATTGTTTCAAAATTACTTTGTCAAGAATACTTTCAAATGTTATTTGTGGAAATATCTGAATTGTAAAGCTCACATGCACACAGACCCACCTTTATAGGCACTGATGAACTTCATTTCCAATCTGCCCGTCTTATCAATGGCCTTTGCTGCATGTTTAGCTGCATCTCGTTTAGGTGATATTGACGTCATTATTCTGTTAAACAGACAGGGAATCATTTTTAAAACCATCTTGTTCAAATAAAGTTTTTAAACTTGCATTTCAAAGTCAAACCAGCGTTAGTAGTTCAAGTTAATCAGAAACTTTCCACCATCATGGGAAGACAAAGGCTTTCAGGATACGATTTTCTCGTGAAATGTTTTAGCTTGCATATGTTTTCGAATATCATACAGTAATTATTTGAAACATTTAAACCGAGAACAGTAGATCGGGACACAAGGAAAACAGCGTGCATAACGGGAAGCTAACGCTAACACGAGCTTGTTAATATAAACTTATGTAAATTCTCAATTTACGCCTGTGGTATGGCTTTATGTGGCTTTATAGAGTTTTAAAAAGAAGCTCGGCTAGTATCACCGTTCATTCAATCTTTTAATTAAACCGGTACATTAAAATACATTTACGAGAAGATAAATTACGGTACTTACACTTCCACGTGCTCAGCTGCTTTTCCCAGGGTGCTTTGCGAGTTCCTTTAAAGGTGCGCTTCTTACGTCAGTCAGCGCGGCCCGGGCGGAGACAAGTAAAACACAAACTGCGAGCTTCCACCCATGCGGTGTGTGTGTGTCTGTGTCTGCATCGACACACTGGATGGGTGAATTAAGTATCTTCCTGAAGTAATTTGAAAGGACTGCCTGTTTGATTTGATGGCATGGACAGTAATTAACTATCTATGTTTTTAAAGATAGTTTGTTGTTTTGAAAGCAGTTGGAATGCAAAGAATTGTAAATGTGTAATTGGTAAGTCAGGATTTTTTCCCCTCCTCTCCTGTGTCGGCTTCCTGAAGTTTCTATTACGTATTTACATTTAAACACGTACAAGTGGTTTCCCAGTTGTTGTTTTTTTAAGTAGTCTTCCACATAGCACGTATTTTTTCCAGATTGTTTGTTTGATGTTAAAATGAATTATATAAACTGGTACTTTGTTGCAAATGACCACATCTGAAGAAGTGTTGTGGATTAAACTCTGATTACTGAAGTGCTTGTCCTCCCTGTTCTCAACATGGACAAAGCATGTTGTACCACACATGTGTTATGCATAGCACACATTTACGTGGGATATTAAATTACATTTTATTCAGTTCAAAATATCTTTATCCAATATACATGAATTCTGGAGCTGCTACCCCCGTGACCCAACCCCGGACAAAGCGGAAGAAAATGGATTGATAGATGGAGACATGAATACATGAAACACTATTATAACTTTTTTATGTGCCACTTGCACCTCATCAATAATTATGTGTTAATCATTGAAACATTGTCTATTATTAACTTACTATCTACTGAGTGACATCAAACAAGTAGGAATTATAGAGCCTCTTCATTCTGCCCCAAATTTCCACATTGTTGTTTACTATTTTTGTTGCTGAATGACTTCATTTCTTTTCTTGCTAACCAACAGTCTCATTTCATGACGTGCAGATCAAGAGGAAGGGTTGATCTTTCCCAACTGCCATTTTCTCCTTTTGGTTCGGTTGTGACTTTCTCTAGAGTTGGCTTTGTGTCCATCTTTTGGTATTAATTCTGCCTTCGAGCAAATGGTTTTGAGTGTAAATGGTTACCTGAAACTTTAGATGTTTTGTATGTCTTAACCTATTTTATCAGTCCATCAATAAAGTCAGTATGTCAGTAAAACACAAAAATACAAAGTCACAGAACACACAGTCAACAATGGAAACTTTGTAACTATCTTTATGTGGTTCTGAGGATTCAGGTCAGAGTCCATCACTACTCCACTTGCACCTCATCATTAATGATGTATGAATCGTCTGGTTAGATTTAGGACTTGATCTCTAGTTTCTAGCTGTAATAACTGAAGCTGTGTGCTGACTCTAGATGGTTCCTCTTTAGATCCAAAGATAATAACTTCAATTTTGTTTCTGTTCAGCTGGATAAAGTTTTGGGACATTCAGACATTTGTACTAAGCATCTTTTCAGTGTTTCTATGGGTTCTGAATCACATAGGTTAATAATTTCTTCCAAGCTGTTTTATCTTAGTAGTTGAAATTGAATCATATTTCTGCATTTGTTTTCATTTTTGTAAAACATGGAGGGGCTTCTTTCAGCACTGGTACAGTGCTTTGTCACATACCAATGGCAAAGCAGGTCTGTGTCACTGTACCATACTTTGCTACTTGTTTTTCAGTTGAAATAAATTAGACTACTCTGAGCCATTGGCGTGTCTGTTTTAAGGTCAAAATATGAAAACAATAAATAGGCAGTAAAGTGCAATATTTTATATATTGACTAGTACTATTTTCTGTAAATACACGGCTATTTAATATGGAAGTGCCTAAGAATAGTACAGAGTTGCTGTCTAGGCATTAAAAATATGAAAGAGAATCCTCAAACAGTTAACACCAAACTTCCGTCAATAGTGTTGTCTCTTTCTGAGCTGGGTAAATAGCTAACTTTCAGTCATTTGTAGAAAATTATAATGTTGGTGTGTAATGATAATAATAACAGTATGACTATATTAGTATTTTAGCAAATGGGCTTTTCAATTATCTACAAATAAAACAGCAGTTTCACATTACGTGTTCTTACAGTTTTAACAAGTCTAAAGCCCCATCCAGACAGATGATTTTAAATGTATTTTTTGTCATTTAGGCTGTGCATCCACATGGATTCGGAGTCTTAGGAAACCAGAAACTAATTTTTGAAACCGTGTTCCAGAGTGAATAAATTTCAGAATGCCGGTTTTATATTTCAGTTTGGTCACTACAGCTGGTTTTCTTTTTTTAAATGATGAGGTCGTAGCTCCATCTCCCTCTCTATCCTGCATGTGCCTTAGTCTCATAAATAAACATGCTGCCATTCTGCAGTCTTGTCAAATCACAAATGTAAAACCAAATTTTCTACCCCTGATAAAACCAATGTTAATAGCATCCGTTAATTGCAATCATTGTAAATACAAAGTAGCAGTTTGGAAACAATATGGGCAGAAATATTCAACTAAAATTACACAAAACCACAAAAATTAAAACATTTTAATGATGACATGAATGAAAAAAAATGGGAGAGCTGTAAATTTTCCATTCCTTTTGAACTGAATGAGGTCCTGATGTTACCACACCTTTGAAGCAATTATTTAGAGAATCATTTAAGATAATTTAAGACAAAGTTTTCAGATATCAATAATTGATGATGACCGGAAGAGACAATTATATTTTGACAAGACTTTATATATGTAATGTCTTCACACTACAGGTTTTGCATGTATACACTTATAAGCAAAATTATGCTGGTATATGAACATTATGACGGTTCCAGTCATGAGCTCCCATGTCATGAAATACTTTTGTTACACATTTGCAATAACATTTGCCTCATTAATGACATAAATGTCAATGCAGCACTAAACAAGTTAATAATCAATCTGCAATCACGCCAATGATTCCAAATGTGAAGGTTATAAATCAACAAAAAGGGAAAAAAAAAATCAAGGCATTTAAAACAATCCACAGAAGAAGATTTTTATTTGTCTCAACAATGCACTAAAGTAAGAATGGTGTGCATTGTGTAAGTATGTGTTCCCTGCAGTTCCACAATCCACCACGAGGGGTCGATACTGAGTGCCTATCTTATACACACCTAACCACAATCTGTTGGTTTTTGTGAATTTTAAGGATGTCCCTGAAAATTTGACAGAGCATCCTTCTGACCTTCTTTTTATTGAATTCAATGCAAACTTCGTGGGTATCATGATTTTGGTTCCCACAAAAAATTTGGTTCCCATATCATGAGTGTGCTGTCTTGCTGTGGTTCTCTCTACGCAGCAAAGACAAACGTGTGTGTGTGTGTGTTTACGTGTGTGTGTGTGTGTGTGTGTTTACACACACATGTAAACACACACATATGTGTGCATATGTGTGTGTGCACACACGCACACATGTAAACACACACACACACGCACACACACAAGACTTAGTTACATTTCTGTCTCAAATGTCAGAGAGCTGTAACCCAGAAAACTGAACCCAGCCACATTGGAGCAAGGTTGTGGTGGTTACAGATGTACAACACTTTGACTGTGTGTGCTGCTGTGGCCTTTTGTTGGTATCCTTTGAGACGTGACATTGACAAACCTACCAGGAGTAATTGGGCCATTATGACTCGCTGAGATGGTATTGATTCTACTGTTTTAGTAGCGGGTAGGTAATGGGCGTCTAGACACAACGGGCAGCAGTATTAGCTAGAGTAATTCCAGTTTTTCATCATCCCAGAGTTGATGAAAAACTCAACTCTGTTAGCAATCTAAGTTGTTGTCGGTAGGTTAGATTGCTGGAAATGGCTGACTAGAGTGGCCAAGGGTTGTGTTTTAATGCTGACTGGTTCGTATCTAACCAAAGCAAGAGCTGTGCCATCATTCTTTGTAAGAAGTTTTGAGTTGATCTCCACTAGAGTTGCTTCTGGTCTCTGGTTGTGTTTGTGGTGTTCATGAACAGAATAATAAGGTGTAGAGCCCGAAGGGGAGAGTGTCAGGTTTGGGAAGCGTAGGGTGATATCTTTGCCTTTTGCAGTCAACGTGGTTCTGTTGGCATCTTCAGTCTAATCACAGCCAATTAGAGTGAGAGTCACCTTCTCTAATTCTGAAGCCATGATTCGTGGAAAAAGGTGGATTGCTTCTTCTGATTCGGGAGGTTAGTCTTTGCCTCAAGCTGTCTTGGTGTCTTGTTTATGAGTGCTGATAGACTGTCCTACTCTGGTATGTCTAATTTTCAACCTTACCTACGGTCATGAAATCTAGTTAATGACTTAAGGAACAAGATCCGGGACGTAGGAAGCTGAATCAATGTTCCTCTGCATCAAAAGGAGGCAGTTGACATGGTTTAAGACTCCATTGCAGATTTCTGTTATGAAGGTTTGCAGCGTCGTCTCTATACTGCTACACCCCACCATAGAAGATGCACTCCTCTTTCCTTTGTGGGAAAGAGGAAAACAGCATAAAGATGGAGCCCACAATTTCCCAGTTCAATTATCACCTGAAGTCAAAAATAAACCTTTGCAGCTCCACGAGTCAATCGCAATCTGCTACCGGCGCCTTCCAACTCCAAGAAACCCGTCAAACGAAGAGGAGAAAGCCAGCAATCTGAGGAGCCTTTCTACCGATCAAAGATCAAATCAAATATAGCTGGAAGCAGGTTTCCATAGCAATGATGCACTGCCCCCTCCATGACATCTGGGGGTTCAGGTGTGAAGAAGGCACGCTGCCTCCCTCCCTCCGTCTATCTCCTGCCTCCCCACTCCCAACATGAGCAAAGTAGATGAGTAAGCAGCATCTCGGTGACCTTTTCACCTTGTGTGAATTTGCAGAGTTGTGTACACAGCTCTCCCTTGGGCTGTGCAGGGGAGACATTTTGCCTTGTGCTCCAAACACACATACACACTCACGCACACTCACACACACTGCACTGTATGTCAGTGTGGGTCCACAGAGAAATGCTGAAGCTGTCGATTGCTTTCTCCAAAGGGCCACATATGCAACCTGTGAACCTACGAAATGTCACTGGATATGAAGGGTGTGAAGAACTTTTGATCCAATGACTCAATACTGCAAAGCTTGGCAAAAGGTCACACAGCACGATAAAATAACTAAACGATCCTGTAGGATAATCCGGTAATAAAGTTGATCACAGTTCAGTTGTGCAACCTGACGTTATGGAGGTATTTGCCTTAACCACGTTGCTTTTCTGTGTTTGTCCTTCTGGGACAAACACTGCATATCCCTGCGGTTAATTCAGAAGGCAAAGTTTCTTCCTTTTGCCTTTACTTACCAAATCCACCCTCATCCACCTTCTGCCTGCAGTATTCACATGTGGAAATAATATGATTCTTATCAGAGCACAGAGACCTGCAGCCAACACCAACTTCCTAGGCTGCTATTGCTAAAATTACGGCTGAACTATAATTCTAAAACGGCGCAGAAAATCAGCGTCGTGGTTCACAACTTCTCCTTGCTGATTGGCCTGGTTGAAATTCTACCAGAGGAGATCCAGGTGAATGGGAGAAAGCCCAGACTGTCTGTGAAGTGAGATTTTAATCGAGCAGAATAGGACAGGAAGGCAAGGGTCAGGCTATAACATAACATTTTGAAAAAAAAAAAAAGAAACTCTGTGTAAATTAGAGCCACAATCCGCAGAACAATCAGCAAATAGGTGAATCCATTAAAAATGAACCACCAGCTGCCAGGGTCCACTGTAAAGCTGTGCCAGGACATAGATTCTGGATCTGTGTGCTGATGGTCCAACTTTGATGCTTTGTGGATTTCTGAAAAATTGGTCCCCCACTCCTCCCTCTGTAAATTTGCAGTGTGTGTGTGTTTAAGATCAGCACAAATAGAAAAACAGGAGAGCCTCATTCTGTCTAGTGGAATGTCTCGACATGCTCTTCCCTTTTGGAGCCAGGGTCCACTGATCACTGTTGTAAAAGAGGTAGAAAAACACACACACACATGCACACACACACACTGTGTTGCATACAGCACCGCTTGACGGTTAAACAATGTAACTGCAGTCAAATGCATTCAGCTGAAATTTAATTTTGAGCCTTAACAAGAATAATAATACTTTGTATTATTGTTATACCAGTGGAGCTGACTCATTTTTAGTTGTCTAAAACGAAAAAAAGAAATCTTTTCATTCACAAATCAAGAAATATCTGATTGGTTAAAGTATGCAGTGTCATTATTAGTTTGTATATTTTGAAGCATGGTGTTAGATTGAATGGCGAAGAGGCTTTCGCGGGACGTTTTTCTTTCATTACCCTCGGACTGACAAAGACAGAAAAAGATCCTCATGCCTGAGAACAAACCCTCCGCTCTCCACTTTATATTTAACATCATGCGCGATGCGGGAAACAAAGTGCATCTGAATGAAGACGAGGCAGTCCTCGAGGAGACGCCTCGCTTTGATTTCTGCCTAATCAAACAGAAGTTTGGCTGGCTGCACGGAGATTCACAGGCAGAGCAACGCATCCATTTTTCATAAAAGATGGATCATAGGAAGCAATTCAGAGTGGGACGGCGATGACATGTTTTCTGCTGAATACACCATGCATATTTCATGATGAAAAATGTTTTCTCTCCAGCAGCTTTGTCGTGGCGAAAAGCTCTGAGGGCGCGGGCTGGATTGAGCACAGTTTCTTCTCTTGGCTCAGTGAGAAAGTAAAGGACTCTTTAGTAAAAATAGTAATAATAATAACAATAATAATAACAATTCACCTAAATTACACTTATGTTTAATCATGAGGATGGATTTAGCAGCTAGTTATTGTTTGGGGGATTTCTAGGTGATGAAATGCACATTTTCTGCAGTCAGACATTGTTACACAAACAGAACTTGCCAAAGAGAAAATAATGGAAACTACAGAGGCAGAGAAAGGGAGATTAAGGCCCCGATGTCAAAAAATAACAGGCGCAGAAAGAAATCGATTCTATAAAAAGAAAAAAGAAATCGCAATTCCGAGTGTTGGGAACTCTAAATCGATTTAAAAATGCGATTAAGTTGCACATCTTTGCTGCTTCCATTTGCAAGTGAACTGCATGTGGCCCCCGTATGGATTTTGAACAATTCTTTGATGTTTTTTTTTTTGTACACATCGTCGATCTGTGACAACATGTCAAAAACATATTCATAAATATGTTTTATATGTTTTTACTGTTACATACCGCAGATTTAACTTTTATTTTTTTATTAAATATTGCACATTTGGTTCATCGTTCAACTGGTAAAGAAATAAATAAATCAAAATTCAACTTTTTCTAATTGTCATGGGAAAACTTTTGAACTTGAAGAATTTGAACCCTAACCCTAATCCTAATCCTCATATGAAAAAGTTTGAACTCCTCCAGCTTGGACCCTTCCTAGCACTGTGACCAAACACAAACTTTTGCTGTGGCTTTATACACTTATATAGTGATACATTGCACTTCCTCCTGTAACAGTCCAGCACAATCAGTCCTTGTCATCTGGTAGCTGTCATCTGACGCAGCGTCAATATCCACAGCATCCCATCAACCCAGCGGCCGACAGCTGGGGGCCCCACTGGGCAGAATCAAATGGATTGTGAGCACAGTTTCATATAAAAGCTGACAAAGACATTCAATCCAATTTCAGACAACACCTGAAGCATTGTCACAGGAGAAAATTAATTGTTGCCCACTCGGCGGAGAAGTTTGACAGCTTTTGGATAGGCTAGAAAATAGCTTTATCGCGTCTCAGTGACGACCGGCCCGGAGTACCGGGGATAAGTGACAAGCGGTGCCACAGGAAGGGCATGCCGGCTGCAGCTACCAGGCGAGTTGGAGGGGAATCAATGGAGTCGTGTTAAGAGCCGAGCGAACGCCATCCCAAACCGCGTCGATTCTGAAACGTGTTGACAAGTCGCAGAGGCAAAAATGACAAGGTTTCATGTCTGCCAGAGACAAAACGGTCTCCTCGATTTGGTCTCTGAGGATAGAGAGTGGCCGCGAGGATCGGATCTGCGTGCGACGCGGTTCCAACTCGACTCACGAGACGGCAGAACGAAACGGACCGGTTTAGTGGGAGGAGAACCGTCAGACGGGCCTCGGCATTTTGTGCTCAAGCTCCAGCCGTAAAGGGCAACAATTTAAAGCTCGGGTACAGTTATTTGGAAAAAGATCAATATCAATCACTTCTTAGATTTTTTTTTTTTTTTTTTTCAAAGTTTCTCACATCACAACTACAAACTTGTATGTAATTGGAGTTTTCTGTGATAGACAAACACAAACCAGTTCATCACTGTCGAGTGGACGGTAAAGGATTTTACTCTGATACAATAAAAGCCGGAGAAGACAGTTTCCTGCAGAAGCCTCATAACAACAGAGCTGAAAGTCATTGATGATATCCATTCAGTCTGACAGAGTTTGTGCTCAAGAAGAAAGGGCAAAATTGTCATATTTGAGTAAAGCGGGGTATGGCGTATTGTATTGCGTAAAGTATTGAACTGAATTCAAATCCAGGCTAAACGTTATTACTGAAAACAGTCTGGCTGTGTTAACGATTATTATGATTAGGAAATACAAATGCTTGAATTAAAGTGAAATACGTCAACTGAAAACCATTTCATACTTTCCAAACTTTGCATTCATAGTGTGAATATTATTTCCGTTAAAAACAGGCTGGATTTGGATTTGAATCGATGGTCATGTTACCCAGCAGTGCTGTACACATGGCTACATTTAGTCTCATTAAAGTGTCCTTGTTTTAGCTTTGATGGACATTACAGGAAACCAGGTCAGTGATTTAAGGACTGCTACGTCAAACACACGATCAGCATGTTTTAAAGATTATTTTCTGATCTGCTCTTTGTCATTTGTTTGACGTAATCTGAACTAAAGGCCAGCCTGTGTAAAGACGCGGAAAAACACAATCGGTCCAAAGAAGAAGTAAAACACGAATTAGCTCAATTCATAAGAATGTATGAGCTTCTTAAAGAGATGACGGTCCAATTTCAGTTAGTTTAAATAGGAAGTAAATTTTCTTTTAAGCCATATATGTTATATATTTAGCATTTTTATAACAACTGAAGGTAACTGTTCATATGCCTGTAAAGTAAATAATACTACCCCTTTAATGCAGCTGTTTCCTCTTGGCCCTTTTTTTCAAATCAATGTGGAGAGATGTTCAGTTATTGACTATATCACATTTTTTGCTGTACTTGTGTTTCATTGTGTTTCCTGGTATGTGCATTGGCCTAAAATACTTCATGTAATTTTTCAGTTATTGATGTCATAGTTTACATGAATGGCCTCAAAATTTTCAGAAATATTCCTCTGTGGTCTTGTTTAACCAAAAAAAAAAAAAAAAAAGGTATCTAAACAGAGCTGTGTAAAGTTTAATATCCCCCGTGTTGCATCTTGTTGTGAAAAAAGATGACAGCGAAAAATTCTTAAGTCCGATGATCGCTTTTGAGATCTGCCACATTGACCGCTGCGGCGGAAAGTACACGAGTGTCTCTGCTTCATTCCCATCCCCCCCCCTGCAGTCTGTCTCTCCCGGGTCAAAAGATGGGGTTCAGGAGTCTGGAGCGAGCCCGTGAAAACCTAATGAGCGAACGGGGAGACGGAGGGAAAAAAAACCCCTCCGAGACGAGGAGCAGAGAAGGAGCGCAGCACCAGGTCCTACAGTGTCCTTCGAAGTAAAGGGTCTTTCTCCACTTCTAACCCGAAAATCTGCATCCCAACCTCCACACACACCGTTCATTTCGTCGTATGGAGAAGACAAGCAGGAATAAATTTTTATGCTTAAGTGAACAGTGGTTGAGGTTAATAGGAAGTTTTTTGGGGGGTTCACAAAATGACTTGAGGACATGAGAAGCCGTCCGGCTCCAACTGCCAGCGATTCCCTGGAGGGACGTTGCAGCTTCATTGAACAGGACTAAGGGTCCACTGTTGCCAGAAGCCATTACCCACTGAAGCCGCTCCTCTGTCACGCGGCCTCCGCCATGAAAATGAAATCAGTAAAATGAACGGTAATTTGATTGCCCCCTGCTCCCCTGCTTTTGCCCCCAATGAGAAGTGTTCTGACCTCCCTGGCCCAGTTACCCTCACGTTGGACCGTGGGTTTTAATTACCTGTGGGTGGACTGTGACAGGCAGACCAAATCTGTGATTTCATCTTATAGTTAACAACGTACCGATATGAAACAGTATTTTAGAGAATGTTTGGATTATTTTCTAAAAACGTATTTTCATTAAGTTCTGCCTGAAACAATGGAGATGTGGATGGAGGTGCAAGAAGAAAAGGAAATTTCTTCCTGTCAGTGTGCACAAACATTTCTGTGGGCCTCTATGAAGTGACTTATGCGGATACACCCACAATGTTTGGTGGCCATTTATAAAGTTCGAATAATCTAAGTGGATTGCTGCAACATTTAAGTCTTGCATGTTACCCTTGTTATTCTTCCTCTTGCATAACTCTGTTTGAGTGAAACCAGAGCAGGATGAATTGTAACAAGTGGTGCATACCGTCTTCACAAGTGTCTGCATTTCCTCACTGTGAGCATTGGCAGCAAATGAGAGACCGCATGTTACAATTCATGGCCCTGATAAAGGTGACGTCGAGAAGAAGAGAAGGGAATTTCACTTCCCAGCTCCACGCTGCCTGCAGAGGCTTTTCATGTGCACTGTCTGTGCTCGTCATGAATTATCCATGATTGTAAAACAGACCTATTGCTTGCTGTCGCTGCACAAGACGGGAGATTGGTATGTAAAATAATGCAAAGTATTCACAGGAATACGCCTGCATGCGTTTGCAGTCGGGGTTTCTTCAGCGCTTTCTACCGCAGCACATTTTCTGTGTTACCGTAATGTGACATTAACACCATTAAACCAGAGGAGTCTGCCGTCTTATTAAATGGACAGTCTGCGTGGGATGTGAGGACACCGTCCCCCACGTTGGACAGGAAGGTTTGACTTATCCGTAGATGCAGTGACAGAAGCTGAGCCAAGCATCTGCCTGTCTTACTCCCAATGACAGCGGCATCCATCGGCGTCGGCCGCCACTACCTGAGATTTAATCATCTGTGCTTTCATTTGTTTGCTTTAGCTTTCTGAAGAGTTAATGAACACAGAACATCACACACCATGTGGTGCCTTTAAGTTTGGGGCGAAAGGTTTGTGTGGTTTCTATTTATCATTTTTTTCTCGGCACATAGAGCCATTTTATAGCACAATCAAGTAACTGTGTTACCTTCAAGTTGTTATGAAATTGCTATGTATTTCAAATATGACTTGAAAGAACATTGACTTTCTGATTTATTGTCTTGAAACTGGGCCTCCGTCTCTTTAAAAACTCCTGCTCTTTCTGAAGCTCCCCCTTCAGGAAGTCATGACAACATTGCTCCTCAATTATCGCTTTAAGAGCACTGTACTGAAAAGTAGCTCCTATAATGAGCTCAGCAGTTCCACTGCTGGCTAGTCTGAAGGGGCTGAGTGCAGCTATGCTTCTCGAAGGCGGCTCTTGTTCCCTTGCACAGCTCAATTTTGGTTAACATATTCAAAATGTGCAGTTTCAATACTTTACAGTTTATTTCTTTGCCACCAAAATGTACAAATAATTGCAGTGGCATATTGATAAATTACAGTATATATTGGCTTTCTTCAATGGGCATAAATAGAACATCTGGATTTGGTGAGGGGGGGGAAAGGCCTTTTGGGCATCAGGGCATTGGAGCGCTGCATTTAGAGCAACAAAAATATGAAGCAAATTCATCCCATGCCTGTTTATTATTAACCACCAACGTCTGATTAGTTTATTTAACTTCTATCTAATGCTTTAACTGTTTCACACAGAAACATCTGGAGATTTGGTTTGTGTATCTTAATCCTAATGCTTTGTTTTTTGTTTGTTTTAGAAATTTATAATCAAACTTTGAGCAGAAGGATTGCTGGGATACGTCATTAAAATATAATCACAGCTAAACACTAACAATAAATACATAACAGAGCCTTATCGTATTATGAATACACGTTTATAAAACATGCAGAGGAAGACGCTGCTTTTCCTCCTGAAGGCTTCTGCTGCCATCTTGTGCTTAAATCCAGGTATATTTCTCTTCTCCAGTCATGCTGTAAGTGTGCTGTGCAATAAAAACAATGCAGAATTGAAAATATAACTATTAAATTGAAATACGACATTTGATGTGTGCACTAGCTCACTGCAGCAGGCTAAAATGGAATAAAACGCTGTTTAAGCGAAGCATTAGTTCAGGTACAGTTGGAAAACATTCATTGTAATTTCAATGTTATAATCTAAAGTCTTAGGAATTCATCTGGTTAAGTGTCTATTTTAGGTTTTATGATTAGTCGGGTAGTAATTGGTTATAGTTACTTGAGAAGCTTTTTGGGTGAAAAAAAAATCCTTTGAGGAGTTTTTTTCCACTGTGTAATTTCAATATGAAGTGTTGCTACATGAGTTCAGTTTCTGAATACTCATTTTGAGTAACATCACCGAATGAATCAATGTTTTAACCCAAAGGTTCACCACACACAGAACTGCAGTTTCTGTTAGTTTCATATTGAAAGTAATGGATTTGGAAAAGTTTCTTTTTATCATATTGTATTTTGTTATTTTGTAATTATGTTATTTCTATGGATTGTTTTCATTTTGGTCTGTAAAATACCAAAAACGTTTCATATTTATTTCATCTGCTTATATAATTTCTTAATATTGACTGATTGATATTGTGTAGCTTATTTACCAAGTACTTTATTTTTACTCTTGCTTGAGCATTTTCTTGGATGGCTGCTTTTTAATTTTACTCAAACAAAAATATGTTGAAGAACTCTTACTTGAGTACAATTTTTGTCCCAGAACAAAAAGTATTAAGTAGCAATTTGAAGTACTTTAAAATGAAATGCAGGTGAAGACTAACAGAGGATGCTGGAGGTTTGGCTAGAGATGCGCGCATGCGCACCACCTCCTCTCCTCTCCTCTCTCCTCTCCGCTGCCTCTCCTCTTCGCCAGTGACCTCTCAGTCTCCGCAGCACCGCGCAAAGTGGACTGGGCGACGAGGCGAGAACGACACGGGGGAGAAATGGCCGGGATTTTCGGGAAGATATTCGTGGGCATTTACGTGGAAATAAAGCGAAGCGACGGTACGTGGCCCGCCCGGCGGCGTGCGCGCGCGCGCGCTGGTCCGGAGGAGCAGCATCCGGCTGGTCCGGAGGAGAGGCGCGAGCAGCACCGACGGCTCCTTTGCTAGCTAATGGTCACATGAACACTTCCTCCGGGTCCGTAGCGTTAAAAAGCTGCGCGGTGTGAGGCGGAGAAGCCTGTAAACACGCGGCTGTTCCGCCCCGTACTGTCGCATGTTGGTCTGAAGCCGGGAGGCCTGCGGGGCAGCAAGACAGCCAGCCGGCCGGCGGGCCAGGCGGGCGGGTCCGGCCACCTGCGCGGCTGTCCGGCTTTGAACGGGATGAACACCTGCCCCGCTGCCTCTGCGTCAAGGCATTAAAGTCTCCGTTGTGGGACGGGGTGTATTCATCCACCTGCCTGCACTGCAGCATCCAGCTGTGGCCTTTGAGTGCTGGGCTGGAGGATGGATGCACGGGCCTCTCCCCTCTGACTTCATTATACCTCATTAAAGGAAAAACACAGAAACAGCTGATCCCTGCTGGGCTTGGCCTCACTGCTGTCTCCCTTATGATGATTTTAGCTTCAAGCAGCTGATCAGCTTGAACAACTAATTAGTTGACTGGCAGAGAAAAGTCACATCAGCCACACCCATTGGCTTCATGATGGTTTTTATAGTAAAATTACATCCTGAAACACTTTGATTTCTTTTTTTTATCAAAAAAAAAAAAAAAAAAAAAAAGAAAAGCTTGTAAAAAAAAAAACTGAACATGGCCAGGGGAGCTGGTTTAGTTTGGATTTTACTTTAAGAATCCAGCAGCGTCTGCAGTCATGCATCAGAATTTACCTGTGTCTGCATCCTCACCGCAGGGCGAATACACCAGGCCATGGTCACGTCCTTACACGAGGACAACGAGAGCGTGACGGTGGAGTGGATCGAGAACGGGGACACCAAGGGGAAGGAGGTACACCTGCCGCTGCTCTGAGTTGTGTTTTATCCCAATAAGTCGAATTTATCACGATCTGAAACGCACTGCAGTCAGGGCGCTTCAAATCCCTGACAATGCGTTAATTTCAGAAATTGCATTATATGGAATGCGATCTCTATATAAAAGTCCTTGAAAGTGTTTTATATACAAGCTGCGCAGTTTTGTAATAGAGTGTAATATAACATTTGTTTAAAAGCCTAAATTGGGAAACATTATTTAAAGTTGAGACCAGATATTTTCGCACAAACACTTTTTTTCTCACTGCCTGAATTTAAAACAGGATAAACCTTTCTTGGTTTAGGTCAGTTAGAATTCCCAAAATTATTTCTAGTTGCTAAACGCCAAAAAACATCTTTTAGAGATTTGTTTGTCTCTTTTCTCAAATACATTGTGCTTTGAGCACTTAATACAAACTGAAAGGTAAACACAGTTAGCTCGGATTCTTTCGATGTGATGAATATTTATTACCCTTATGTCAGGTTTAACACCTCTTATTAAAAAATAACACACAATGACTTATTGATCTGTGTAAATGCAATAAGGGTTTGGTATATTTCATATGTTAAACAACATTATTGAAATTATCGCTGAAACAGGAAGAGCAGCTTTTGGAAATAAAGAAAACAAACAAATCATGTGTGAAAATACACCTTTTAAACTTGACAGTATAAAATATTATGTGCCACAGTGGATCACAAATGTTCTGGGTTAGAGCTGCTCCCATCCCCCACAACCAAACTCGTTGTAATTACACCGTTCTGGTTTTATTTCAGCTCTCACACAGATAAACAGCTTGTGGTCGTCTTGTGTTCCTCAGATCGACCTGGAGAGCATCTTCGCTTTGAATCCAGACGTCGTTCCTGATGAAGAAATACCTCAGAGTCCCGAGACTCCTCTTCCTCCGTCTAGTGTCACTAAAGCCAGCAAAGTCCCCAAGGTCTGCTCTTCGCTCAACAAGAGACTGTTATCAAGTAGAAATGTCCTGTTTTTAGGTTAATGTGTGGAATTTTAAAATAAATCCTGCTGCTGCAACTATTTAATACGACTTATGACAGATTCATTATTTTAAACTAAGAAAAGATAAATTTTCTCATAGTTTAAACTTGATGACAGATGACAGACTTCATGGGTGTTTTTTGTTCTTTTTTTTATCGAATGTTTGACTTTTGTTGCATTTTTAGACCCGACGGATCACAGCGATACCGAAACCTGAAAATGCTCCACGGGAGAACAGAGGTATGTTTGACCTGCTATCCATTTTGAATACTCCCACTGTTGATAGTTAAAGAAATATTGACACCCTGCTGTTACTGGACACTTCCTGGTGAAGTTGGAGACAAATGTCTGTTTGTGGAAAATGGAGACAGTGGAAATTTGACATCCTGATGTATGATTTTGTAAATTTTTGAGCTTCTGGTAAAATCAAAAATGTGGCTGTCTGTGATTAAATATTTTTGTGAACAGGTGAATTCCAGCTACTTCCTGTTGGTGTCTTCTTCGTCGTTTTCTCCAGTAGTAACATCCGGTTGTTGATCATGTGACTCATGAGTCGATAAAAAAAGTTTGCAGTTTTACCTGTCAGCTGCAACCTGTTTATGCTAATGTGTGCTTTGTTTACTGATCAGAAAAAACGGTGGGATTTGCCTACCTGATCAATAATTGTTGATCAGGTATAAAATCTTTTAATCCAGTCATTCTGATTGGATTGTTGTATGTACTTTTATTTGATCCAACTGATTGAAATGCTAGAATATTTCAGGTTGTTGCTCTGTGGTATCATGTTAAAGTTAGCTGAAGATGCTCTCTATGTGGCACAGTCTTAATAGCGTTTATGGAGTAAAGTGGTGAACATGTAAACATGTTTAATGTGTTGTTTAAATTACACATTAGTTTGGTTAGAATTTACAGTGAGAAAACATGATTTATCTAGGACATTCCCCTTGGAACAACATTTATTTTTGTCCAAATTGTGTGGATTTTATGGATTTCTCTTTATAGCCTGAAGTCAGACGATTCATAATCGATTTGTCACAATTAATTGATTTAATTGTGACTAGTTATAAGCCCTAACTAGAAAATACTGATCTCTCAATTTGAAGTTCAACTTTTTTGTCTTTTCTGGTTCTTTTCCAATTTGTGACGACGACCAACGCTCTGCTCTGCTCTGCTCTGCTCTGCTCTGCTCTGCAGCTGCAGCGGTGGGAACGACCCGGGCCCGTCCCAGCCAGCACAGCCAGCCTGCAGAACCCCCCCCGCCCTCCATCACCCCCCAGCCTGCAGTGAAGGAGACTCTGATGCAGCAGCAGAACGGTAACGCGCTCGGCTCTGTTTTGGTTCTGAGTGCTGCGTCCAGCTCCACTGTTGTTGTGTTCTGATGCGGTCCCATCCAGTGATGTCATGCTCCCAGTCCCAGACAGCTGGGCTTCGTCTAGTCAAAGCCTCTTTCACTGCCGGTGGAGTCATACTGCAGCGCTTGTTTCAGTTCCTGCTGGGGCTGTTTGGACGACTAGCGTGGATACAAAGAGAAACTCATCAAGATGCAGCTCTTGCAGCTTTTTAATCAATTTACCTGGATAATGTGAAATTTACTTTTTTGAGCTGCACATCATGTTACAATGTGATTATATAATCAAAATCATAGCTGGAGTCTTGCTTTGATTCTTTCATGCATGTTTGAGGAAACCTTTCATCTCCCATCGCAAACATTTAGCTGTGCAAAACGCATGGAGGGGACTGAGCACCACCTTCAAACTCCTCCCCTACTCAGCTCCTTCAGAATAGCCAGCAGCAATCAGCAAACATCTGATGAGCTCATTGTACGAGCTGCTTCTCAGTGAAACGCCGGTAAAAACGTTTTTAAAGGGTTAATAGAGAAGCCATGTTGTGGTGACTTTCTGGAGGCGGGGTTTCAGAAACAGCAGGAGCTTCTTAAAGAGACAGAGGCCCAATAGTTTACAAATTATATTTTTGTAACAACTTACGGTGCTATTAGCAAACACCTGGTTGAACTGTGCATCTGCACCTGGTTCAACCAGGTTCTCTTTGTAAGCAGACTTACAAAGGCATAATTATTGCATATGTGCCTGGAAAATACATAATACTTCCCTTCAAATAAAAGTTAAATTAAATAATATAGATTAAAATAAAATGAAATTAATTGATTCGTCGTTTCCAGCACGAAGGAAATCCAACTGCGTGAAGGAAGTGGAGAAACTGCAGGAGCAACGAGAGAAGAGACGTCTGCAGCAGCAAGAGCTCAGAGAGAAGAGGGCGCAGGTGAGGACAGAACACACACTTTCACACGCACACACACACACACGCATTCATTCACCTATTGTTGATTATAGAGATGTGCAGCAATTCTTTTTGTTTTACTGGTTTAAACAAATCCATTCCTTATTTTCAGTCTGTTGTCCTCTAGACCCAGAATCAGGATAAAACAAGTGGACTGTTTTGAATAAAATCTACTTGAAGTGGAAAGCAAATCAGAGTCCACTAGTCCTGACGTTCAAAAACCATTGCAAAGTAAAAATACAACAAAAAAACCCCAACAAAAAACATTTTCTATGTCAGTAAGACTTGCTGATTTCTTTGTTGTCGTTTTTCTCTTTTCTGTCTCGCTGCAGGAGGTCGATGTCAATCTACCCAACTACGAGATCATGTGCATGATCAGAGACTTCAGGGCCAGCCTGGACTACAGACCTTTAACCTCCAACGATGCTGTGAGTCAGAAACGCCACACAGATTAGACAGGGACAGCAGGAGATTCTGCAGGATGAGCAGAGGAAAAGAGGCAGTGGAGTAGTCCTAAAGGACAAAATAGATTCAAGAATGAAAATGATTTCAAGGAACAAAAGAGAATGATTTTTCTGTTTCAGATTGAGGAGCACAGGATCTGTGTGTGTGTTCGCGCTCGTCCCCTAAATAAAAAAGGTAAGATGAGCGCGTTCAGACCGTCTTGTCTTCATAATCAACTGATTGTTATGGTGTCTGAGTTCATAGTTAAAGCCTTGTGCTGTAGCTGAGCTTCAGACCAACAGTCAAGCTCACACGTGATTTCACTAGCGGCAGGAAGCAGATGTTGTTGCCATGGATACAGCATTCTGTAGGGAAAAAAAGCTCTGGATGCAGGACAAAGAAATGACAGTTTGTAGCGAAATACACATCCTACATAATAGGCATAATGTCCTGCTGTGAGATTCACATGGTAGGGTAATAATGAGTGAAAATGTTGCAGCTTATAAATCACAATATTGAAAATGAAACATGAACAAATATTGCTTTTATTTAAAAAAGAAAAACAACAATAATCCCTCCTACTGCTACAACAGTATGCTCATTGTTTCACTTCTGACTGATGTTGTAAATGGGACATTTATTATTTCAATCCTCATTCATACTTAACACAAAAATAAACAAGGACTTGTTAAATGTACGTGTGTGATTGAAACGCTTGCTCCATCCAAGCATGTGCTCCCTCCTCAGAGTTATCAGTGAAGGATCTGGACGTGATCACCATTCCCAGTAAGGACGTGGTGATGGTCCACGAGCCCAAGCAGAAAGTGGACCTGACCCGCTTCCTGGAGAACCAGACGTTCCGATTCGACTACGCCTTCGATAAGAGTTCCACCAATGAAATGGTTTACAGGTGTGTCCAGGTTTTTCTGTTTTTTCATAGCTAGGCATCCATCTGACTACTCCTGCAGGTGATTGTATTTTGGGGGGAGATTTGCAATCGATATCGCTGATTTTGTGTTTCAGTATGTTTGAATGCTCTCTATAATTTGTCCGATTTGTTTTTAAACGTCCCCCTACCTCGCACTAAGAAGAACAAATTATGATTTAAATAATTTAAATATTCCCAATTTAAATTGGGAATATTTAAATAATAGCTAGAACAATAATAGTTAGAACAAGTGCGGTGAGTTCGCTGGCCAGAAAAAAGTTTTGCTTTGGCTCTCAAAAGCCAAAGTTTTGAGATTCGCCAATCATTGGAATATTTTCCGATACATTGGAATAGTTCTCGGTACATCTCACGTTCTTCCCTGCTGCAGGTTTACGGCCCAGCCGCTGGTAGAGACCATTTTTGAGAGAGGGATGGCCACCTGCTTCGCCTACGGACAAACAGGAAGTGGAAAAACACACGTGAGAGCTTTCATGTGAACCTCAAATAACATTATTTTAGTCATTGGTTAATCTATCAATTACTCCAAAGATTCATCAATTATTCTTGTGATTAAGTAATTAATAATTGTGACGATTAATCAGATAGAAAAAGTTGGCACATTCTGTCGATTTCTAATTTAAGCATTTTTCATACAATAATAGAAATACATTAAAAGATGCCACTTTATGAGTTTAGGGTGGAAAACATTCACAGGCAGGATTTTTTGTATCTTAAATGCAAAATATAATTTTGTAGTGAGCGACTGTGTTCTTCCAGCAAATCGCCTTTTTTTAAAAGCCTATATGATGAATTTTACGATTACTCACTGACTAAACTAGTTGACGATTCTCCGATCCATCATGATTGATTCGATTAATCATTTCAGCCCCATTCGCAACATTTTTCCTCTCATGTTTTTCATTCCTGTTGAACTGTGTGTGATTTCAGACAATGGGAGGAGACTTTTCTGGGAAGAACCAGGACTGCTCAAAGGGCATCTATGCTCTGTCGGGTCAGTTTCTCCTGTTTCACTGCTGCCTTAAACATTTCTTCGAATTAACCGGGTTTCATTTCTCGTTCTGACGGCAGCCAGAGATGTTTTTCTCATGTTGAAGAAACCCGTTTATAAGAAGTTGGATCTGCAAGTTTTTGCCACATTTTTTGAGATTTACAGCGGAAAGGTCAGCGTCTCAACAACCAAAGAGCTGATTGAACCCAGGTCAGCAGAGCAGCTTAATTACACAGTAACTCTGCATGTGTTTAAAGGTGTTCGACCTGCTAAACCGCAAAGCTAAGTTGCGGGTCCTGGAGGATGGGAAGCAGCAGGTGCAGGTGGTCGGGCTGCAGGAGAGGGAGGTGAAATGCACCGAGGACGTCCTCAAGCTCATCGAAATGGGAAACAGCTGCAGGTGAGCGCCAGAGGAGTTTAACTTTGAGCCAAACGTTGTAGTTTGTTTAGGAAATATCTGACCGACAGTTTGGATTTCCAGGACCTCGGGTCAGACCTCAGCGAACGCGCACTCCTCTCGGAGCCACGCCGTGTTCCAGATCATCCTGCGGCGGCGGGGGAAGATGCACGGGAAGTTCTCGCTCATTGACCTGGCGGGGAACGAGAGAGGCGCGGACACGTCCAGCGCCGACCGGCAGACCCGACTGGAAGGAGCCGAGATCAACAAGAGCCTGCTGGCGCTGAAGGTCAGCGAGCCGCGGCTCCAGACGCCGCCGGCTAACCTGATTAGCTCTAACAGACGCAGAGCAGACCGGCCTCATATGGAGGGCCGCTCTGTGTCACTGACATGCTGGTATTCAGGTTCCTCTGAGCACATTTAGTGGAAATGCTGCAGCATCACCTGCAATATTTAATATATTAAATAGAAACATTTTTAATTACATTAGTATTGGGTTTATTTCAGGGGGCGGTTTATTATGAACAATGACATTTTAGCAAGGAACAATGTTTTTTTATTACTTATTATTTATTTGCTTCATATATTAAATCATTCTTAAATATATTTTTATAAATGTACTTAGATTATTCACCCATCTGATAGGTGCAGAGTGCTATTATACCCATCTAGCTTTTGTGGAACTTTGAAAATATTCGTCAGAAATGCAGACGCTCACTTTAGCATCGGACATCTGTGCTGCTGCTACATGTTTAGCACTGAGTTGCTACGTGAGGGCTGCATAGCTCCACTGATAGGCTAACTCCGTTTAGCATACCTTGAACACAACAATAGTGTTTTCCTACGTCAAATCAAATTGCTTTTTGAAGCAAAAATGAACTCCCAATGAGCAAAGATTTGTTGCTTATGCAACAAATTTACAAGGTTACCAAAAATGGGCTAATACAAAGGTTCTGACCGGAACCTTCTTATGTAAAAAAAAAAAAAAAGCAATAAATTACATTTTTATAACATGTTAAAACCAGGCCTGGTTTTAACCGGGCCCTGGGGGGCATTGCCTGCTGATGTTGTTTATCTTCAGTTACGTAGATTCATTTTGCCCCCCCAAAATAAGCTGGAGCCCCCCCGGTTAAACTTGTCTGGGCTGGTTAAAGCCTGTGAAATTAATTAAACATGAAGGCGTAAAAATAAATCTAAGCTAATGTGGACTTAAAAAAGAGACAACATGTAAACTGGAGCAGAAAGTCACCAGCATGCCATGCTTACTAGATTCTTCTTCAGTGTATGTAGTTACATGCTAAATCATTTTGAGTGAATTTTTTCTGTTTCCTGGTCTCCTGCTGCAGGAATGCATCCGCGCCCTCGGTAGAAACAAACCTCACACTCCGTTCAGAGCCAGCAAGCTGACCCAAGTCCTCAGAGACTCCTTCATCGGAGAAAACTCAAGAACATGCATGGTGAGGCATCAGGAGCGAAGGACACTGCGCTCGCTGCTGCAAACAAGCACAGCAACATCATGATTCTCTGTCTCCAGATAGCAACCATTTCCCCTGGGATGGCCTCCTGTGAAAACACATTAAACACTCTGAGATATGCCAACAGGTAAAATGAGTTTCTTGTGATTAGAAGACATTCATCTCAAATGTTTTTTTTATGTTTTATGATGAGATTTTTAGGAAACTGCATCACATAGCAGAGGCGGGTGGAGCAGCCAAAAATTAGACTTGAGTAAAAGTAGCACAAGTTCATATTTTCACTGAACTACAAGTAAAAAGTAGCTAGAAAAAGATTTGAGCGAGTCAAAACATCAGTTATTTCATTTTGAAAAATTACATCAATAGATCAGAATATAAAGTTATTCTGATCAAAAACCAAAATGAAAATAATTTATGTAATTGCAAAATAATTTAAAAAATCAGGCAAACCAAACACTTTTCCAAATCAATTCCTGTCAATATAAAACTTAATTTCGTTTGTTTTATTTTCCACAATTAAAAATGCAAATTAAGAATATTGAGAAAAATATTAACAACAGTGCATGAAGAGGCAAAAGCCCAATGTGAAGCAGAAAAAAATACAACATAGTCCAAGTGTACAATTGTTCATCAACTGATCACAAATTCATAAAATACAACCAAATAGAAAAAATAAACACACATCTACAGAGTATGAATGAAAATGAAAATATGTCAAATTGAAATCTTTAACAAAACAGCAGGTGTGTGTTTAGTGAATTATTGGTTAAAAAATGTTTGCTTAAATTTTGCTCGAGTAAAAGTAGAGAGTAGAAAAAGCATTTTTTTCCCCAAAAAGCTACTCACGTGAATGTAGTTTCTACCCGACTATTTCACACGTTCACAACAAGCCACCAGCCGTCTGTCTGTCCACAGCCTCAAATATTGAACATCTGCTGTCAATATCTAATGCATCTGTTTGAGGCTGTAAACACACTAAACACGTCTGACCTCTGACCTCGGCCTCTTCTGTCTGCAGGGTGAAGGAGTTTGGCATCAGTCCGTCAGACATTCCCTTCTCTCAGAGCGGAGGCGGCCGCTCGGAGCTCTCACCCACTTATGAGTACGATCGCTGCACTCGTCATGCAAAACATTTCCCCCAAAGAAACGTCCATCTGTCAACTCTGTCCACGAGAAACGGCAGACATGATGCCTTCGTGACCACACAACTGAACAGGCTGCTGCTGTTATTTAAGAAATCAACTCATCGTGGCAATAAAACTGGTTCACTGAGGAGAGACTCAGCCCCGCTGTGATATCTAATAGTTTCTATAGTTGTTACCTTGGAGACAGGTGTCCTAAACAAAGGGTCTGCCATTTACAAACTGTTAGTTGTTTCTTTTTTCACTCATTCTTTAACCAGATTTTATATTTTCCTTTCACTTTTAAACTCAGTAAAAGGGACCTAAACTACTCATAAATGTGTTTAGTGACCGAAAGCTGAATGTGATTCAGAGCTGTCCAAAATGTTGAAATGTCAGTGATTTACCAAATCGCCTTGACAACGTGTCCTTGCTCCTTCTGGCCTTTTCGTCAAGCTTTAATGTTTATTCTGTTATTTAGAGACATTTTCTTGTGAAAGAAGACGCTTTCACAAACACTATAGTAATGACAAGATCCTGATAGTGAAACATGGCGGCGATAGAGCTGGCTGGAAATGGATCACGGAGCTAAATCTGAAAAGTGCGGCACGATTTTCTGTTTAGCTATCTCAGGCAAATCGTTGCAGATCAGTTGAAGTTACTGAGATGCTTCTTTTGGGTCTCTTAATGAGTGGAAAAAACCATATTTGCATTATGTTATTTTGTGCAAAGTGATTTAACTGATTTATTTCAAGACCTCGCGTCCTAACCTGTGCCTTGAAGCCCCCCCCTCTTCCTCCTGTTGTCAGGATGAAGCAGCTGACGGCGGACCCTGCAGCAGCTCTGGACTGCCACCAGGAGGGGCACATCACCCAGCTGGAGGTCCTGGAGGCCCAGTGGGGGGTCGGCAGCTCCCCGCAGAGAGACGACCTCAAGCTGCTCTGCGAACAGAACGTAAGCAAAAACGTCGCAAACCACAGAAGAAGAAGAAAGCAGGAAAGTCGAGACAGTAGTTAAAAATAAAAGTCTTTGGATCTGAAGCATGAGGAAAATACCGCAGATCATCACAAGTAGATTCAGATTACACATCGTAAAATAAAAAATAAATAAATAAAATAAAAAATAAGAAAACGTAAAACAGTATAAATTAAATTCTGTCAAACAGCCGGTGTGCGTATAACTCTATATAACATATATAACTCTTTATATAACAAACTCAGTACAGTAACATGGAGATTAAAATCTATATGATCAAACACATCTGGAAACTATTTGTAACGCTTCATGTTATATTTTAAGTTTAAGTTTTTTGTCACTTTTGGACACATTAGCACTCAGAGGTGAATTTGGAAATGCTTGAATTTCACTTTGGTGTTTTCAAGGTTTGGGAAGTGCTTGATTTCTGGGTGAAGTCCTTGAACGTGTTGGATATTCAAACTGCACAGTTTTGTAATGAAATGCAAAAAGGTTATTTACAGTCGAAACCAGATATTTTTACACACCAAATAAAAAGACGGGTTTTTTTTCACACTGTCTGAAGTTAAATCAGACTTTATGTTGGTCAGAATGACCAAAGTGATTTTATGCCAGACAGAAAGGTCTCTGTTTCCTGTTTGTTTTCAGGAGGAAGAGGTTTCTCCACAGCTCTTCACCTTCCACGAAGTCGTTTCTCAGCTGGTGGAGATGGAGGAGCAGGTGCTGGAGGACCACAGGGCCGTGTTCCAGGTACAGTAGTGCAGGCGCGCAGAGATTTCAGGTTTTTCTGTGAGGGAAAAGAGAGGATCAATGTTAGGATTTTCATGTAATTGCTGAGCCTTACCTGTAGATGTCAGCAGAGCGTCACAGTGCAGTTTGCTGTTGCCAGGAGTCGATCCGCTGGCTGGAAGACGAGAAGGTTCTTCTGGAGATGACGGAGGAGGTTGACTATGACGTCGAGTCTTATGCAACGCAGCTGGAGCAAATCCTGGACCAGAAGATCGACATTCTGACCGAGCTGAGGGGTAAATGCAGCGTCAGCGCTGTTATTAAACACAGATTGCCCCACGCCAAACTAGAGACTCACCGGCCCGAGATTAGTATCTGCATCAGTACCGATATTGAAACAAATTCAAGATCAGGCATCAGTGATAATGTACTTAATCCATAGGGGTCGATCTGTTGGATCTAATTCTATGCTTTATCTTCTGGGCGAGTTTAAATAGTTGAAAATCAGCTGGAAAATAGATTCAACTTGGAAAGTTTTGAGAGAAAAAAACATTGAAATATCTGAGCTTGAAAAGTTAAAAGTTTTTTTTTTTGCAAAAATTTCTGATATTGATCTCAAAATTTAAAAAAAAAATTTTCTTGGAAATTTTCAAACAGAAATTTCTTTGTTTTTATTTTCTATACATTTTCTGAGCTTAATCTCACAGTAGGTCGCACTAAGCTGCCAAAAATAAAACATTGGTAAATTTATATAAAAATAAAAAAAGATTCCTAGATTTCTGGATTTCTAGCAGCCCAAGTAAAAAAAAGTCTAAGTTTATAGTCTACGTTTAAAAGTTTACGTTTTGCATAGTAATGAAGCCAAAAATCAATACCTGATAATCTTGGCAACAAAAAGGTTTCTATAGAGTTTCCATAAATGTTTTCATTGTAGTTCTCTGTGGGATTTTTTTAAAACCCATTTTCAACTGTGTAACTCTTTAAAATGTATGATTTTATTCCTTCTTTCAGATAAAGTCAAGTCTTTCCGCTGTGCTCTCCAAGAAGAAGAACAAGCGAGCAAACAGATAACCCCCAAGAGGCCTCGAGCGCTCTGAAGGCGCCATGATGACATCGCTGTACACACAGGAACAAACTGAGAAACCTTTTGACCCCTCTGCTGGTCATGCATTTAATTCCCGCTCATTCATCCGTCCTGTTAAACAAAAGAGCAGACGTGCTCTTCCATCCCCACCGTTCAGTGTTTCAACAAGGTTTGTATGGAAGGCTGATTTGGAATTAATGCACCCGCTTTCCAGCGTCACCTGGCATCTAATAAACGCCATCAAATGTGGAACCTGCTGTTTATTCAGCGCCACTTCCTGTTTAACATCCGGTTGTCAGAAAGTAAAACACATCAAAGCGTTCATTATTCACCTGGTGATGCTTAGCAATGGTTAATTAGTAACTCCACCCTCTCGTGTCGATATCCAATGAAGATGTCTGAACCTTCAGCGACACATAAAGACAATTACAAAGCCAGCCTTCTGTCACCTGTAGAGGGCGCTGATGGAAGGACATGCATGAAGCAAAATCAGACATTACTAATTGAGCCCTGATCTAAGACAGATAGATAGATAGATAGATAGATAGATAGATAGATAGATAGATAGATAGGGCTTGGATCTCTTGAAAGACAAAAATTATGCAATTTTTTTTCACATTTCTCCAGGGTTTTATCATTCTTGCTGTTGCATGTAAAGGTCAGACTTTCAAAATAAAGTCTCAATTTTCTGCCAGGAGAAGGACCTTTTTCCTGCGCTTTGTATGTTAATAATCCAATCAAAACTTTATTGCTGACACTTTGCTATTGACTGAACAGAATAAACTAAAATAACCCAAAGTGTTGCAATCTAATGCTCCAGTTCAGCATTAAGGGCGAACATGTGTTAAATGTCACACATTGCACTTTAAAGGACAAAGCTGTTTTCATACTTTGTATTTCCTTCATTGCATGGGCACAAATATTTGACAGCAGTTCAAATTTAAAACAATGACAGTAAAGCATATCGGCATTTAACGGCTATTATAGTAGTGCTAGATGCAAGGCTTGCTAAAGGGCTTTTAGCCTTTATTTTAAGGAAACTCTGTGTTTCAGTAGTTTTTCAGTTTTCTGAAAGTTTGTTCCAAATTTGTGGATGCATAGAAACTGAATGCTGCTCCTCCATGTTGGTCCTGCCTCTTTGGACACAAAGGCAGTTAGTCCTCTGATCCTTGAAATGTTCTTCGTCTGATAGAAGGCCGACTTTGTAACTGTCTTTATGCGACTCTGAAAGCTCAGGTCCATCACTACATCAGCTGTAATAGATGGAGCTGTGTGCAGACTGTTGATGCTTCCTCTTTAGGTCCGAAAATAATTATTTCAGTTTGGTTTCTGTTCAGGTGAAGAAATTTAAGACATGCATTCATTGATTTGTTCTATGCCTCTGCACAGTGCTTAAATAATAACCCAGTGACATTGTGATGTAGAGCTGTGTACCATCTGCATAGCTGTGGAAATTAATCGTATTACTAAATTCTGATGTTGCAGGAGCCAGCGGATATTAAATGGAAGGTCACATGTGGGGTAACATGTGACTTCTGTCCACTCTGACGAAAAGTTGTCTACAGAAGATCCTCGTTAGTCTGTTAGGTAATTATGATGAATTTCTGCTTGCCGCTAATTTCATATACATTTAAGATTAGAACATCAGAACAGCACATTTGAAAAGTACACTTAAAAGTTGCTTAAAATGATTTTTAAGCAGCCTCATTGAATCACAATCTTGATATGACTATATAAAGGAAACAATTAACTTTATGCAGAAATTAATATGGCACAAATTTTCTGACTGCTGTAAAACTCTTGTAGATCAGTGCCTGACTTTAAAGGTCTGATTTAGCTCCAGGGGGCGAAGTTACAAATTAATCGCCATTTGTTGTTTGTTTAGCGTCACTGGCTGCGATATACTTTTTGAATGCAAGGTGGCGCCTGGTGAACGTAGTTTGTCATTTATAAAGGGCCGGTTTCCTCTTCATTCCGCTTATTTGACGATCCTGTGACGCTGGGAAGCCAATTAATTCCAACTCGGCCCTCCATAGGATTTGTGCGCATACGTCACGAGTGCTACGTTCAAGAACAATTACATGTGAATACGTTTTTCCTTTTGAGAGAATTTTTTATATGGTCAATCATAGCTTATCTTTACTACTGTTACTGTCAAGCTGTTGTTTTTTGGCCAGTTTTATAAACCGCGTTTTGCCATTTTGTGCAATATGTGCAGGATTTACCTCCTGCTCCTCCCTCATCTCCGCGCGGGGCAAACGCACTCTGACGTGGTGTGGCAAATGAGCCGCTGTGTTTGTGACGACACGCTGCGTCAAAAGGTTTGACTGGAACTAAACTGACTTTAACTAAACCAGAGGGGGCGCTGTGATCAAAGACGCCACCTGCAGGACATTTCTGAAAACAAGTTTTTCTTTTGCCAAAATAATAATAATAATAATAAAAAAAGACTTCTTCTTGTTTGTTGTATGTATCCCTTTTGTTTTTTTTTAACTTTACGTAAAAATGCCTTTTAATGTGTGGGAGCTAATAAACTATTGTTGTTCCCATCTGAGGTAAAATGCCGCACATGAACAGATCTTTTTGCTCCAAGAATAATTATATTTTCTTGACAAAATGCTGGAGAAATCTTTGAACAGGTTTGTTTAAGCAAACAGTCTCTTGGTTTGTCTCCTGCTTGATTGAACAACGTGAGACTTTTTTTTCCCCCATATCTACAT
Organism: Poeciliopsis turrubarensis; assembly: GCA_010277015.1. NCBI lineage: Eukaryota > Metazoa > Chordata > Actinopteri > Cyprinodontiformes > Poeciliidae > Poeciliopsis > Poeciliopsis turrubarensis. The sequence continues at coordinate 300,189 of VMRN01000096.1, forward strand.
TTTATTGAGGAATGGAGAAACGTTGAACAACATAATTGCTGTATTATTAATACTAATATTGTTATTAAGTGGTTCCAATTTGACAGAGGACATGCAGCAGATTGCTAAACAGTTCTTTATGGGTTTCCATGCGCGTACTTGTGACTGGTAAAAGCAGTCTGTGGTTATAAGTCAAAGGTTTTCTGTAAAACACTCCAGGCTGAAAAACTGTTTCATGAAATCCTATAAAATGCTGGAGATGCAGCACAGGCCAACAGCAGGTTCGAATACAAAGAGGCGTGTGCAGGTGGCGTGTCCGGTTCGTCCAGTCGCTTGTGTCGCGGTAAACTTTGACCTCTGGTGGAACCAGAACGAGAACGATGCACAGGGAAAAAAACATTAAAAAATCGGAAACCTTCCGGGCTTAATGAGAGCCAAACGGTCAGACAAAAATGCTACATATTTCAAATATATTTTTACCTGAAATTTCCAGAACAACACCGTGACCCTTAACTAAAACTGAGGTTCTACATGTACGTCTTTACAGTATTTACACAGACACGTCCATCATGAACCAACACTTTGATCCGGCTCAGCAGCCAAGGGGGGATTATTAAATCTGAAATGTGTGGCAGAAATGTGTTCATCATCACTCGGGGATGAAGAAATGTAGAGGTAAACAGAGGGGATGCTAACGGAGCTACAGTAGCCATGGGTCAGTCTGAGATTCTCACAGCATGGAAGGTTTCAGTCATTTATACACTGATTGCACTGATTTGACAATTTGGACCGATGCCGACATCAAAATTGCTAATAATGAATATTTAACAATTTTATATATATTATAAATGTATTTAACTACCCTTTTGACACCGTAAAGAAAAAAAAGAGAAAGTACCACACCACAGACTTTATCACTACTGCTCTGCTTCAGTAAAACAATCCTGCATCACTTGGCCAAACAAAAACAAATGACCAACATCTTCCCGTCCTCCCCGAGATAGAAATAAATATCGGTTGTCAATATCGAGCCAGTTTTATTTATCGGACCAATACAGTAGAAGACTACTAATATTGTCTGATACTGATTGGGCCGATACCGAAGACTAATATCGGCTAATACCAATTTTTTTTGAGACTTTGCTAACCTGTGACATTGCTAAACGGCCCATGCATAATCCACATCATTAAGAAGCTCGTGTTGTTTTCTGATTTATTCTTCTACAAATATTACTGGCGAATGTCTTGTCAGAACAACATGTCTAAAATCACTGCATTGTCGCTGAAATTATCACATATTTGCCTGAGAATTATCTCAATTAACAATTCAATGTGTCAATGAATGGTCACTTATAAATATAAAGTATGAGTTAGTGTAATTTTTTTTCCAATTTAGTTTTTAAAAAATGCTATTTTTAATTTATTTCAAAACTTTTCAAATAATTTGCAAGAAAAAGCCACCAATCGTAATAAAGATAGTTTTAGTTATACATTGTGTGTTTTTTTTTTTTTTTTTTTTTTATGTGCTCATGTACACATTCGGCTGAAATTGCATATTCATATACGCTCTGGAACGAAAATGCAGAAGCTAAAGTTTGTAAAATAGATTTCAACAACTGTATTTTGTGTGATAATTCAATCCTGGGAAACAAAAATGGTTCAGTTAAATGATTACAAGCCCTATATTCATGATGAGGGGATGTAAACTTCTGGAACTGCGTCTGATTTTGTCTGCACTGAGCCGCATTTTCAAAATTCCTGGTCTGAATCTTCCCCTTTTCATCTGCAGCCACAGTTTGGCACGTTCATCACCCCGACCTCGTTGTCCTTTCTACGCAAAAACACACACAGCAAGCAAAAACAGTGACATAAACAACAACTATTACCTAGTGCAAAAAGAAACAATGAGGTTAAATAGTTGATTCACTACAGTATTAGAGATTGATTTTGGCTTTTGTCGTTTGATGAAGACATTGTTGGTCACACAGAGTGGAAACAGACAATACCTTCCAAAAACTCTCACAGGCTGGAGGGAAGGACTCTTTAGTCAGCTAATCCAATTCAATCCAGATTATATGAATTGAACTGGAATCCAGTCAGGGGCTCATTTTTAAACTCCTGTGTCTTGAATGCGCTTCCAGTCTAAGCGAGGGTGAAAAGGAAATATTGATCTGTTAAATTATGAAATATTGAAAAGACTGAAATAAGTTGATAAAAAGCTGTGGCTACAGCTGGCAAATGTAATTTTTAAGTCATTGAATAATCTTAATCATACGCTAAAATAAATAGTGTTGCTAACATTAACTCTTTTGCTAATTTCGACCTAATAACTAACGCTACCTACCTTACTTAATGGATTAAGTCAATGTTTTCCAACATGCTAGCATGAGTCAAAGTGATTCTTTTCGCTTTTAATAAGATTAAATCTTTACCCAATTTCTACTAAAAAACAAAAGTTAACTTCCTGAATGGACAAAGTTAAGTTTACACAACATCCTAGAGTAAGCCAATGTGATAATAATAGCATTGAAGCAAACATTAGCCTTTTAGCTCTTTTGATTTACTGACTGAATTAAGCTAATGTTAGCCAACATGTTAGGTAACGCTGTCATGTTGCTATCTTGGCCGACATGGGTTTCTGCATACTGAACAGAGTATGCAACGAAACATCAACCTGCTAGAGCTAGCCCTCTTTAATAACATAGCATTTTAGCACACTTTCATTTAAAAGCTAAACCTAACAGACTGAATGGAGTGAGTTAATGTTAGCGTGTTGGCGATAGCCCACTTGCTATTGAGAGCGTGTTAGCTAGCATTAGCAGTTTGGCTAATTTGAGCTTTTACATGGGATTTGTCATTCTAAATGGAGAGTTACTCCATGTCAGCATAACAGTGGTAGCTTACATGCTATCTTAAATATTTGAGATGGCTCTTGCATTTTAGCTTAAATAATTATGTTTGCAAACTACATGAGTAACTACTGTGAAACATATTTTGTAAACCATAACCTGTAATATGTTAGCTAAAATTATAGTTACATTCTGCTCTGACTGCACTATGAGCTTTATAGCATCTAGTTTAGCTTTATAAGCAGTGTTTTGTAACAGCATCTGAAACTCTTAGTGGGGTTTATTTTCTGTATTTCTGCAGACTGTCTTGCTGCTTATTTCTTACATTTGTGCGAGTTTTCTGCAGCGGACTGCAAACGCTTCTGCAGTTTTCACCAAAAACATTCTGCTTGCAGCTCCTCCGTCACTTAAAATGGAAGCACATGTTGTGCTCAGGACATTTTTAAGGTTTAAAGGGAGATGAACCTCCGTCCCAAACGGAGCTGATTTTAGTCTCCATTCAAGCACCTGACTGTTGTCCTAAAACCTAATAATCTACAGAGCCTTCCTTTAACTCATCATCTGTTTCTTCTTTGATGATGAGGAAAAGAAGACATGACATGACATGTCTTCTTTCCCAAAGTCCATTTTGCATGAAGATCTACAGTTAAGTAGAAGAGAAGCAGCAAAACCCATAATACGTCGTCTTGGGCGAAGGTGAGGTACAAGGCGTACCCTCCCAACCTCAACATTAACCCCTGAATGCACCACGAAACATTCAGGCTGAAACACTTCCACGCATTCGTCGGCAATTTTGGTGCAATAAAAACCACGTGAAATTCCTGCTTCACGTGTCGTCGTCCTCAATCAGCAACACCGAGTCCATAAAGTGGAAACACAAAAAGAGCACAAAGCTTGGAAACACCGTCTGTCTGACTCCAGAGCGCCGCCCAGCAGGTGGGCCTGAGGCATTGCAAGCAGATGGTTATATAAAGGGATAGTTGCTGTGGACTGTACAAAGTTCAGTTGGTGCTTAATGCTGCATGCCCTGTTTTTCTGCTTCCTGTTCTCGCTGTAGAGTCAGAGTGTTGTGGGATTTAAGGCCTTGAGTGGCCAAGAGGCCACGCTGAAAGGAAAAGTGTGGAATAACAACTACAGCTCTCCTGTAATGTGTACTGAAAAAAAAAAAAAAAAAAAAAAAACTAAGGATGAATAACAATCCTGTTCTGGAACTTGGACTAGACACGACAAAGTCGCAAAGCGCCGCCTGTGGTCAATTAATCAGACTTCCAAATTAAACCTTATTTTTTTCTTTTAGTGTGTATAAAAGCAGAGAGTTTTGGTTTGATTTTTATCTCAGAAATCAAAATTGGGTCAGATTTCAGTCAGGCTCCAAAAACTGGATTTGCTAATTGTCGCTAACTGGACACGCTAACTGTGTTAGCTTGCAAGCTCTACGAGTTTTCCAGCGTTTTCCATTCGATCTTCGCTCGCCACTGCCAGCCATTACCAAATGAAATAAATGCAGCCATAAATGCTCATTGGTAGCTTATTTTCAATTGAAACAAAATTTAGCTTCTCGCTACATCTAGTTAGCTAGCTTAAGTATGAGTTTGCTAACTCCTTCTGAAGTAGGTTGACACTAAATATTTAGCTTCTTCAGTATGTAATTAGCAAGATGAAGCTAAATATTTAGCTTCATCTTGCTAATTAAACATTTAGTGGGTTTTTTTCACTAAACGTTTAAGAAGAGTCTTCCAGTGGAATAGCCAGACACCTCTTGGCCTCAGACTTGTGTTGGATTGAGGATGAAACAGTCCTGAGCTCATGAGGGTGATGGCGGGACGGCGAGGAGGCGCTCCCGTTAGACCAGATTCATTTAAGGCTTATGATATTTCATTTTCTTTTTACATGATGCATCCTATGAAAGTCTGACGGTAAGAGGATCATGCTACAGAACATTTTGATTTCTTCCTCCCTACGACCCGTCCGTCTTTGTCCCCGTCCAGAGATCACGGAGCGTCTTTGGCTCCCTGCGCAAACTTCACTTGGGGGCCTCCTTGTTGCCGCGACCCCAGCAACCCGCCGCTATGCTCATGCTCCTCTGGGTTGCGGTGGCGAACGAGCGCTCGCGCTCTCCTTCGCACTGGCTCAGCGTGCGCTCGGTCCGTACCGGCTGGCTGCCGGAGCCGGAGCCCCCTGGCTGCTGGGAGGAGATGGTGCGGAAGATGTGGTTGCGTTTGCGGAGGAAATCCCCTCCCGCCGCCCCCAGGGCGAAGCTGCCCTTCCTCAGGACCATGCGGGTGGAGGTGGACTTGGCCGGCCGAGACCTTTGGTTGTACTGGAGCTGGGACAGGTGGGACGCGTAGCCGTCTGGGATGAACTGCAGGAGAGGTCAGACGGTCAAGTTCATGAACGAATGCTTCAACATGACAGTAGGGTTTAAAAAAAACCAAACATTTCTGTCACAAATCAACATGGGAAAACACTGAAATACAAACTCCCCAGATGAGAAGTTTTCCACCTGGATTATTAAAGAGTTTTATGTTTTTATCAGCGATTTTCCCTCGAGATTCAGGATCTATCAGCTTTTATATCAGCCTCTGCATCCAGAATCAGAACCAAACTCCTGGAAAACTGAAAAACTGCTGAAACACCGACTTCCTTCTAATCCAGGCTGAAACACCCATTTGCTAATAATAACTGGAACATTTATTAATTGTGTCACATTTTAGCACATTGAAGTGTCTCGTTGCTGAAACATGCTGCCGACTCAACTCTGGAAGGATTTATAAATGCTTATCAAATAAAGTTAGGTTTTTTTTACAAGATCAAAGTAAAAAATTTACTCTAAAGTATTTAGCGCCACGATATGTAATAATGGAATGATATCAGGCTTTAAAATGTGATAAAATACCATTAGAACTGGATTATAATCCAGTTTTGGCCTTGAAGCCGTTTTGAACGGTTCTCCCAGAAGGCATGAAAAGGTCCAAGTTATTGATCAAAGTTTCCATTTAAATGCTTATTGGATCCACAACATGATGGTCATTAGAAGCATCATGTGATCCTTCATTACATACATTATCTTATATAATATTAATTTATTATATTACCTCCACGTTGTCTAATGACCAGTATAAAAAGTGATTACGCAATGCAGCTGTAACTGCTAAACATACACAATGCTGCATTATTGATGTTTTATTATTACATATCGCACCGTTGCTTTATGACTAACTTGAACACTTGACGCTCTGAGTTTTCTGCTGGTTGCTCCTGCAGGGCGTCAGTGAGCCGGGTTCGTTCCGTACCTGGCACTGGTGCTGCATCTTCTTCGTTGGTCTTCCCACGATGTAGATCTGAGACGGCGGCAGGCCGACGGACGAGTACACGGAGATGTCCTTGGTGGAGCCGTAGGCAGCAAAGATCCTCATGTGGGCCTGAGCCGAGCAGTGAGAGCAGGTTTTAAAGGTGAGCTGCTCGTGAGTTTACAGGGCGCAGAAAAGAACTTTATGCACGTGTTTAGTTAAAAAGACAGAAAACGAACTGGCACATTCTCCCCATTTCTGTTTGAATCATTTTTTTTGTGCAACATGAGAAACGCACTTAAAAGACGAAAAGAAACAAACTCAGTACGTTTTACAAATTTGAAGAAACATTTTACGGTGTTCCTTTAAAAGGGAATAAAAGCGTTTCTTTAGTGGAAAAAATAAGAGCTTTTTCTGCGTGAAAACTGCTTGAACCCGCTGGGCTCCGTGGATTTCCGCCCGCCTCACCTCACTGATGAGACATCTGAGGAAGTTGCCCTTGTGTCTGAGCGGGTCGTGAACGAGGCCGTCGCAGAAGGACACCACGCCGTGAGGGAAGTTGTGCTGGGAGAGCCAGGCCACCACGCGCTGCTTCTGCATGTCAGGCCGACCCGTCACGTACACGATCAGGTAGCCCAGGTCCTGCCAGTACCTGGACGGAAGCGGACGCAGGGGCGGTCAGCGGATCCCGACGGCCCGACGGCCTGACGGTCGTCGCGCCGTTTACCCGTACCTCACCACATCCACGGCTCCGGCCCGGACCTTGGGGTCGCTTCCCATTATAGACACGCTGGCAGCAAACGAGCCGTCGATGCTGAAAACCACAAATTCTGTCCCTTTGGGTACGACGGTGAGGTAACTGTCTGCAAACGTGTGATCGCCTCTGTTAGAGACACAGCAGGGGGGGAAGAAGCAGATACCAGCAAGAGTTAGAAGATCCAACTGGGATACAGGAAAACTTATTTTCTTGCCACAATCACACTGGCATGCTTTGGATGTATATATACATAAATCTATATATATATATTTTCCAAATATATACATCTGCAGACAGTCAAATTTAAGACTTTTTCAGACCTTTTAAAAATTTAAGACCTGAGGTTGACATGTTTAAGGCTGGCTTACTTTTTTCAAATGAATCCAAGGTAATTTAAAAGCTTTATTTTTAGATTCATATTGTTTTAAGACTTTTTTAACGAGGCAGCACAGCCTGACGTATCACACAAAGATTATATCTGTAATGCAAAAGCTTTTGATTTCTGGACACTACAAAACAAATTTTTGGTCTAGTTATGAGTGGAAACATCATATTACACTTGAAATAAAACGACATTTTCAGCAAACCTGAGGAGCTTGTTTTAAATCAATAATCTCTTGGTATGAATGGCAGATTTTTCCATTTACTGGAAGACATTTTTCCCCTGTTCTAAGCGGACTGGGCGCATCAGCACTCTGCACCAATCTGATGGCTAAATAACCTACATAAAAATGAAAAAAAAAAAGATACACCTTTTTGTTTGTTGGGGTCATCTATCGCTATCCAATAATTCAGCGGTGAACTGAAAACGTAATTTTTTTTCTTTTTGTGGCTACATAGTTTTCAAATAAAATATAATCAATTAATTACAACCTGATTCAACCTGAATAAATAAAGAGATTTAAACGCCTCAGAAATGCTTCTTCACAGCTTCTGGGAGTGGCGAGTTCACCAACCTGACCACCATTTTGACAGGATATACCCCGATGCCCAGTCGCTTCTTCGCCGGGATGACGTAGGAGACGCGTCCGCTGCTGTTGGTGAGCTCCGTGTCGAAGTAGACCCACTCCCCGGACGGAGGCTGGGTCATGATGTGGACGTCGATCTGCGGAAGGAAACGGGTGGGAAAGGGTCAGTGTCTCGCCGGCGCCGCGACGACTCTGCCGCCTCCGCCGCCTCCGCCGCCTCCTCGGTTCACCTTTTCCCCGGTGAGGGTGACCATGTCCAGAGGTCCGTACATGAAGCGCCCCGTCACCGTCTGCGCTCCGTCCTCCGTGAAGACGGCGTCGTTCACGCGGTGGTTGGCCGTCACGTTCTGACGGAAGCAGAGAACGGGTTTCAGTAGACGGCCGTGTTCGGCGTGAAACATGCTCCTTTGACCTTTGTGACGGTCAAAGCATGAAAGGGTAAATTGAGGGCAACTGTTTCAATAAAGCGTTTCAGGAAAGTGAAAAAAAAAAGCTCCTTCGGGGAGCTCAGATCTGAGTCTGCAGCTGATTTTGTTTTTCTTCCTCAAGCGTTGCTCCGAGGAAACGACTCCAAACACACTCACTCGTATTTTCACGTGCGTCCTCTTGCGAACCCATTTCTCCCGAGGCTTGGAGGGCGTGAACTCTGACACTTCTTTACCGTCCAGCTCCAAAATACTGGAGTTCTCATGTCTCATAACCTACAGAGGCAAAACAGAACCGATGTAAAGAAAATGTTCAAGAGTAATTTGGAAATTTCCCCTTTTTCATGGTGGCTTTCACCTTAGCTCCTCTGTGGTAAGCCCTTAGCTTTAGCCTGCACGACCAACCAATCTGGACTTACACTGAACAAAGGTTAAAGGTTAAAGGATCAGCTCAGATACCAGGCCTCAACAGTTCCCTTACCTGGAGCAGAAAGATGTCACATCACTATGACCTTTGTGAAGAAGAAATACGTGCTAGGAGTGTTAGCCTGAATCAGGTCTGATGCGGCGTCAATCTGGACTAAATATCATCTCATCCAATCAATGTAGATTTGATATCAATCTGTCCCTCCGGTTTCTTGAGAACTATCGTGGAAATTCACGCAAAATCAACAAATCCCCGCCGCTTTTTGCACTATAATGGGGAGTTTATTGCAGATTTTTCTCAACAATTGTCACAAACTTTCTCACTCGCCTCGGCCTTAACTGATGTCAGATTATAGTCCATGATCCATGCAGGGAGTAATAAAAAGTCACATTTGCCGTCATAAATAAATATCGCAAGTATTTCCACAGCAGTACCACAAAATCACAGAAAGAATCACAAAATCCTGGAGGGACTGAAAAGATGCTCAATAAAATGATTTAACAAGTTTTATCAACACACTCCGGCACAACCGGCCCTTTAAGAGCCTTCGTGATCTGAAAATTAGTTTGACACCGCTGTACTATTGTTACCAATGGTAACCTCACAGAACAACCAAACTACTTCAAACATCCAGAACTGGCCCAATAAGAGCCGAGGAAACAGATTGAACAGCGACTGCCTGGATTCTCCATAGCAACAGGTCAGGTCATTTATAAGCTAATTGGGGTTTTTCTAGATTCTCAACCTGATCAGATTAGATGTTTGATTCTATAAAGTAGACGGCACTTTCTAAGTCTGCTCTAGATTTGTGATCTTTCTCCGGGTCTTGCTCTAAACACTCGATGCTAAATGTTGCTCTGAGGTAATGAGTTAGTTTCTCTAATAGGAGCTTCTCTGGATTCCAAGTTGGTTCCAATTCCTGCTCTGGGTTGAGTGACGCACAAACCTGTCTGAGAAGGAATGAGACGACATCTGTGGACTCCCAGTAGGAGGCGTGGAAGAGATGCGGCAGAGCCACGGTGGGGAACGCCGTCAGCGCGTCGGGACAGTACAGAGCGTAGTCCATGCGCTTACTGCCCCACCACCGCGACGCAACTAGTCAGGAGCAGAGAGACACAGTCAGCGCTTTCTGTTGGCTCATGTTCACGGTCAGGTTCCTCCTCAGGAAGAGGGGAAGAGCTCAGACGGACTCTACGTCTAAACCACGGCGACGGCTTTCAACTCTTAGGCTCTACGGATGAAAACAGGAAGTGAGCAGCGTCGCACTCGGAGGGTTCGAAAGGCAAACTTGCAGGAAGGTGTCAAAGGAAACGTCAGGCGAGTCGTTTTATTTCATTCTGCTAAGCCAGACTTCCTGGATGCCTACAAGAAGGGTCGGGGTTTGGTTCTTTATCATTATTCCTAGAGACAGGACTGCAGAGGAAGACAGAGCGGAAGACGGGCGAAGCTCAGGGGACGAGGAGAGGTCCTACGGTCCTGCAGCGCCGCTCGCTCACTGCGAGCTGCCAGGGTACCTTGCTCTATGTTCTTCAGCAGCCTGGGCGACGGGGGCACCGAGCTCAGGTCTGTGATGTCAGACGTGACATCGGTGAGGTCAGAGGTCATGTCAGAGCTCGGGTCTGAGCTCGGCTCAGACTCCACACCGTTCGCTCTCGGGAACACCCGACGGATTTTGCTGTGCAAGCGAATAGTTGCGCTCCGAGAGATGAATCGACCGTGCGGCAGCGGCAGCTGCGACAGCAGACTGGGCCTCTTAGAGGGGCTTTTATCTGCTGGAGGCATGAGGGGACGAACGAACAACAGGGTCAGCGTGTGAGCACATCCCGGGCCAACGCTGCGGTCGGTCCGGCGGACTTACTGGTGGCGATGTTGGTGGCCGTGTAGGAGTCGGCCAGGCCCGACACCTGGCTGGCCAGGCTGGCCTCGCTGGCCCTGCGGCTGCAGCGCAGGTGGGGGACCCCCGGCGAGGTGGAGGCCGGACACAGACCGTCAGCGTATAGATGAGACTGAAGAGTGTCGGCTGTAGAGACAGAGAAGAGAGTCAAGAGTCTGCTGCAAACAATAACACAACGGCCACAAGAGGGAGCTGCAGGACAGGAACAAGAGGGAAGCAAAAACAAGAAAGAAACTGACTAGATGGTTTAAAAAAATAAATTGACATGTTGATGGTTTAAAAAGGAAGACAGGAAAAGTAAAACCGCTGAGATATTTTTGAGATTGGACAAGTTTTACTCCCTTTGCTCTCTCAGGCCAGCTGTTGTCTTCAGCCCGATCAGGCTTTTTATTCCAAATAAAGATCACAAAAGAGTTAAACTGCAGGTCAACCTGTCAGCAGACGCTCGCTTCAACATTTCTGAACCAAAACAAAGACCAGCCGGACTGGAAACATACCGTCGCCGTGGACCAGAGAGCTCTGAGAGTTCAGCACCGGAACCAGGATGGACGTCTCGTTGGCGGGGCTGTCGTGGCAACGCTGGGACGGCCCGCCGCCGCCGGACTCCATCAGCAGCTGCGGGTGACTCTGGACGGTGTCCACTAAAGACCCGGAGAGAGAAAAGGAACAGGCGACATCTCCTGGTGTTTAAAGTTTACGGCGGAGATCGGCGGCAGGACGCGTGCGTCTGCTGATCCCACCTAACAGGGCCGAGTGTCCGTCCCCCAGAGGGAAGCGCTGGTAGCGAGGGATGCTGAAGGGGGGCAGCAGGTGGAACCTCTTGTCCAGGAGCGGCTCCAGGCGGGAGGCGGACGGGTCGGCCGGGTGGAACAGGTTGTAGACCTGCTGACAGGCTGGACGCAGGGCGGACACTGCAGCCGGGCAGAACACAGAACAGGCTGCTGCTTTATCCAGCCTTTCATGTATTTAAGCAATATATTTACAGAACGTCCTATTTGAGCTTCATTGTTTATGAATGAACAGGTTGTCAGTTTCACGTCTTACGTTTACAGAGGAATGTGGAAAAAGGCCCAGTAGAAATAATAACATAGAAATAATTTCTTGTCATCTTATACCCGTTTGTTAATTTGTCATGTTTGTTTTGTACTATTTATATTTTGCGACACCAAATCAGGGCCAACATCCATTTTCAAAAATTGCACACGGCTTGTTATTTTTTTGATGTGCATGTTTAAATTCCATAGTTGCACATTTCGTTGGAGTATTTTTGGTAACTGTATATAGTTAATGCCTAGAATAGAATACATAGCCGTACATCTATTATCTGTTTTTGTTTGAAATATCGTGCTTTATTAAACTTACTCCACTTTTTCAAATAGCTGGAGATTTAAATGTCCTGCGTTGATTTCGTTTCAAATTTCTAATGATTTTATTTCATTAGAAACTAATGTTCTGTTTCTCTTCTCCTGAACTTTCTCAGTAGAAATAAAGGAAAATCTAAATGTTCTGCTGACTGACTGGAAATCTGATGTTTTCCCATCGAAACCCCAGAGGGACGCCATCCGCCAGACCGACGTGAGCTCGTCCATCGCGCACGTCGTGGCCCTCAGTCTCTGAGGACCGAGAAATGACCTCTGACCTCTGACACCCAGCTGCTCCGGAGACGCGGCGAAGCGACACCGAAGCCTCCTCCCCGCGTCCGCGGAGAGCACCAAACGTCAGAAACCAGCGAGCCTTCCTCACCGTCCAAGGAGGGGACCACGGTCTTCCTCAGCGCCAGCACCAGCCCCAGAGGCGAGCCGAACAGGAAGAAGTCGGTCACCTCGAAGTCGAACTTCCCCAGGGAGCCGCCCTCCAGCATGGTGCTGTTGCTGGAGCGCCGTGACCCGGGCTCCCCGTGGAGAACGCTGGAGTGCAGACTGCATGGGAGGGAAAACGGCGGAGAGCATAACGTGAGCTGGACCCGTTCGCGGTGCGTTCGGCGTCCCTGCCTCCCGCTGCAGCTCACCTGGAGAGGAAGGCCTGGTGGTGCTTGATGGTGTCCAGCTCGTAGGTGGAGGAGTCGCTGCGCTTGCGCGGCAGCTGCTTGTTGGGCTCGTCGGGCCCCGAGCTGCGCGGGATGTCGATGTTGCTGCGGCTCAGGTGGCGGCTGCCCTCGAGGGACGGCGACGGCGGGGAGATGCTGTTTATGATGATACCGGGAGAGAGAAGTTCTGTATCCTGAGAATCAAAGATGGAGAACATGTTTTCATATTTTCTACGCGTTTTGAGTCGCTCATGTTCTGTCAGGTTTTTAAAGCAGAAAGGCTCGACTGCATCCAAAGTATTATGAATATTCTAGACACCTGGTGCCATTTTCTACCAGAATTAAGTACATGTGTTACCTTCAGTTGTTATAAAAATGTGGCAAGTAAAAGAAGTCTGACAACAATTTAACAACCTGACTTTGTGTCTCTGTCTCTTTAAAACCTCCTGCTCCCCCTGAAGCTCCGCCTTCATTGAGTCATTGCAGCATGGCTCCTCCATTAACCCTTCATCAACATTTTTACCAGTGTTGTACTGAGAAGTAGCTCCTGTGGAACTGAGTGGATGCTCAGTTCCACCAAGTGTCTGCTAATTGCTGCTGGCTAGTCTGAAGGAGCCTCGCAGAGGGTGCTTGAAAGCTCGGAAACTCCTTCTGAGGAGGAGCAGTGCCTCAAAGTCGGAGCTAGGTCCACCCAGGCGTTTTACACAGCTGAATGGTTGCCGTGGGAGATTAAAGGGCTTTAATGCATGAAAGAATCAAGGCAACACTACAGGTCTGTTTTTGCAATATTGTAATACGATGCAAAGCTTAAAACAGTCAGACTGACATGATTCTGCCCCATGAAAGCAGCATATTTACATTCAGATGAATGTGAAAGTTTTAGTTCAGTCTGTTAACAACTGATATCACAACTTTAGCTGACTATTTTAACTCGGAGCAGCCAGTCAGATGAGTCGTGGTGAGAGAGAACAGAGGTGTACCTGGACACTGATGGTGCTGCCCCGCCTGCTGCTGTTCTGGCTTTCTGAGACCGTCACGGAGCTGCTGCAGAGCGCGTCGAAGCCCAGGATCCCTCCCACACAGTCCCCGATGACGCACACCTGCAAGACGAAGGCGAAGCCCGACCGTCACAAACTCCCCGGACACGCTCCTTCCCCCACCATCACCGCTCTGACCCACCTGGCCGCTGAAAGCAGCTCCTTCTGCAGACCTGAGGAAGTCACTGTACACCTGATTGGCTCTGAGGATGACCGTCGCCACGGCGTCCTGGTACTGCGGCGCAGACGTCGCCAGGAGAGGCAGCGCGGCGAGCGGGATGTGGTCCTGGCTGCTGGACAGGCAGCTCTCGTCGTAGCTGTACGGACTCAGGCTGCAGGTCGTCGAGGCAGAGCGAGCGGGTCAGTTTGGCTCAGCTCAGCCCAGCGGGCCGAGTTTGTTCCACGACGTGACACAGAAACGTTCCGTCACTCACTTGGAGACGAGCGAGAAAGCGTCGACGCAAACGGCGGGACAGGGCACCATCCGGACGGTGAGGCGTCCGAGCGCCGCAGGGTAGTGGACCCTCATCACGGTCTCAAAAGCCCCGCTGAGGGTGTTCACGTCTCCCTGCTTGCTGTTCTGTTCACCTGCAGTCAAACAAACAAACAAAACTTTCATCAGCCTTTCAACAGTATTTCAGTAAATCTGTTCTCTTTATTCGTAGAGGGGCGGAATTATGTAAAGTCAACTTTTATGAGCTTTAAGTCATGTTATAATAGTATTTCCTCACCAAAAACGCACCTGGAGTGTTGTTTTGATTCGTTCATGCATGTTTGAGAAGTCTATTAATCTCCATGGCAACCACTCAGCTGTGGAAAAACGCCTGAGTGGACCTAGCCCCGCCTTGGGGGCACAGCTCCTCCTCTGAGCTGCGATTTCTAGGTTTCTGCCTCACAGAGCGTCCCTCCCTACCACACCCGCCCAACCAGCTCCTTCAGACTAGCCAGCAGCAATCAGCAAACAGCTGGTGGAACTGAGCATCAGCTGAGTTCATTATAGGAGCAGCTTCTCAGTGAAAAGCTCATAAAAACGTTGTTAAAGGGTTAATAGAGGAGCCATGCTGTGATGACTTCCTGAAGGCGTTTCAGAAAGAGCGGGAGTTTCTTAAAGAGACAGAGACGTAATTTTAAGGCGTTAAATTATGACGTCAAATTTCTTTTATGTCATATTTGAAATTTATAGGCTGTTTATAACTGAAGGTGACTTAGTTACTTGCTAGTGCTATAAAATGGCACCATGTGTCTGTAAAGTACACAATACCGCCCCTTTAATTTGAATAATTGCAATTTAATCGACTGAGGAAAAAAAAGATAAAAAGCCATTTATTCCTCAACAAAAAAGAAACGTTTCATCAGTCAACTAATTTGACCTTCACTGTAAACTATTCATCTCAAAACACATTATCTAGGCTTAGAGAAAAACCTCACCAATTTCATGCGTTCACAAAGTCAACCTGAATCAAATCTATCTCCCTTTTATTACATCTTCATTGAACTCTGATGATTCATGAACAGAGGTAAGAGTGCTGCAGGAAAGGTTTTGGTTTTCTGAAAAATGTCCCAAAGATGAGCACAGTGTTGTACCAGAGCCGGTGTCCAGTATGTTACCACCATGCAGGACCAGAATGAGGACGTGGATTTTGGACGGCTGGGGACACTGCTGGGACGGACAGTCCTGCAGATAACAGGGAGGGAGACACGGAAGGAAAATACAAGAAAAAGCCGTAAATCACTAAAGTTCCCCGTTTTTACACTTCATAATAAAATATGAAGCCATTCCCAGGTTTGGCAGCAAAACCCTGGCATGATCTCATGTATGACTTAGAGTCTTATGAGAAAACAGCAGGAAATACATTGTAGTTGAATGAAAAAAGGTTAGAATTCATTTTCAATCAATTAGAATATTATTAGTCAGTTCACTTAACATTTTAGGAATTAACAACAGACTTTATTTGTCCTAATAATTGCTCAACTTCTTTTAGTTTGTGTGTTTTTTGTTGTTGTTGTTTTATGAGTTCCTGGTGTGACTGAAACTGAAACTTCCAGTCAAATGGACATGCAGCCTTTCATGCTCTTCTGGCCAAACTCATAAAACCCCAGGATCTATAAATGGACCGAGGCGAAGTGAGGAGCCGGGCCCTCCATGTCTATTTATGGGGAAAACAGTGTAAACAGAGCTGGAGGCTGCAGGGGACGGGTAGTCCTCCTGCCTACACCGGCATGGTGGGTCAAAGGTTATTTAGCCGATGGGAATACAATAGATTTATTTTGTCCATGGAGTTAAAGTGAGAGTAAGAGTGGAACCTGTACCTCCATCTGAGTGTCCTCAGTGACGCTGTACTCCTCACTCGACTCCTGATACGCTTCTGTCAGAATAGGAATCAAAAACTCTGATGTTTTGTCTTTTTTTTTTTTTTTTTTTAAAAAAGGTGGAATATTTTACCTACAATTGTAATTTTCTTCAGACTGATTACGGTGAATACCTTGCGCCTCATCCGCTTCCGTCGTCTCGATCTTGTCCATGAGGTCATTCGAGCTCCACTTGGTGATTTCCTTGGAGAACATGTCCTCGTTATCCGACAGGTCCTCTGCAAAACGTCCACAAGGACTCAACATGTAGCATGAGCAAGCGATTTTTTTTTTTTTTTTTTTTTACATTACTTTTTGTATAAAGTGTTCCAAAAACATCTATAATTTTCCTTTCACTGTGTTGTAAAGTTACATGTATCACATGAGATGGAACTGAAATGCATCTTGCTTTCTGTTGCATCTCAGTTTGTTTTGTTAAGGTCTATCTTACAATCCATCCCCCACCTGAGCGCCGTCTGCTTCACCTGCAGAACAATCAAACAGTCCATCCTTGGAAGAATGTGCACAGAAGTTGCTTTGTTTTACTCTAAATTGCCCTAAAAAGAATTCAATCTGCAAACAAGAACATTTATTTTATCCACATTCTTTGGCAACGAGGATATTTTTTTTTCTCCTTGACGTGCCCAAAGTTTTCCGCAGCACTTTATTAATACTGAGCATTGAGAGGTGCACTGTGTGCTTTGGGAAAACTGAAAATAAGGTGGTGCTTTTAATAATAATAATTGAGAAAAAAAAAAAAAAAAAAAAACAGCAGGAAAAAGCTCCTGGGGGCTGCAGCCTGCTTCAGGTGCTGCTCAGAACCGGGACCTGATTTGTGGAAACTGAGGAGTGACTTCAGTGAAGGGTAAAAACAGAATCTGAAACAATGGCGAGCTTTAAAAAGCCCCTCATGAGGAGCGATTTACACCACCGACGCACAAAGCTGGGAGCCTCCACTTCAGCTCTAATTACTATAATTACTAATGAGTAGCTGAATGTCACACAAATTTGCTCTATTTATTTGTCACTTTTGCTTCCAATTCATTTTAATAGGCTCTGGGTTTTTTAGGCTGATGACATTTATATTTGACTTCATTTATGACAGCATGTCTCTTATCTGTCAGGAAATAATCGGGTTAGGAATCATCAAGCACTTTAAAAACGTCTGAAACCAAAAGGACAGCCCGGTCCTGATTCCAGTGGAGCGCGTGCGACGAACTGGGTCGATCTGTTGAGTCCTGAGCTGCTGTTCGTAAGGTGCTGATTTGGACGTTGGCGTGACGGTAATGGTTACCGTGGGCGTCAAAGAACTCGTCGTCAGTGCTGTCGTCAGAGTCCCGGGCAATGCTCTGCATCCTCCACTCTGAAATGCTGTGGTGAGACGGACTTGCTGCAAACATAAAACAAAACGTTTCATTTGGCTTATTTCTGATCAAACGCCAATAAGAGTTATGTAATTGTTTTGGAATGAAATCTGTTTATTACAAGGCAGAGCTGCATTCATTCTTTCTGGTCTTCTCTGCATATTGTTTGCATTACAGACTTGAACGTTACCGTTTACATTTACAATGCGTTTGCCGTCGGGTTTGGTTAATTATACGTTGATGTCCTGGTTTGACTTAGTAGATGTAGTAACCATACGCAACCAGCAGAGGGAGTGCAGCGTTATAGCGCCATAGTAAAAAGCACTGAAACAGTGCGTCAGTGGCCGGGTTAAAACCGAAAGCAGCATGTCAGTAAAACACTGTAATGAAGTAAATGAAAGCCAAGGAGCTCCACTAACTTCCTCTCTTTGATGACCTGTTGGACGATCTGGAAGAGGTGGACCACTGCTTGGTGAGCTCCCCTCGCGTCTCTAGGGAATCGCCAAGCTTTCCTCGAGGTCCCTCGACCTCTGCAGCTGACCCCGGGTCCTCTCCCGCCTGTTCCTGGTCTTGGCTAACAGAGGAGCCGTTGGTCTCTGCTCCCCCCTCGTCATTCACGCTGTACTGCGCCATCTTCTTGGCTAAAGCTAACTGGGTTTCCAGCTCCAGCTGCCTGATGTCCTCGATGGTGAGACCGTACCATTCATCCTGCCAGCACCACGCCTGCCGGTGGGCTCGGACCATCACTTTGCGGAGACCTGAAACAGTCATTGGTCAATCACTCATTTGGGCCAACGCTTCTGGTTTTGGAGGCGCGACGCAATGCAGCCCACACTTTACTGGAATTCACAGATTATTTTAAAGAGCTTCCTACTTTACCATCCCAGAACTTACAGAGTGGCTTTTCCAATAACTTACTTTCCAGAATTTACTTGGTGTTTTCAAAGAATGTAAATTAGTTTCCTTGACTTATGGTTGCTATCGAGCACCTCTATGGTACGTTCCTACAAATTTGAGAATAGTTTATTTAAAAGTACAGTTTCTACCCAAAATTGCACAGGTGCCAGAACCCACATGCTGCATTAACAGAACCCAAAGCTGAGTTTATCTAACATAAAATTTACTTTCTAGAATTGATCTGGTACTTTCAAAGAACTTTGAGAGAGATTCTTCGAAAATGCAGATTACTTTTACAAACGTAGACGTTACTTTACAGAACTTGCACGGTACCTTCCCCGAAACCAAAGGTTTGTTTCTTTAACTTAAAGACTATTTTCTCACTTTATGTCGCTTTCCTAGAACTTTGAGATGAGTTTCTTCAAAATGTATTTTTCCCCCAAAAAGTACATGTTACTTTCCAAAACTTGCCTGCTGTTTTCCTAGAACCCAAAGGTGAGTTTATTTCATGGTACTTCCCCAGAACTTCAAGATAAGATTAATTGAGGAACTGGACACTGAACACATGTTTTGGACAGGTCAGTGTCCAAAACATATAGATTTCTTATAGATCAGCTTGTGGAAATCAATGTAGAAATCAGAGGCTGTTCATCTTGACACCAGAACCCGAATACTTGCCTACGTCGTGTATGAAGCGCTCGATCTTGGACTGCATGCCCCAGTATCTGAACTCCACCTTGCAGAGCTTGTAGGCGCACATGACGACGGTCTGACCCGGGCTGCGGTTGATCTCCTCGATCCAGTCCTCCGACAGCGGGCCCCGCCTGGTTTTGATGGACTGGTACAGCTTGGGGTCTTCTTCCACCAGGTATTCGTGGGGAGGGATGTAGTCCTTGACGATGTCTATGGGGTCTTGATTGCGACAAACACAACGGATCGTTAGACCGAGGCAGATCCGAGCTGCAGACCTGAACCAGAACCGATGACGAGCCGCCAGAAGTAAAATGTGTGATTTTTCTGCCTCTTATGTAATCAGGCCCTGCAGAAAAGGTGTCGGCAGCAGACTCAACATTTCCTCTGCTCCCCGGCGAATTTTAGTATGCAGAGCCTCAACCTGCGCGCCCCTGTACTACAGCCTGCCGCAGCTTCCACTGCAAATATCGCCGCGCCGATTCGGCTCCTGTTTATTAAGGGGACGACAATCACGCAGAGCATCCCAAAGGAACGATTCAAGAGTAATGACCCGGAGAGCGGCCATTTAGATAGACGAATAAACTCACCGACAGTCCTCTGTCTCTTTTCAGCGGCGGACAGATTGAAGACGTCTGCTTGATTTCCGGTGTCTGGTTTGTAGTACGTCTCGATGTCGATGGAGAATTTCTCAACAAATGGACAAGTGTACCTGGAAAACAAGAGGGTCAGTCACCTGAGTGAAGTTGGCCCCCCCACCTTCTTCAAATCAGACAAAATTGATGTCAAACGTTTGTGCTGCGTTTGTGCTGGTTTGTGCAGCAAAAATTTTCGTTTGTGCCGCTATCGTTTTTAAGATATAAAGGAATGTTTTTAGAGGTCATCAAAGGTCAACCAGCCCCCCCACCTTCTTCGAATCAGACGAAATAGGTGTCAATCAACTCGACTGCGTTTGTGCTGGTTTGTGCAGCAAAAATTTTCGTTTGTGCTGGTATCATTCTGAAGATATTAAGAAAAATGTTCTCCAGGGGTCATCAGAGGTCAACCACTCCCCTGGCCCTGCTCACATTTGCAAAAATAAATACATTTGGTGTTAATCATAAATACGCAAATAACAAAGCTTTCTCTAATTTGCTATTTTTATGAGTGACTATCCTGAAGTTTGTCGCTTGAACCAAATAAACGTTACTCTTTCTTCCACTGTTTTCTGGAAAAAGTTCCCAAATGCTTGTAGTGAGACAAAAGACATGTGGCCTTGGTGAATCTGGGATTTTAAAATATTAATTTTGATGAACTAACTACGTAGATTTCACGAGTTCAAAATTTTAACGCAATTAATAACTTTTTTTTTTTTTTTTTAAATAAAAATTTAATGCCGTTTGTTTTCCACCTGCGAAGGCCTCATTTTGCTGTCGCACCGTGGCGTCAGCGTGCACTACGTCAGCGTGTGTGCGTGACGGCGTCGCGCTGCCTTTTTGCGCGGCGTTTCCTCACCGGGTTCGCGTGTAGGGGTAAGCGTTCCAGGACTCCTCCTCCACACGAAGGGCGGCTTGGGGCAGGATGGCGCAGAACCAGGACGGGATGTGTTTGCCGATGTGATAGACCTTGTGAGTGTACTGGCCCGACCCTCCCGGCCCGTCCTCGTACGGCTTGTTCTCCAGGATCTCCACGCCGCTGCCCTCGCCGCAGCTCTCCTCTCTGCTCTTCTTCTGCAAGGCGGCCGGACGACGCCGGCGCAGGAGGAGAGACATGTTCAGATTCATCAAAGAGGAAAAAGGGAATGAAGCATCCGTTCTAAATCCTGCCTGCATGGTTCACCGTGTCATCGAAAGCTTTCTGGGAAGTCTTAACGCGGTGCAAACGTTTTTGCACCACTTGAGCTTAAAAAGCGACGGTGGATCAGTGGATTCAAAAATACTTTACTGTTCCCAAAGGGAGCGGTTGTCCCTCCCCAAAAAAGCAGTTTTTTTCCCCCAGAAACACAAGAATGAAAGCTTGGAGACAAAAAAAAGAACGAAAATATCTCAATGACAGTAACAGAGCTTCTCCGATGTGCTGCCAGCCTAAGAGGTGCGATTATATGATTGCAATAATAGGATAAGATCGGTTTCACTATCGGCCCAACATGAAGGAAATGGGAGCCGATTTATCGTCTCAGCCCTGATACTTTTTAATAACTGCACAGAATTTAGTTTCTCTTGTGCTATAAATTACACCTATTCTTAATTTCAGTTTTTATGTGCTATACAGCAGATTTCTCCCCCCCCACTGGCAGACAATAAAGGATATTTACAGGAGTGCACTCGCCTACTTACATGCAGATTTTAAAGATCAGATTTTGGCCAGTACCATTTTTTTTTCTTTTTTTTTTTGTCTGAATTGTCACTAAATGTAGCAAGAAAGTCGCTGAGGCGACTATTTCTGTTCTATTTCATTACTTTTTTTACATTTTCCTTTTACTCTCTCTCTCCTACCAGTGAGTGATTTGCTATGTTGAAGTACGAAGTGACTGAGGTGGTCACACTGACTGACTGGGACAGCTTTCCCAACGGGATGGAAAAGTTCTGCTGCAAAATCATCAGGCTTTTGAGAAAATGCCAGGACGAGAGAAACTGGAGATTTAACAGCAACCTCTCTCTCTCTAGCGGAGCCGGTCATCAGTCATCGTGTGCTGTACTCTCAATTCTCTGGTCTTTCTCTTTAAATCCCTGTGGCCCTTGCAAAGCAATCCTGTCCCTCAGCCGGGACTCGTCCCACCTGGTCATCACATCTCGCGGCCGGGCGGATGACGCAGCAGCCGAGCGGAGAGACAGGAAGCACGGAAAGAGAAGCTGCTATCAGGAGATAAGACAGCTTTCCTTTGAATTCCTTGCAGCCAGAGTCCAGCTCCGACTCCGGCAAAGTTGTCGCCCGTTTATCTCAGAGGAACAATCGCAGCTGCCTATCAGTCTGGGAAGGGTTATCAGGCCATTATCAGCCAATTTAAAGTCCGCAGAGAGAAAGATTCATCAAACTGGAGTGTTTAAGATGGCTGTCGATCTTCAAAGACGTGGAGAGAGCAGCAAGTTCGCCCCAGGGCCGCACCATGCAAAGGTCAGAGAAGCAGAGAAACGCTCCACACCCTGCAGGCAGCGGGATCAGAACCGGCGTCAAGCAATAAAACCTTTTCAAAAACCTGCTGACCCTGCAGATACGTAGCATGAAACTAAACCAGACAAACCAGACAAATGAATTCTTTTATATTTGGATTCCAGAAAGAGAAAAACATCACAATTAATAACGTAACAGTGTCTGTATTAACTGATCTCACTGCGATGATGGAACGTCCAAAACCCGAATCTCATCTCCGACTTTAAGTGGCACATTTGATGCGTCGATGTGCTGTTGTCCTACTTTATTTGCTCTGCCCCAAAACAATCCGACGCCTGAACAGAACTTAATCATCACAGATGAGTTTAGGGGAGAGGCGTCCAATCACTGGGTTCCTCTTGGCTCAGCGTGCCACTTCCTCCCAATGAGGGGCAGCAGATGGTTGGAGCCACAGATCCTGTAAGACTCTCTGTTGCAGAGGGAGTCTGGGATTACACCACCAGTTTATGCACAAGCGTCATCTCCTTAAGAGGCTGTCAGACTGATACCATCTGGGTTTCGTGCAGGCGCCCGGCTCGCTCCGTTACGGGAGGCAAACGCTCGACTTTCGCTGTCGCGGCGGAGATGTTACGTCAGGACTGCTGGTGTGCATCACCGGGAGTTTTATTTTAGTAAACGTCTCAGCGGTTCGGGTTTTTATCGCGTTACCGAGCAACATGCTTCCACTCCACCGACTGACCAAGAAAGCTGGAACTGTAAGATGCCAAATATCTTCCAGGACATTGAAGTTATTGCATGTAATAGCTCTGCGCCGCTAGACACAAAATGAGCCAGAAATCATGACGGGTTCTGGTTCTGATGAGTAAAACGGTCCAAAACGTTCATGTGACACTGTAGAATCAGAAGGTGGAAGAGACTTTGTTCTCACCAGATGATCGAGAAGTTATTTCACTGCATCGGTAGCGATGTCCGTCGCAACAGGACCGGGAGCAAACAAATCGTCATGATCATTATTAACGGCCAGCAGTGGGGCATCCGGGGTCAAGAGCCAGAGCTGAGATTGAATATGGAGCTCGCTCTCCAGAAGACTTTAGGAAGGCGACGCAGTAATGAAGGTCAGAGGAGGCCAACAGCTGGGAAATTGCTGTAATCTAGCAGGTAATGTGATTTAGGTGAGGAGCCGAGGGGCTCAAATGATGGCCCCTGAGACTGCGGCGCGTGAGCGTCGACGATCGGAGACCAGAGCCCAACAGACACAGCCGCGGCCCGTTTATCAAAAAACACAACGCAAGCGATCCGTCCGTCACGCGTACGGCTGATCACACAAACGCAACAGGCACCGGTTCACACAAACACGACCTGCTGCAGCAACAGGACGAGAAACACACCGGTTAAAGCAGATTCCAGTCGGACTGAAGCGATTAATCGGCTTAATTGCGATTAACTGATTGTTGAGATCCTCTTCAATTCAATTTGTGATCAATTAGTTGCTAACTGGCCAACGCAGACTCAGAAAAAGGCAGCGTGCTGAAAGCACAACACGCTTACAGCGGGAATTAAAGTGAAAGAAAAAAGAAAAAAGTACATGTACAGAAGATATAAATACTTCTTTGTCTGTAAATGTGCTCCACACAGGAGTGATTGAAATTCTGTAAAAAAAAATTAAAAAAAAAAATCTCAAACGAAGTACCTTTTGCTCTCCGTTTATTAATACTTAATGTTAATCTCGCAATAATAAATGAATCGATTAATCACATGACAGATTTAGTACTATTTTTTTATAGAGCAACTTTGTTTCCAGAGACTTCATAACACACTTTATTTAAGGTTTCAGCTCATTGTGATTTTTTATTTCTTGTCCTGTTTTTATTAACTTTATTAACTAAATTATTGCAATGAACAGAAATAAGGTCTTTTACTTCGTGATAAAGTTCCTAAAACAACTTTTAAGAATAATCTAACTTATTGAATGGGTGTGTGGAAGTTTGTGGTTTTAATGTGTGAAGATTTTGGGAAGAAAAGAAAAAAACGTTTGAGAGCTTTAAATAAAATGCTTTCTAACAGAGCTATAGATATAATGTAAAAGACACGAGAACTGATTCGCCGCTCCCAGAGCGTGGGCAGCGTCTCTGCCGAACGGTCAATTGTGCCGGGCGACTTTCCCGAGGATCTCGTTTCGGCCCGAGTCCATCCTGAATCATTTATGTGGCAGAACAAGCTCAGCATAAACCCGGAGCGAGACACAATGGCGGAGAAAACCCTGGGGCTCCCCCCTGCTGCGATGCATTTTCACGAGCGTACGAGCGGTCGCCACGACAACGACACCCTGAGGACAGACAGAGGGGAAGGATGGACTTCGTGCTAGAAGTCCAGCTGTAAACACGGCTGTATCACAAGGAAACGTCAAGGATAGAAATGAATTCATGTCAGTTTTAAAGATGCATTGATCCGATATTAATATCGGTATCGGTCCCGATACTGAAAAACATTTCTAGGCGGGTATCAGTGACAATGTGCCTGATCCATGAGTACAGATCTATTCAGTCTAATTCTATGTTTTGCGCTCCGAGTGACGTCATGCTTTATTGTTTATTTTACATTATATTTAGAATTCCTAATTACACGTTTTAAACCATTTCAACAAAGATTTACTGTAGTTTATTTTTACAATGACTTTTTTTTTTTTTTTTTTACATTTTTGCAGTATTATTGTCAGTTTCAGTTTATTATTTTTGGCTCTTATAATCCAGATTGTACCGACTGAAGAAATTCAAGTTTTTTCTACTTCTCCAAGATTGTGGAGCTGCTGGTGCGTTGAGGTGTGCTGCAACGGTGCAGAGTCATCAAATACATTGTTATATTCAGTACATTTAAGCCTGTTTAAGACAAGAAACACTAAGTCAATTCAGTGCTGCTTCCCCGCGCCTTCCCCACTCAGCTCCTTCAGACTAGCCAACAGTAATTAGCCAACTCCTGGTGGAAATGCACATCTGCTGAGCTCATTATAGGAGCTACTTCTCAGTGCAGCTCTAGTAACAACGTTGTTAAAGGCAGTGTTGTAT
This sequence comes from Poeciliopsis turrubarensis, assembly GCA_010277015.1. Lineage (NCBI taxonomy): Eukaryota > Metazoa > Chordata > Actinopteri > Cyprinodontiformes > Poeciliidae > Poeciliopsis > Poeciliopsis turrubarensis. Next base: position 325,293 of record VMRN01000096.1, read on the forward strand.
AAAGTACTGAAATCTCGGAGTCAAGTAAAAGGATAGGTTCCGCTCCAAAATATGACTCTGGTAAAAGTCCAAGTCACTGACTGAAATGTTACTTGAGTTAAAGTCTTAAAGTATCTGAAACGTCTTGTACTTAAGTATGGAAATTACTGTAAAAATGGATGTACTCAAGTAACGTAATGAAAAGTATAAGTAAAAAGTAAAACTAGGCAAATGCAGTTTGAATGACATTGTTTATATTTTGGTAAACTTGTCAAATACACTTAAAATAATGTAAACGACCAATGAAACCTGCTAATAGATGTACCTGCAGGCATCATTTAGTTAAGAAAATTAGGTGCTTTACCTAAACCACAAGGTTAACTTGACCTGCTTTACAACTGAACCAGCTTCTTAGTAAACCCTCCAGGACAGAATATACAAAGTTTTTGTAAGTTTTCCCTTTCAGTAAGGTCAGTGCTGAAAATGAGAAAAATGAATAGTCAGTACAGAAAATGCGACCAACATGAAGAAAAAAAGTCGTTACGATTACTCCACTCCACAAACTATAGGTGCACACAACTTGTCATTATGCAAACGAAAAAAAGAATTGGGAGGGAAATGCAGCTTATTTGGCATCTGAAGAGGGAGAGCTTTTTTGTTAACTTGGTGTTTAATGGGAGAAGCGAAACAGACCTCCATGAAGCTGACACCCACCTATGTCAAAAAGTCCAGCAAATAGTCTGATTGGTTAGAGCTCCGTTTGGTTTCCGAGATATTAAAAATGATTTTTAGGCCATCCAAAATATATACTTTTTAAGATTACAATTACTGAAAATATTGAGTATGACTAAAAATTCAATAGAGAACAGTGCGTCTCGTGTAACAGCATGAATGTTGTGCCAGTTGGTCACAAGGCAAGAAATCTATTTCCATTAGTTTCTCAGGATTTTGGATGTAAAATTTGTTGACTCTCCCTGAGTGAACCTCTGAGCGCTTGACGAAGGGGGAGACCTAGAGAACGGCTGGCCGAAATTAGCGTTCATGAATCGGATCGACCTTGAGCTAGGCGCCGCTCACACCGGATATCGGAAAAGCCAAAATCCAAATTGAAAACAACTTTGCTGCGTTTGTTTTAACGGCACAAACCTGCACAAACGGAGCATTAACGAACCAGCCCACTTTGGTTTGTTTTGGAGCACAATGCGGGGATGGTGAACTCTGGATGGCCTAAAAAATAAACTTTAATATCTCGGAAACCGAAGCTGCACAAAAAAAAATTTTTAACGGCACAGACCTGCACAAACGGAGCACTAACCAATCAGACTGTTTGCTGGACTTTTTGACGTAGGTGGGGAGATGCGAAACCTGTGCATCCTATTGGTGGTGATGAACAAGCCCAGGCAAGCAGGCTTTGTTGCAGTTGATCAGTAGGTTGGGTCAAAACTCTTGCGTTTCTCTCTCGCTTTTTTGTAACGAGTAACTAAACCACACATTGGAAATGTATCGGAGTAAAAGTATGCAATTAAGTTCGGAAATGTAGTGAAGTAAAAGTGAAAGTTATCAAAAATTTTCTTACTCAAGGAAAGTATGAAATACTCCAAAATATACTTAAGTAAAGTAGTGAAGTATTTTTACTTCGTTACTATGCAACACTGGTTAAAGGGTTGATCGAGGAGCCATGTTGTGTTGACTTCCTGAAGTCAGAGTTTCAGAAAGAGCAGGAGTTTCTTAAAGAAACAGAGGCCCAATTTCAAGGTGAAAACTCTTTTAAGTCATATTAAATACACGCAGCATTTGTTATGTTGACAACTGAAGTTAACATAGTTGGTTGATTATGCTATAAAATGACACCATGTGCCTGGAAAACACAAAGTACTGCCCCTGTAAGACTTTATTAAGCATTAATAAAAACCATTTGCATTGATGCAAAGTAGTGGGTTGTTTATATGTGGCTAATAACCAAAGTGGCTTCACGCTAATGAAGCGATGTTGTCTCAAGAGCTGTGGCATCCATGCATATATGGCAATAAGTTAATAGCAATACTAAAGGTGCTCTGAATTACAAAAACGCAACAAATTTCAGAAAGTGCATGACAACAACTCATCTAGGTTTTGTTTTTCCTCTGACAAAACATTTCAAAAACACTAATGTTCCTCAACACACTGGCGAGAAAAGCTGTGCTATTTTATTACGTCACGACGATATTACATATTTTATTTGAGTGGTGTTTGAATCTCATGTTACTCTTTCCAGCCGCGAGCTTCGGACACCAAGTCGTCATGGCGACTGCACCACCACGTCTCGTTCACGCCACAAAACCAAATGATGGCAGCAGCTGCCCCGCTGCAGGTGATGTCACCAGTTACCCCGGCGACAAGCGCTCCAACTGTGACGCCGAGGAGCAGGAGCTGTGTGAGTGTGTGTGTGTGTGTGTGCGTGTGTGTGTGTTTAACTCTGTGCAGTCGTGTATTTGTATGTTTGTCCACATAAGCAAAGTTATGATATAAGGAAGCAAACATGTCGTTTGTGTTTTGTCTGCGCAGATCAATAACTTCATCTGATCAAATTTATGAGTCTGAATATTAGGTTGCATATGTAGCATGCACCCTAATATAGACTAAACGACGTAAAAAGGAAGAATTGACGCGGCTGCTGCTTCGCTGCTATTGGTCAGTAATGAGCTCCATGATCACAAGCGGGAACATGTCGCTCTAAAATGGGATCCTTTGTTTAATCTCCCCTGATTTAAGTAAACACAGGCTGCATTCATACTGAAGTGTTGTTTTTTTTTTAATGGCATTTTAATTGTTTTCACAAAGTTATGAACGGAAGCATAAAGCCCAGACATGTGGAGCAGCATCTGGTCTGCAGAGCAACACCGTGACCTCTGAGCAAAACCGTGACCTCTGAGCAACGTTGTTTTCTCAGGTCCTGTTCTACAGGAAGACACAGGGACACCTTCAACCCCGCCCTCCATTACACGCATGAGATATTAGCTGAAACAAGGCAACGCTTCGTAACCCCCGCTAAAATCCTCATAACTGCCCCTGATCCAGCCTTTTAAACTGGGATGATACGACGCATTGCGCTGAGCTGCAACCCCTATAATGAGCTCAGCTGATGCCCAGTTGTTTGCTAATTTCTGCTGGCTAGTCTGAAAGGAACAGAGTGAGGGAGACAAGAAGCTGCTCTGTGGGCTGGAAGCTTGGAAGCTGCAGCTCTGAGGAGGCGGGGCTAGGTCCACCCAGGCGTTCTGAACAGGTTGCCATGGAGATGAAAAGATTTTTTTTTTCAAACGTGCAGGAAAGAATCATGGCAACACTCCAGGTATGTTTTTGATACGGGAATAAGATTATAACATGATGCAAAGCTCAAAAAAGTCAGTTTTACATGACACTGCCCCAAGTATTATGCTCAAAATTAGCATATAAACTGGGTGGAAACATATCTGTAATTTGGTTTCCATGATGGAAACAATTTATATGAGTCTATTGTACACAACTTGTGTTTTCCCACTTGACAGTCGACATAACTCCAGTTTGGATTAAACGCAACAACCAATAATTCTTCTTACTTTCACTTACAAAGACTCTCTTGACCACTTCAGCAGGTCGACTGGAACTGCACACTAGAAGCAATCAGTAACATAACGTTTCCTCCCGTCAGCTGGTTGCTGTAGTTACACCAAAGTCTGTTTATGAGAGACTGATCGGGTATCGGCTGACAACTCCGCCAGCGGAAGACTCGACTCCCGTAATAAGTTTACTGAGTGAGTATCGGAAAAAAAGGAGAGCGAAAAACTATGACCTTAAAGCTACAGTATATAACATATAAAATAATGAAAATAATAATAAAAAAAACATGTTCTTTACCTGTTTGATCAAACTTTCTCTTTGCTGTGACAGTAGAACATAATACAGATAACTTTGATAAAAAATTAAACTGATTTAGACCAAAAACAAACAAAAAATTGACAAAAGATGATTTAGGCACAAAAAAAATCCATTCTGGCAAAAAATGAGTAAGGTCTTTATTTTAAGAAGGTGATTGTATGTTTAAAAAAATAAGTCTTTAAAGCTGCAGTTTGTAACTTTACAAAAACATGTTGATTTTAATTTTTTTTTTTTAATTTGACCATTTTTATTGAAACCGTCACCATGTTGTGATGTCGCGGCATCTGCCAGAGCTGCTATTGCGGTCTGCAGAAATGCACCACACCCAATCAAAAACAACCAATCAGGTTCTGGAGGAGGGCCTTGCCGCTGACCATCAGCCTCCTGTACGCAGTCCAACGTGTTAATGGTGGAAGAACATATTTCCATTACAGGAAAAACGTTTATCCGCCATCAAAGACAGTTATGCTAACTAGTCTTAGCATTGATGGCAGGTTAGGTGGCGAACCAGCTGTAGCTTAGCAATGAGCATGTGGGACAGGGTGAGCACAAGGATAGTTGACAGCGCTAAGACCCTCCCCCTGGCTCTGATTGGTTATTTCTGAGTGAGTCACACCAGGAAGAATGGAGAGGAGCTAATATTTTCCCAGATATTTTCCAACATTATGATGATTTTAACAAATATGTAAAAAAAAAAAAAAAGCTTCAAGTAATCAGAGTGTAACCGGAAGTCTATCTGACAAGTATATTAATAAAAGGTAACTTTGTTTAGCTTCAAATTGCCTTCGTAAAGGAAACAAAGAGGTTTAAGCCAAAAATGCCCCAGAGTTCAAAGGTTCAAAGTGCCTGAAAAAAATGCTGTTGTTTTCATTTCACCTTTAGTTCACCAGGAAAATCGCATTCAGGTTAAAAATCCCGGCTAAGAAGGGTGGCAGCACACAGACACGATCACAGGACATTCACAGCAAAATCAGAAAAGGTTAATGACCCCGTTAAAAGATTCCTCAGCCGAAACATTTACAGACGGACGAGTCCCTCCGAAAGTCAGCAGGAACCAGGAAGTGCTCACCTGGATCATGTAGAGCTGAGCGATGCGGTACTCCTCCACGCTCATCGGCATGGGGATCCGGTACTCCTTGATCAGCATGGCTGTGCTGGAACAGAAACAACTCTGCCTTCCTGGGTCCGGAGGTGAGGCTCCTCTCGGTCGGGCTTTGCTAACCCAGCAGCATCGTCAGTCAGCGAGGAGGCAGCCGGCTGTCATTTTTTTCCCCCCCAGTCTGAGACAGAAAAACAAACGACATTTAGTGTGGGGAGGGAAAAAAAAAACAAAAACCCAACAACTCTGTAACGTCCCTTCAGCCTCTGGCTTACTTACAAGCCATAGGAGGAGTTAGCATGCTTGTCTGAGGGATTAAAGCCCTCCATATACAAGCCAACACATCCTGTGTGTGTGCTCCAGCAGATCTATTACAAGGTAATCCACTGACCCAGCAGCAGCGCTGAAATCCTCCTGCAACCTAAATCCCAACTCCGCGGCACCAAAGATGCAGCAGCGATGCCACTGAAGGACTGATCTTTGGTGTGACCTCTGCAGGTTCTGCAGTGTGGACGTATTTATCTCTCCGGTCCGACTTTTATTAAGCAATTTCTCAACTGCGTAAAGCTTTGGTTAGAGCTGGACAATAAATTTGTAATGATAATCTGCTCAGTTTCTCCAGAACCAAGCAGCGTTGAGTTTCTATGCAGCACTGATCCGGAACAAACTTCCAGAAAACCACAAAGCAGCCGAAACACTGAGCTGCTGTAAGTCAAGGCTTAAGACCCCACCTGTTCAGAGTTGCTTCAGAACCAAATCAGAACCAGGAAGCGGTTCTGATTTGTCAATCAAGTCATGTATGCGCTACTCATAACCTCCCTCTTTCTTTCCGCTACGCTACAGCAGGTTCACCACAGCCTAACAGGAATCCTGAGGCTAGTTAGCATAGCATAGCATAGGAACAGCTTTCCTCAAAAGGTCACTTGTTTAGCACGTTCAGCAGCGTTGAGCTTTCATTGTTGAAATCTTGAATTTTGATTTTGTTTATTTGTTTATTTGGTGATGTCCTTTTGTAATGTTTGTAAAGTGTTAAAGTTGCTGAGGCCGTATATTTGAATTTTTATTATGACTTTATTGTAACTTTTGTGGTGTAAGGCCTAGAAAGAATAGTCTGTGGTAGAGACTAATGGGGATCCCTAAATAATATATATATATATATATATATATGTTTAAAAAGTACACAAGCATGATTAACAGCGCTAAGACCCGCCCCCTGGCTTTGATAGGTTGCAAAGCTATTCTGATTTATTAACTATGCCCACATGCCTGTGCTATCCATGTTGATTTAATGTCGAGCTTTTCTTTGTGTTATTTTCCAAGAAATGAACAAAAAAGTGAACTGGGCATGAAGCTAACACAGAAATTGTCGTTTCTTTCATTCTAAAACAGTCTATGTTTACATTTCCCTGTCCTTTAGAAATATGGTTGCTGCGATGTGGAAACCTGACGACAACATGAAAGTGCTTTGCATCTCTTGATGTAAACGTACCTTTAAGGACACTAAGATAAGAAACAGGCTGCCAAACTCTTATTGCAGCCGGTGATTGTACACTAATCACGTCCTTAAGAGGACGGCTTTTCTTTTTTCTCCAGTGATCCAATTACATGTTTTGTTTACACAACCGCAGCCGACGCTCCCTGCTCCGCCATGCTGGGATCCTGACCCAGCATGGGCCTTTACCAACCGCCAGGATCCGCGATGTGTGCAAAATTAGCGTCATGCATTTCATGTTCATGATGTGCACCATGATGGTGATTCCCGGTGTGCGTGTGTACGCCGGGAATCAGCGAAAACTAACAGCGATTTCTCTGATTTATGCTGCTTTAGAGGAATATGCACAAATGTGAAAATCATCTCTTCCCCCTTTGCAAGATTCTTTATTTTTTTCCTCCTTTGTGGAGCCAGAGAAAAATAGCCTGAAAAAAAATCCAATACTTTTTTTAATTATGTCATTTATGAAGAAAAAATTGCAATGTTTGCTAATTACATTTAAAACTACATTTTGTATTTACTCAGGTTTTTGTTTGCAGTTCAAGCTGTTCTCCCTTTAAAGGGGCGGTGTTTAGTCCAATTTACTTTTTTGAGCGTGTTACAATAATATTATTATAACAATATAACAACATGTTATAATGTTATGTCTTCATCAAAAAAAAAAATAGAGCGTTGCCTTAATTCTTTAACCCTTTAATGTCCCATGGCAACCATTCAGCTGTGCAAAACGCCTGGGGGGACTTAGCCCCGCCTTTGAGGTGCAGCTCCTCCACTGAGCTGCAGTTTCCAAGCGTCTTAGTTTCTGCCTCACAGAGCAGACCTTCCCATGATTCCCCCCACTCTGCTCCTTCAGACTAGCCAGCAGCAATTAGCAAACCCCTGGTGGAACTCAACATCTGCTGAGCTCATTATAGGAGCTACTTCTCAGTGCAATGCTGGTAAAAACGTTGTTAAAGGGTTAATAGAGGAGCCATGTGGCGATGACTTCTTGAAGGCGAAGCTTCAGAAAGAGCAGAAGTTTCTTAAAGAGACAGAGGCCCAATTTCAAGGCGTTAAATAGCTAAGTAAACTTTCTTTTAAGTCATATTTGACATTTGGAGCATTTTTGTAACGACTGATGGTGACGCAGTTACTTAATTGTACTATAAAACGACACTATATACACATAATACACATAATAGTTCCCCTTTAAGAGTCTAAGGAAGATAATAATTGTTAAACGGATAATAATTGTTAAACCCATCATTAAAGACACAATGTTCTTCATTAGCACAGCCTGACACTCAGACATGCTCGATGTTTTTCTTCTGCGTCCATGGAGACGGTTCAACGACTCCCATCGCGAATCTAAAGACACTCTAACTTCTCAGCTCCGCCTTCCTTCCTCGCCGTCTATCTGAGCCGAGTTCATCCGCCTGCAGCCATGTGTACCAGGTCAGCCAATCACAGGCCAAAGAGGAGGAGGAGGAGGGGCGGGGGGTCATGTGGAAGCACCTGCTTAATCTTCAGCAGATGATAACAGGCTGTACATCTGAGAGGGGAGGGAGTTGGACACTGGAGCCTAATGGGTGGTGTGTGTAAGGCGTGTGTTTTCATCTGTGCATGATTAGGTGCGACTGCGTGGCAGAGTGGGAGACCATGGAAGGTTTATTGAGATTCATCAGCTCATCACCTCATGAAAATATTGCTCTAAGTGGCTACAAATGGACATTAATTGTACTGCTGTAGCGTATTGAGAATCAGATTTGCGGGTGTTTAGTTTTAGATGTTTTCTCTTAAAAAAAAAAACAGCATCTGCTTTAGTCACGACCTGCTAATTCTGATTTAAACTAAAATCCGCAGGAAAAAAGGGAAACCAGTACTGGTCAGAAAAAGGCTGATTGGTGGATCTGTGTTGGGTCAGGGGTCATAATCCGTCATGTTTCATAAAAGTCAACTGGCCCAATCAGGAAATAAAACCAAAAATCAGTGCAAATGGAGTGAACGCTTCCACAAAATACAAATCCAAACAGAAGATTTCCACATTGTTATGACAATTTATCGACAAGATTAAAAAATAAATAAATAAACGGGGCAACGAGAGATGAACTAGCAGATGACGGGTTATGTAAATGGGTGTAAAATTATTTATTTACAGGCACAAAACGAAAGTAGGAAGGGAGGAAACGGAGTGCTTGGGTACAAAATGAGGAAACAAATAAAATCCACCATTAAGCTCACAACCCGCTCATTTCAGATGTAAAAATTAAATCAATTTGTACAACAGGCTGAACTTGTTTGATAACTGGGATCAACTGGGATGGATGTATTTTACTTAAAATACAAAAGAAAGGAAAGAAAAAAAAAAAAACTAAATGAACCAAAAAGGTTTACATCGTCTGGAGGAAGCGGCGCAGATGGATGCCTGAAAATCAAAACCTCCGTGAGATCCAAACGTCCAGCAAACGGAGGCTGAGTGCAGATGAATAATCAGAGGAAATATCTTCCTCTGAAGCCTGAAAGAACAAAGACCAGCCACACGAACGAACACGGGACGACCGACACGTACGCAGACGAGCTCACAGTCTTTATAGCCTGTTGTGTTGTTGTTTTCTTATGCAAACTGACTTTAATGTTTTATTGACTCCATCAGCTCAACAAGCGGTGAGTCAGCACATCAAACACGGCGGCCTCCATCCTCTGAGCCGGACCAAGTGAAGTGTGAACCACAAATGAAGGCCGAGGGGAGGGGGGGGTCGCCGGGGGGTTAATGACCCACCGAAAATGTCGGCGTTTATCTCCTTTTAAACTGTTTGGACAGCATATCGGGTTTCACGGATGGAGCCACTTGTCTGGAATGGACAATGGTTCAGATGGCGAAGTAAACAGCAGCCGCATTCAAAGACAACAGAAACCTGAATCATTTATTTTTAATTTTTGAATTTTTTTTCAATCGACATTATGGACTTATTTAGAACTTCTTCATCTCCGCATCTTTGGATGCCCATTCTGACAACCACCATGGAGTGGCCATGTTTTGGTTTCTACATTTTGCATTTCATTCAGGCATGTGCTCAGTCGGCGCCCTCCATCCTAAAGCTTTCTATAAGGATATTTTCTGTTGTGCATCGCTTCAACAGATGTTATTCAGTGTTCAGTATCAGATTTAGGTCACTAAAGGCTACAAGCTCTCAGATCTGTGTTAGTGTGGTCGTCATTTAGCAGCGTCACGTTCCACAGAGTTCACAGCCAAAAATCCTTTTAAACTTTATGTCACTGGATTAAAACCTTCACAATAAGAGACAAAAGGTCTAAAAGATTTGAAGCATCTTTAGCTTCAAATCTCAGCCAAACAGGGGTGTCCAGAAAATCACAGGTGAAAACATCGGCTTCAAAGCACCTGATGCAGAAGGCGACTTCGTCTCAAATGAAATGAAGAAAAATTCTAATGAAGTTCAAATTCGTGTTTCCCCTAGAAAAGTAGCTGACCGCGTTGGTATGGGTGCCTATTGTGTTTCTGAAAGCACCACTTGGTGGAAGACAGCGTTAATAATACTTAAACACCCACTACAGTCAAAGACAAACATTTATGAAACCTGGAATAAATAAACAAACAATGCCAGGCCTGGTGGGGTGAGAGTAAAGCCTGGTGGCCCGCCAGGCTTATTATACACTGAGGGGAAACCCTGACTAGGTATTTCTACTATGTTCCAGTTAAAGCAAATCTGTACAACGACAGCAGAGAATTAGGGCCAGGCTAAGAATTTTTTTTTTTTTTACATTTCAAGAATAAAGTCATAATAATACAAGAACAAAGTCAATGTTAGGAACATAAAGCTATATGTCTATAAAATCAATATAATATGAGCGTAAAGTCTGAATTATTAGAGAGTAAAGTCGAATAACAGGAGAATGAAGTTGCAATTTGCATTTTGTGAAGTTATGCTTTGGTTTCCATTTTCCAAATGAGGAAATGCTTCACTTTTCAACAAATTATTATCAGGAGCACGACAAGTTAGTCAGATCCAAATAAATACAAGCTTTGCTCTCATTGTAAAACTTCCTTCCTGCTTGCATCCCAGTAACTATTGCGACTTTATTCTCGTAAATTAAAACAATAAAAATCTCTTAGTCTGGCTGTGATACACCGTCGTAGTGCGACGATGAGGCGACGCTAAAATTTAACCGACCGCAGTCGGCTGAGGATGATGAGTCAGAAACACATTTTCAAACAGCTTTTTCATGAATGCAAATGAGCCTCCAAGCACTGAGAAGAAATGCCACACACCCTGATGGAGTCATTTTTCTGTAGTGAAGACTTGAGCCAGAAAAAAAATCCCTCAGTCAGAATCTAAGTACGGCTTCATTCATTCAGTTCACAGAAAAACAGTCAACCTTGTCCGCGCAGAAACGGCCAACATCAATGCTAACGTCAATGCTAATGTCAATGCTAACACCAATGCTATCGTCATTGCTAATGAAAATGCTAACAGCAATGCTAACATCAATGCTAATGTTAACGTCAATGCTAATGCCAATGCTATCGTCATTGCTAACGACAATGCTAACAGCAATGCTAATGTCAACACTAACATCAATGCTAACATCAATGCTAACATCAATGCTAATGTCACTGCTAACGCAAATGCTATCGTCATTGCTAATGACAATGCTAACAGCAATGTTAATGTCAACGCTAACATCAATGCTAATGTCAACACTAACATCAATGCCAACATTGATGCTAACGTCAATGCTATCATCATTGCTAACGACAATGCTAACAGCTATGTTAACATCAATGCTAATGTCAATGCTAACGTCAATGCTAACATTAATGCTAATGTCAACACTAACGTCAATGCTAACGTCAATGCTTACTGAATGAGAATATCTCCACAAGAACACAAAATCTGAAAACTAAGGTGAAATGAAAAACTGACAGCATGCATGTATCGAAACCAAATATGTATGTTATTGTACATACATGTTATGTATGCATAAATACATTAAAACATACATCTATCAAAATTTTATTTGGAAGATGAATTTCTTCAGATCTCAATCTTGAGGACAAATTTAAAGTAGCAAAGTGTTTCTTAGTTTTTATAAGATTTATTTATTCATTGTCACAAACAATTGCTTTATTATGACATGGGTAATTGTTTTAAATCAAGGATTATTTTATCAAACGCCTTCTTTTGACTGGCTGAGGAGTCATCATGAGGGCCTGATCAACCAATCAGAGACCGACTATGGGAAACGGGCGAGTCACTTCGCCCTCAACAGCCAATAAGAAAACACGTTCCTCTCGTGAAAGTTTTGTTAAGGGGTTAATAGAGGAGCCATGTTGTGGTGAGTTTCATAAAGAGAAGTTTTAAACAGACAGAGACCCAATTTCAAGGCGTTAGATTACAAAGTCATATTTATTTTAAGTCATATTTAATGTACACAGCATTTTTATAACAGCTGAAGGTTAATTATGCTTTAAATGGCTCTATGGGCCTGGCAGACACATAATACTGTTTCTTTAATAAGTTTCTTTCCAAAGAAACCCAGCAGACTGCATCACGATTCGCAGCATTTCGCAAATTTTAATTAGCAAAAACAATAAAATAAACGAAAACCATGTGTGGTTTTGGATTCCCCTCCCCGCTGCTAAGCATTACTACTTTTCCTCACACAAAATCCCAATGGGACACGTCGAAGTTTGTGGCTGCAAAGAAAATAAAATAACACAAAAAACCCAAGGTGGAAATGATTAAATAAAATACAACGTTAAGAGCAACGAACGTACAGGAGTACAGCCTGTTCGCATTCACATGGATTCCCCGGGATCCGTTTTTCTCCAGCGTTGCGGCAGGACCCGGAGGAGCCGGGTTCCTGAGTGGGATTCATGATCTCACAGTTTGCTGCGTCGCCAGGATTCATCTGGTCGACTCGCTCGGCATATGGAGGAGTCGTGCTGCTCTGACAAGATCCCCTGACTGGATTTGTCTCTGCATTTGTTAATCACAACACACAAGCCAGCAGGGCCGAATGACTCAGACAACATATGCAACAAGTAAAGCCAAGAGAGACAGGCAGGCTGGTGATTTTCTTCTATTTTTTGTGTTGTTGTTTTTTTTTCCTGCGCTTTTACCAAAATGCAGCCAGATTTTGTGCAGCCAGTTCGCCCGGAGCCGAACTGCAAGCGCAGGCTTTCTAAGTCCTCTCTCTGCTCCGTGTGGTAATAAATATAGTATCAGATGATTTATTTCCACACTTGGGATCAGGACTGAACTGAGTTTGCAGCAGATCATTACTCACTGCTTGACAAGAGCATTAAAATAAAACCTCGACTCTCTGTGTGTTTGCTTAAAAGAAAGAAAGAAAAAGAAAGAAAGAAAGAAAGAAAGAAAGAAAGAAAGAAAGAAAGAAAGATAGATAGATAGATAGATAGATAGAAAGAAATCCCATTTCATGGATGTATAGGAGCCTGGCTACACTGCCTCGTAAAAAAAAAAAAAAATTCACTCAATTTTTCCAGCCAATTAAAAGGATCAGAAATATGTATTAGATATTAACTCAAAGACTCTGGGAAAGGCAAACTTTTTTCTTTCTCCCAGAATCGCAGTGTAATGCAGACGCTTTTGCATTTGATGAGGAGATTAGATTGACTTGCAAAACGCAGCGGATAGATATTTCAATTCTGTCAAATGTGAGTCTGTTGCCTTTTTTTTTTTTTTTTTTTTTTTCCCCTCCCCTCCCGTCCCCTCTCTCACACACCTGCCACATCTCAGGAGAGGATGCCTGAAGCCCCGCCACCTGCAGGTTGCTGTCGGAGCGCTCCGAGTCCAACAGGCAGCAGCGTGTCGTTTATTTTCACATGAGAAGGAAAGCGGGGGGGATGAGCGAAATGTTTTTTTACCTCTCGGCTGCTGGATGGATCCACGTGCAGGGGAAGGAGAGAGGGGGGATTTGAGGGGTCGCTGCAGATCCTGATCCTGGCGAGACTCCACGGCTCACACGGCGACTCCCCGCCGCATCCCGGCCCCTCGGTGAAGCTCGAAGCGCCCTCAGCTTAACAGAATCCAAGAGGAGCTTTAGATTCTGCCTCTCCTCTCTCCTCTCTCTCTCTCTCTCTCTCTCTCTCTGTTCTGCTCTCCTCCATCAGCTGTCCCCACCTCCTCATCACAGAGGAAGCTCAGTTACCATGGCGACGCGTGAGGCTGGAGCCCGATTGGCGACGGTTGTTGTGATGCAGCGGGTTTTTGGCGGCGCGGCCCCACCAGATTGATTGCCTTTTCAGCGGGGACGGGTTGCGTAACGCCGAGCCAGAATCAGCAGATATGATGGAATTTATTTTCAATGATAAAAAAAACAAACAAAAACAACAACAACAAAAAAACAAAACGGAAAAGCAACAAGAGAGCGTCTCCGGTTTCCCTGTAAATCGCAGCTCTTAAGGTAATTAATGAAGATATCTGAGAAGATCTTTTATTATGAGTAGATTCTGCTTTTATGTTTTAAATCATAAAATCCACCTTTGGCATTTCCTTTGTTAAAGTATGTTAGATGAGGAAGCAGCATAATGTGTTTTCCAGGAGGAGTCAAGTAACTATGTTAACTTCAGCTGTTATAAAAAATATATATTTATATTTATACAATATGACTTAAAAGAAATTTGATTTCCTAAATTAACTCCTTGTAATTGGGCCTCTGCCTCTTTAAGAAGCTCCTCCTCTTTCTGAAACTCCGCCTTCAGGAACTCATCCCAACATGGTTCCCCTATTAACCCTTTAACAACGTTTTCACCAGAGTTGCTCTGAGAAGCAGCTCCTATAATGAGCTCAGCAGGCGCGCCGTTCCACCAGCTGTTTGCTAATTGTTGCTGGCTAGTCTGAAGGAGCAGAGAGGTGGAGTCACGGGGAGGCAGAACAGAGCAAAGCAGTTTTGAGGCTAAACTGCGTTTTTTTTTTTTTTTTTCTTTTTTTATTATCGTTTTGTAGCTGATTTTTTTTCCCCAGTGGGCAACAGAGTGGAGCCGCCTAATGTATAAGAGTGCAGTTTGTAAAGTGACAGTAATTTGGGGTTACTGACAATAGTTAGCCAGCAAGCTAAACTATTAGCTTGAAAGTAAATATTTACCTCGGAGGCTACATTTGTAGCTAGCGAATGAACCCCTTAGCCAATGGCCTCATGGACTAACTGGCTATCATGCAAATGTGACAGTTGAAGGGTTTTGATTTCAGCTTGCTTGCTAACTACATATGTAGCTAGTCAGCTAAATATTGAGCTGAAGGCTAAATATTTAGCGGGACTAAGACTGCTTCAAATAGACACCAGTAAGGACAAGTAGACAGAGGGTGGATGGATCTGCTTTAAAGATGCCGAGTGTAAAGTGACAAAATATAGCACCGTCACTTTAAAATGTCTCAAAAATTGTTCACATCTATCAGGCTGGAAGTAGAGATTTATTTAAGCGTTTATAGACAAAACGATAAAAGAACATGATAGTGCTGACTTTGGGAAAACATGGAGTAGAGAGAAAAGTAAGAAAGACACTAGATTAATGTCAATGTTGATTATTAATCAGTGTAAGACTGATTAATAACACTTTCACACGTCAATATTAATACCAGTTTACAGTTTGTTTTAGGAGCAGTAATTAAAACGTTGCCTCAGTTCTTTGTAAACTCATTCAGATGTTTGCTGCCTGGGCCCTGAACGGCCCTCGGTTTGCGCCAGCGCTCAAACCCTGGCTGTCGTCCTCCATCGCGCCACCGTTTTAGAGCCGCGCGCAACCAACTCGCATCCGCGGCCCTGGCGACCACGCACGACGACTGCAGGGCGTCGTGACCCTCCTGCCTTTCCTGCCCCGACTCTCGGCCACAGAATCTGAACGAGGCTGCCGAGGTCACGCGTGGAGTCAGGCGCTCTACCTCAGAGGTGAGCGTTGTTTCGGTCCACAGAATATTCTGCGTGCTTGTTTGTGGTTTGCCAGCGTTAACGCCAGAAACATGAGTCATTCTGAAAACTGTCACACGGGTTTCTTGTCACGTTACAGACAGTTTTCCAAGTTAAGTTTCCTGTTGAAATCTTTTAGGGCTCAAATAAGGCATAATGTGACCGTTAAAGATGGACAAGCAGCACCACCTGCGACCCTGCAGGGAAAACGGATTGATGAATGGATGGTAAATTGCATAATAACAATAATAATATTAATAATAATTCTCTGCTCTCCATCCATTCTGTGCTTGAAGCCTGCTGACGTGTGCTAACCGAGGGGCTGCAAGCCTGGGATAAGCTCCATGACTCACATGTCATTAATTACACCCAGCCCACACGCCTCGGTGGGCTTTCGGTTAAAAATATCCCACCTGCAGCCAAACTGGATCTGTAGGGGATTGTGCAGCTGTCAGTTTGTCTTTAACACAAGCTGAACATTCAATTGTGCAAATTCAAATGACAAAAGTACAAATTTCTCAATAGAAACTTGGCAATTTCGAGAAAAAACTCTTGTTTTTATTTTTATTTTTTTTGCAGTGGGAGCACTTTTTCCCCCCTCACCCATTGCACGCGAGCATCACTGTGGACATGTTGCCTGCCGGTCCTCCATCTGAGCAGCTGGTCTCCGGCTCTGATGGCGGGAAGCGGCGTGTTTTATCTGAGCATCAGCAGACCGGCGCTAACAGAATCACTCCAAACGCCAGCAACAGCAACAACATCTGCTGTTAATTTGTGATTTGTGATCTTGTCAGGCGCACCTTTCCTCACCAGGCTCTGCTGTTACTCATCATCCCGCTGCTCCGGCCCGACCCGACCCGACCCGGCTCGTCCTGCGCCCGCGCCCGGCCCACGCCCCCCCTGTCCGCGCCTGTGATGTAACTAACGGCATTTATCGACGCCGCGCTGCAGCGGGTGTTCGATTACGGCCTCGCTGCACAGCCGTATTTATATATTAAATCAATTCATTGTCGCACAGCAAAAACAGGTCACAGCGGTTCAGTGTAATTTTAGCTGCAGAGCTGGAAATTGCGTTTCCTGTGAACCCGCTGCACTTAGATGCAACTTTGAGGTTTTTTATTAGAAAAAAATAAATAAATAAGAAGAAGAAGAAAAAAAAAACAGTGCGGAAAAGGTCAAAATTAAAATGGATCAGTAACAAGAGTGGCCATTAGAAATGAAATTCATCCAACAAATATGACCTTGCAAAAGTATGAATTTCCCCCACATTTCATTATTCTTGAAATTGATTATTCTGACAGTGAACCAATTAGCCGGATAGAGAAGTTTTCACTTTTTGCACATTTTCCATTGAGCCACTTATGCATTTAAAAAAAAAAAAAAAAACGATATTAAAAATACGTTAAAAGATGCGATAAACAAACAATGAAACAACTTTTCATCGTCTAAAATGCAGTGACTGCATCCCTTTGGTGAACGCTTGACTATTTGTACCAAAGGAAGCACCTGCAACTAAAAAAATACTTTCTGTTTGACCCAACATCAAATCAGTGTAGCGATGATCTGGTGACAATTATTTAGATTAATAATTGAATAGGAACATGTGCTCAATAGAAGATTTTATTTTTGTTACAAAAGCTAAAATTGCCATTCAAGTTCTGTTTTTACAGATGAGGAAAGTTATTTTTTAATGTTAAAAGGAATATATATATTCCTTATATATATAATATATATATATTATATATATATATATTCCTTTTAACATTAAAAAATAACTTTC